>CM063507.1:45078129-45080629 GCA_032207245.1 Pardosa pseudoannulata | reverse complement strand
TTTTTATAAATAAATTTGTCACAATTCAAATAATTTTGGATTGGGAGACGGTAGAAGGAATTTAAGTCATCGAACACTTCTTTTAATTCTGAGATTTTGTAGGTGGTAAATACCACATAAAATAATAATAAGGGGAAAAGGAGAATTCTAGAAAGGTATATTAGGTGTAATTATTTTGGTATATTACACACGCAGACACACACAAACACATATATACACATATATAGAGGCTTTTTGCCTCTATATATGTGTATGTGTTTAAGTTTGGAGCTAATATTTGTGCTTTAAGTTTGGAGCTAATATTGTAGCTCTGCAGTCGTGGAAATTGTGACAAGAAGGACAAAGAAATATAGACAAACTTTTAATCTCAGACGACCGTAGTTTATTCATGTTTCTTCTTACGAACGAAGATGGAAAATACTGTACAATTGTTTATATAGTTTTCGTAAACTGTACAATTGTTTATATAGTTTTTGTAATTTAACAGAAACGTTATTTGTTCCATAAGGACATTTTTATGAATAAATTTGTCACCATTCCAATAATTTTGTTTTGGGTGACGGGTAGAAGGAATTTAAGTCATTGGACACTTCTATTAATTCTGAAATTTTGTGGCTGGGAAATACCGCATAAAAGAATAAGAAGGGGAAAAGGCGAATTCTAGATAGGTATATTAGGTGTAATTATTTTGGTATATTACACACACGCAGACACACATATATATACACATATATAGAGGCTTTTTTCATCTTCTCGAATGGAAATTTGGAGCTAATATTGTAGCCCTGCAGTCGTGGAAATTGTGACAAGAAGGACAAAGAAATATAGACAAATTTTAATCTCAGACGACCGTAGTTTATTCATGTTTCTTCTTACGAACGAAAATTGAAAACACTGTACAATTGCTTATATAGTTTTTGTAAACAGTACAATTGTTTATATAGTTTGTGTAATTTTAACAGAAACGTTATTTGTTCCATAAGGACATTTTTATGAATAAATTTGTCACCATTCCAATAATTTTGGATTGGTTGACGGGTAGAAGGAATTTAAGTCATTGGACACTTCTATTAATTCTGAAATTTTGTGGCTGAGAAATACCGCATAAAAGAATAAGAAAGGGAAAAGGCGAATTATAGATAGGTATATTAGGTGTAATTATTTTGGTATATTACACACACGCAGACACACATATATATACACATATATAGAGGCTTTTTTCTTCTTCTCGAATGGTTTGGTTTGGTTTGGAGCGCTACGGTCTACTTTTTGCAACACGAGGGCTAATGAGACCGGGACCTACTGCTTAAAGCCGATTCCGAACGGCTACGAACATCCATGCCATAGTGGGATTCGAACCCACGAACTCCGGATCCGAAGGCCAGCACTAACCAATCGGCCATAGTTCGGCTGATTCTTCTCGAATGGAAATTTGGAGCTAATATTGTAGCCCTGCAGTCGTGGAAATTGTGACAAGAAGGACAAAGAAATATAGACAAATTTTAATCTCAGACTACCGTAGTTTATTCATATTTCTTCTTACGAACGAAAATTGAAAGCACTGTACAATTGCTTATATAGTTTTTGTAAACTGTACAATTGTTTATATAGTTTTTGTAATTTTAACAGAAACGTTATTTGTTCCATAAGGACATTTTTATGAATAAATTTGTCACCATTCCAATAATTTTGTTTTGGGTGACGGGTAGAAGGAATTTAAGTCATTGGACACTTATATTAATTCTGAAATTTTGTGGCTGAGAAATACCGCATAAAAGAATAAGAAAGGGAAAAGGCGAATTATAGATAGGTATATTAGGTGTAATTATTTTGGTATATTACACACACGCAGACACACATATATATACACATATATAGAGGCTTTTTTCTTCTTCTCGAATGGAAATTTGGAGCGAATATTGTAGCCCTGCAGTCGTGGAAATTGTGACAAGAAGGACAAAGAAATATAGACAAATTTTAATATCAGACGACCGTAGTTTATTCATGCTTCTTTTTACGAACGAAAATTGCCACTTGCAAACACTGTACATTTGTTTACATTGTGTTTGTAACAGACAATTAACAATCACATAAAAATAACGTGAATGACTTAACTTAAGCCAAGGAATCTATAAAGCACCACTTTCTGGGGCGCTTTGCTAACGTGTGACCAGCCAGCTTACTTCACTGGGACAGGTATGTTCTTACACCGTCGCTGGGATGCATTAAGACATCTATCTGTACACCTTTAAAACAGGATTTTTGAACAAAATATCAATTTTTAAATTTTATTATATTATTAAAATGCAATATATTATCTATACATAACCGCTTGAACTTTGCTTGTATCTCATTTATAACCAGAGTTATAGCATTTTTAATGCAAGTCCAAAGCCATTACACACATATTTTGAAATTCTTGCATAAAACATTTTTTTCTGACTTTTCTCAAAATAGCATATTTTTTCCCGTTTTAATAAATCACCATAACATACCTCAA
>CM063507.1:45053129-45070629 GCA_032207245.1 Pardosa pseudoannulata | reverse complement strand
AGAGAGAGAGTTGATTTATATATGTATATATATGTAAATATATATATATATATAAATATATAATAGTGTTATTGAGATGATACACAGATTTACGTGGAGAGACTTTCCAAAAAAAGGAAATTCTATCTTTTTCCATTTTACAATGTAGCGGAAGGCAAACTTTTCGAACAAAAGTTATAGATTAACTAAGCCCAGAATAAAAATTGAAATTTTACTGATCCCATCATATGACGGGCTATATGCTAGTACAAGAATACTTCACTATTTCAATATTTTTTTTCGTACGGGTTAGTTAAAAACTAATCCAATAAAACAGATAGGTTTAAATTTTTCTATGTAATGAGCTTTACATTTTCATGAGAACATGTAAGCAATTTTCTAGAGTAGCTTTTCTAATGCAATGAGATTGAAAATATGCACTCATATGACCCTGGATTTATCTAAAAGCGTCTGGAATGAATGCATTTTTTTTTGTTCCACTATAGTCTATGGAATATAGTAGCTGAGACACAAATTTTAATTACTAAATGACGTGACTATAAAGTGTGAGTATAATATTTGCTCTGAGTTCTTCATCTTAATCTCTGGACTTAGGTAAAGTCTACACCCATTAAGAATAAAAATTTTAATATACATTAATTTTAAAAACATTTTTATTAAAATCTATTTTTGAGACAATATTCGTGAATTAGGGAAGAAATCAATTTTGTCTGGAAAGATGTTCTTCATTAGCTTATTAACATATTGTATGCGGGACACGTGCTAGTACCTTTTCTGACAATTGGTACTTGACTGCGGGTCACGTACTAGTACTTTTTCTGAAGATTGATACTTGAGGTATCGTACTAGTACGTTTTCTGACGATTGACACTTGAGCGCAGGTTAAGTACTAGTACGTTTTCTGACGATTGATACTTGAGCGCGAGTCACGTACTAGTACGTTTTCTGACGATTGATACTTGAGCGCGGGTCACGTACTAGTACGGGTTAGTTTAACAACATGACTTGTTCATGGGTACAAAAATAACGATATATACAGGTAAATGAATCTAAATGATCTTGTCTACTACATAGATTCTGAAAAAATTTAGACAAATAATTGAATATATTTAGAGAAAATTATTACTGCTGGGAAGAAGCAAAAGGTGCAAAGACAATGATTGTATGCTGTGAAAATGGGGAGTGAAATATCTTTCATATGCAAGTTTTGCAGTGTATTTCTTTATAGAGGAAAATGTTTTGAACATTAGGACACTGTATAACATGATTAGTTTTATTACTGCTCTTTTAATTTATTGTTAATGTAAAAATGTTTATATAAACATAATTGGAAAAATTTAAAACTGTATACTACTATTTCTTTTAGATTTTTCATATTTACGATACTATTATAAATTTATCCACTAAAATATATATTTTTTTACAAAAATGTTATTTACATATTTCTATTTATTTATTTGTTATATTTTTCAATATAAAATAAGAAAATTTGGTTAAAAAATGAAATAATTTTCGATCTATTGAGATTGAACTGAATAACCAAATTTACGCTCAAAACGGCCGATCCCGGTACAATTCTATTGCGAAATGTACCCCCACACAATGTGTTAACAGTGCGCGCAACTTGGAAAACACGATTTTCTGTAAAAGGCATTTAAAATATTTATAGTTAGCATTAACGCTTTGATATTAAATGCAAAGACTATATAAATATTACAGGTTGTTGTTGAATATTTTATTGGAGATTGTTTTAAGCGAATCGGATTTTTTTAGAGATTTAACAGAATGAAAATCGAATTTTTGAAGTTTGAAAAAGGTGATGTGTTAAGTAAGAGACTATATTAATAATTCTGGTGAAATCTCAATACTAAAATATTTCGCTATTTCAATATTTCCTTTTTTCGTATGAATTAGTTAAAAGACTAATCCAATAAAACAGATAGGTTTTAATTGTTCCATGTAATGAGCTTTACATATTCATGAGAACATCTTCGTCAATTTTATAGAGTAGCTTATCTAATGCAATGAGATTGAAAATATGCACTCAGACGATCCTGGATTTATCTAAAAGCAGGCGTCTGGAATTAATGCATCAATTCTTTTTTGTTCCTCTGTAGTCTATGGAATATAGTTGTTGAGAGACAGATCTTAACTACTAAATAACGTGACTATAAAGTAGGAATATAATATTTGCTTGGAGTACTTCATCTTAATCTCTGGATTTAGGTAAAGTCTGCATCCATTAAGAAATAGAATTTTAATATATATTAATTTTAAAAACCTTTTTATTAAAATCTAGTTTCCAAACAGTTTTCTTGATTTAAGGAAAAAATGAATTTTTCCTGCAAAGACAGTCTACATTAGCTTATTAACATATTGTATGCGAGACACGTACTAGTACCTTTTCTGACGATTGATACTTGACTGCGGGTCACGTACTAGTACTTTTTCTGAAGATTGATACTTGAGGTACCGTACTAGTACGTTTTCTGACGATTGATGCTTGAGGACCTGTACAAGTGCTTTTTCTGACGATTGATATTTGACTGCGGGTCACGTACTGGTACTTTTCTGACGATTGATACTCGAGCACAGTACACGTACAAGTACGTTTTCTCACAATTGATACTTGAGCGCGGATCACGTACTAGTTAGTATCTTTACAACATGGTTTGTTTGTGGGTACAAAAATAGGAAAACGAAGCCAAATGATCTTGTCTACTATATAGATTCTGAAAAAATTGAATCAAATAAAAACTAGTTTTTACATCAGTCAATGCGGAATCACAGAACGGGAAGGTTGATAAAAAAAATGAATTCTTATTTTAAGTTAACTTTTTATTTATCCTTTATATATATATATATATATATATATATATATATATTATTAATATATTTGTGTTTTGAATATATAAATGTTTTTTTGTCTGTTTGTATATTTATTTATATATTTCAATATAAAGCACACAAAGTTGGCTAAAAAATTTTCTATTTATTGACATTTAACTGAATAAATAAATTTAAGCTCAAAACTCACGCTCCCGGTACAATTCCGGTGAAAAAAGTGTAGAGTGAAACACTTTACATATGCAAGTTTTGGCCTGTACTTCTTTATAGAGGAAAATGCTTTGAACGTTACCACACTGTAAAAAATTATTAGTTTTATGATTACTCTTTTCATTTTTTATGATGTAAAAATGTTTATGTATAACATAATTAGAAAAAATTAAAACTATATACTACTATTTATATTTGATTTTTGATATTTACGATGCTATTATAAATTTATCCACTAAAAATATATATTTTTTGTTTACAAAAATTTTAAGGTTTTTATTTATATATTTCTATTTATATATTTATTTACATATTTCAATATAAAATAAGAAAATTTGGTTAAAAAATGAAATAATTTTCGATCTATTGAGATTTAACTGAATAACGAAATTTACTCGCAAAACGGCCGCTCCCGGTACAATTCTGTTGCAAAATGTAGCCGCACACAATGTGTTAATAGTGCGCACAAGTTGAAAAAACACGGTTTTCTGTAAAATGCAATTAAAATATTTATAGTTAGCTTTAAAGCTTTGATATTAAATGCAAAGGCTATATAAATATTACAGGCTGTTGTTGAATATTTCATTGAAGATTGTTTTAAACGAATTGGATTTTTTTAGAGATTTAAAAGAAAGATAATCGAAATTTTGAAATTTTAAAAGGGTGATGTGTTAAAGAAGGGACAATATTAGTATTTCTGGTGAAATCTCAATACCAAAATATTTCGCTATTTCAATACTTTTTTTGTACGGGTTAGTTAAAAGACTAATCCAATAAAATAAATAGGTTTTAATTGTTCCATGTAATGAGCTTTACATATTCATGAGAACATCTCCGTCAACTGTACAGAGTAGCTTTGCTAATGCAATTCAATTGAAAATATGCACTCAGACGATCCTGTATTTATCTAAAGGTAGTCGTCTGGAATTAATGCATCAATTATTTTTTGTTCCACTACAGTCTAAGGAATATAGTAGCTGAGAGACAGATTTTAACTATTAAACAACGTGACAATAAAGTAGGAATATATTATATTCTTGGAGTACTTCATCTTAATCTCTGGATTTAGGTAAAGTCTTCATCCATTAGAAATGAGAATTTTAATATATATTAATTTAAAAAACATTTTTTAAAAATCTATTTTAGAAACAATTTACTTGATTTAGGGAAGAAAAGAATTTTGTCTGCAAAGATGTCTACATTAGTTTATTAACATATTGTATGCGGGACACGTTTTAGTACGTTTTCTGACAATTAATACTTGAGCGCGTGTCACGTAGTAGTACGTTTTCTGACGATTGATAATTGATCGTGGAAAACGTACTAGTACGGGTTAGTGTAACAACATGGTTTGTTTGTGAGTACAAAAATAGCGGTATATACAGGAAAACGAAGCCGAATGTTCTTGTCTACTACATAGATTCTGGAAAAATTTAGACAAATAATTGAACATATTTCAGAGAAAATTGTTACTACTTGGAATAAGAAAAAGCCACAAAGACAATGTCTAACATCTTACATGTGCAAACTTTGCCGTGTAACTCTTCATAGAGGAAAATGCTTTGAACGTTACCACACTGTAAAACATTATTAGTTTTATGATTGCTCTTTTCACTTTTTATAATATAAAAATGTTTATATATTACAGAATTCGAAAGAATTAACACTATATACTACTATTTCTATTTGATTTTTCATATTTACGATACTATTATAAATTTATACGCTAAAAAATATTTTTTTTGTTTACAAAAATATATCTTTTAAATTTTTATATTTACCTTTAAAGCTTTGATATTAAATGTAAAGACTATATACATTTTACAGGTTGTAGTTGAATATTTCGTTGGGGGTTCTTTTAAACGAAGCAGAAATGCTCAGAGATTTAAAAGAACGAAAAATCGAATCTTCGATGTTTTAAAAAGATGCTGTGTTTTCTTAAAGAAAGGGCAATATTAGTATTTCTGCTGAAACCACAATACTAAAATATTTCGCTGTTTCAATACTTCCTTTTTTCGTACGTATTAGTTAAAAGACTAATCCAATAAAACAGATAGGTTTTAATTGTTCCATGTAATTAGCTTTACATATTCATGAGAACATCTTCGTCAATTTTATAGAGTAGCTTATCTAATGCAATGCGATTGAAAATATGCACTCAGACGATCCTGGATTTATCTAAAAGCAGGCGTCTGGAATTAATGCATCAATTCTTTTTTGTTCCATTATAGTCTATGGAATATAGTAGCTGAGAGACAGATTTTAACTACTAAATAACGTGACTATAAAGTAGGAATATAATATTTGCTTGCAGTACTTCATCTTAATCTCTGGATTTAGGTAAAGTCTTCACCCATTAATAATGATAATTTTAATATATATTAATTTTAAAAACCTTTTTATTAAAATCTATTTTCCAGACAGTTTCCTTGATTTAGGGAATAAATGAATTTTGTCTGCAAAGATTTTCTACATTAGCTTATTAACATATTGTATGCTGGACACGTACAAGTACTTTTTATGACTATTGGTATTTGAGCAAGGGACATGTAGTAGTACATTTTCTGACTCTTGATACTTGAGCTAGGGTAACGTTCTAGTACGGGTTATTGTAACAACATGGTTTGTTTGTGGGTACGAAAATAACGGTATAAACCGGAAAACGAAGCTGAATGTTCTTGTCTACTACATAGATTCTGGAATAATTTAGACAAATAAAAACTAGTTTTTGAGCCGTCGATGCGGAACTATAGAAAGGGAAGTTTGATTAAAATAATCAATTTAGATCACCTTTTTATTTAACCTGGGGAAAATTATATTACATATATGTATATTAATATATTATATATATATTTCTTTCCTGGTCTATTTATATATTTGTTTATATATTTCAATATAAAGTACGAAAATTTGGTTAAGAAATGAAATAATATTCGATCTATTGAGATTTAACTGAAAAACTGGTTTTACGCACAAAACGCCTGCTCCTAATAATTCCGCTGCGGATTGTACCAGCACACGGTGTGTTAAGAGTGAGCGCAAGTTGAAATAACACCATTTTCAGTAAAATGCATTTAAAGTTTTAATACTTAGCTTTAAAGCTTTGATATTAAATGCAAAGATTGTATAAAGTTTTAGGTTGTAGTTGAATATTTTATTGAGGATTGTTTTAAACGAATCAGAAATGCTCAGAGATTTAAAAGAATGAAAAATCGAATTTTTGAAGTTTTAATAGGATGCGGTGTTTCCTTAAGGAAGGGACAATATTGGTATTTCTGGTGAAATCTCAATCCGCTATATAAGAATAGCCTAAGTTATCTGTCCGACTGTCCTCGAGTTTATGAAGCGGTTGTACCCGGAATGAATAGAGGCATTCATATTGGAAACTTGATGAGTTAGGGATGGCAAAGTCCAAAGCGAGTAAAGTTTATTTTCTTCTAAACTAGCGATCCGATTCTAGAATAAATTGGTATAAAGATGCTTCATATCACAGCGAACAATTTTGTCTGCAAAGATGTTCTATATTAGCTTATTAACATATTGTATGCGATATGCTCTAGTACGTTTTCTGACGACTGATACTTGAGCGTCAGGAACGTACTAGTACGTTTTCTGCAATTAATACTTGAGCGCGGGTCACGGACTAGTACGGGTTAGTGTAACAACTTGGGTTGTTTGTATGTACAAAATTAACGGAATATACAGGAAAACGAAGTCAAATGTTCTTGTTTACTACATAGATTCTGGAAAAAATTAAAGAAATAATTGAACATATTTCAAGAAAAATTGTTACTACTTGGAAGAAAAATAAGAGATTTGAAAAAAAAAAAAATTCAATTTTACAACTCCTCTTCAACCTCCACTCAAAATACAGAATCAAAATTAAATTAATTTTACAATTTACACTAAATCACAAATTTGTGATGAAAATCACACTCAGTTTATTTAATTTGTGATTAAGTGAATGTTTCAGTCTATTTAGTATGAATGTTATGTGTTTCCTTTGTGTTTTCTTTGTTAATTCAATTAGATTTTAAATATTCAATTTTTGTAAAATTTTTCCTCAAAATGTTGTTTTTGTTTATGTATCAATTTGTTGAGTTACGATCCCCTCGCCAGATTTCAAACGCCACTCTGCAAGCAATCCGATTTCGCCAAATGTGGTTGAAGCACCAACAAGATCCATGATTAGAAACAGGAGAGTGGGCTAAGAAGAGGAGTTGAAAAAGCCACAAAGACAACGTCTAACATCTTACATACGCAAGTTTTGCTGTGTACATCTTCATAGAGGATAAGACTTTAAACCTTATCACACTGTAAAACATGATTAGTTTTAGGATTGCTCTGTTCATTTTTTTATAATGTAAAAATGTTTATATATAAAATATTTCGAAAAAATAAAACTATATACTAGTATTTCTATTTTATTTTTCATATTTACGATACTATTATAAATTTATCCACTAAAAAACAATTTTTTCTTTACAGAAATTTAGATTTAAAATTAAATTTTAATTTATCCTTGCGAGAAAGATATTATATATATTCATATTTATATATTATATATATGTTTGTATTTATATATATACTGTTTATTTGTCTATTTATATATTTGTTTATATATTTCAATATAAACTACGAAACGTTGGTTAAAAAATAAAAAAAATTTCAAACTATTGATATTTAACTGAATAACTGGATTTACTCGTAAAACGCCCGCTCTTGGTACAATTCTTCTGCGAAATGTACCCGCACACAATGAGTTAACATTGCGCGCAAGTTGAAAAAACACGATTTTCTGTAAAATGCATTTAAAGTATTTATAGTCAGCTTTAAAGCTTTGATATTAAATGCAAAGGCTATATAAATATTACAGTTTGTTGTTGAATATTTCTATGGGGATTGTTTTAAACAAATCGAAAATGCTCAGAGATTTAAAAGAATGAAAATCGAATTTTTGAAGTTTTAAAAAGGTGATGTGTTAAGGAAGGGACAATATTATTATTTCTGGTGAATTTTTAATACTAAAATATTTCGCTATTTCAATACTACATTTTTTTTCGTACTGGTTAGTTAAAAGACTAATCCAATAAAACAGATAGGTTTTAATAGTTCCATGTAATGAGCTTTACATATTCATGAGAACATCTACGTCAACTATATAGAGTAGCTTATCTAATGCAATTCCATTGAAAATATGCACTCAGACGATCCTGGATTTATCTAAAAGCGTCTGGAATTAATGCATCAATTTTTTTTTATTCCAGTATAGTCTATGGAATATAGTAGCTGAGAGACAGATTTTAACTACTAAATAACGTGACTATAAAGTAGGAATATAATATTTGCTTGGAGTACTTCATCTTAATCTCTGGATTTAGGTAAAGTCTGCATCAATTAAGAATAAGAATCTTAATATCTATTAATTTTAAAATCTTTTTATTAAAATCTATTTTCCTAATTTAGAAAGAATAAAATTTTGTTTAAAGATGTTCTACATTAGCTTATTAACATATTGTATTCAGGATTACATACTAGTACGTTTTTGACGATGATACTTGAGATAATCACGTTCTAGTATTATGTAACACATGGTTTGTTTGTGAGTACTAAACTAACGATATATCCAGAAAACGAAGCCGAATGTTCTTGTCTACTACATAGATTCTGGACTAATTACGACAAATAAAAACTAGTTTTCATATTAGTTTAAGGAACCACAGAACTCGAAAATTGATTAAAAAATCAATTAAGATTTAAAATTAACTTTCATTTATCTTTGCGAAATGATTTAATATATATATATATATATATATATATGTATATTGTAATATATATATGTATATATATGTATATAAGTAATATATATATATATATATACATATACATATATACATATATATATATTTTATATATATGTAATATATATATATGTACTTTATGTATATATTATATTATATATATATATATATATATATATATATATATATTTGTATATATACATATATGTATATATATTATATATATGTATTTTTATATATTATAAAAATATTTATATTTAAATATATAAATGTTTATTTGTCTATTTATATATTTGTTTATATATGTCAATATACAATACGAAAAGTTGGTTAAAAAATAAAATAATTTTCAAACTATTGATATTTAACTGAATAACTGGATTTACGCACAAAACGCCCGCACCTGGTACAATTCTTCTGCGAAATGTACCCGCACACAATGTGTTAACATTGCGCGCAAGTTCAAAAAACATGATTTTCTGTAAAATGCATTTAAAGTATTTATAGTCAGCTTTAAAGCTTTGATATTAAATGCAAAGGCTATATAAATATTACAGATTGTAGTTGGATATTTCTACGGGGATTGAATTAAATGAATCGAAAATGCTCAGAGATTTAAAAGAATAAAATATCGAATTTTTTCAAGTTTAATAAGATGCTGTGTTTCTTAAGGAATTGACAATATTGTATTTCTATTGAAATCTCAGTCCGCTATGTATTAATATCCTAAGTTATCTGTTCTTTCTGTTCGAATTTATGTGCGGTTGGACCTAGAATGATAATTCATCCATTTTGGATTCTTGATGAGTTAGTTTTTAGCAAAATACAAAGCGAGTAAAGTTTATCTGCTTCTAAAATCTCTATCCGATTGTAAATCAAATTGGTATAAATATGCTTTATATCACAGAAAAAATACTGTCGTCTTTAAAACGTTTGGAAATCCCTTCTTTACGAGCGTTTAATGATATTATTTCGAGCCCTATTTTCCCCGGTTAAGAGCATGCAATTAAATTTATCAATTTATAAAACATAATAAATAGGCAAAAGTAACATTATTTCAGCATTATGACGTCATTCCTTCAACCGTCTCATTTAATCATTTGTTATTTTAAATTATTTCAATATCGTCAACATTATTTTCATATGTTTTATCAGTGAACTTAGATATTACGTTAGTAAATTTCTTTTGAGTTTGGCTTAAATTATAGATTATTTACATATGATAATTTAAAACTCAATCATGGATTATTTTTTGTTGCAACGAAAATTTTATCACCGTATTAACACAATTTCTGTTCATAAAAGTCTATCTATATACACATAAATAAAGTCATAAAAATAGTTCAAAAGTCTAGGAGTCTATATTACGAACTAATAAATATCTAGTTTTTAAGTTATATAAATTTCTGTTCAAAAGTCTAGGAGTCTATATTACGAACTAATAAATATCTAGTTTTTAAGTTATATATAATTTCTGTTCATAAAAGTCTAGGAGTCTATATTACGAACTAATAAATATCTAGTTTTTAAGTTATATATAATTTCTGTTCATAAAAGTCTAGGAGTCTATATTACGAACTAATAAATATCTAGTTTTTAAGTTTATATAATTTCTGTTCATAAAAGTCTAGGAGTCTATATTACGAACTAATAAATATCTAGTTTTTTAGTTATATATAATTTCTGTTCATAAAAGTCTAGGAGTCTATATTACGGACTAATAAATATCTAGTTTTTTAGTTATATATAATTTCTGTTCATAAAAGTCTAGGAGTCTATATTACGAACTAATAAATATCTAGTTTTTAAGTTATATATAATTAAAATTTAAGCAATTTGTTCGTTTGTGTGTTTTGATTTTCATACATAACCACACGGTTTGCAATCGATTCGATAAATTTTGGATGTCAATTTATATTACGCCAAGAAATTACTGTCATATTGAAACATCAGCTCTCCATCGTATCACGTAATATGACAAGATAAATTAAAGTTGGCAACTAACATGCGGTCAGTAAACAAATTATTGAGCTTGTACCAACTAATTCTAAGCCAAAAAAGAAAACATTTTTTTACCTGCCTCATATGATAATTTTAGAAAAATTAAAAATTTTACTGATCCCATCATATAGGGCTCTATGCTAGTATAAAAATACTTCGCTCTTTCAAAATTTTTTTTCGTACTGGTTAGTTAAAAGACTAATCCAATAAAAGAGATGGGTTTTAATTGTTCCATGTAATGAGCTTTACATATTCATGAGAACATCTTCGTCAATTTTATAGAGTAGCTTATCTAATGCAATGCGATTGAAAATATGCACTCAGACGATCCTGGATTTATCTAAAAGCAGGTGTCTGGAATTAATGCATCAATTCTTTTTTGTTCCTCTATAGTCTATGGAATATAGTAGCTGAGGGACAGATTTTAACTACTAAATAACGTGACTATAAAGTAGGAATATAATATTTGCTTTCAGTACTTCATCTTAATCTCTGGATTTATGTAAAGTCTGCATCCATTAAGAATCAGAATTTTAATATATATTAATTTTAAAAACATTTTTATTAAAATCTATATTCCAGACAATATTCTTGAGTTAGGGAAGAAATGAATTTTGTCTGGAAAGATGTTCTACATTAGCTTATTAACATATTGTATGCGGGACACGTACTAGTACGTTTTCTGACAATTGGTACTTGACTGCGGGTCACGTACTAGTACATTTAATGACGATTGATACTTGTGCGAGGGACACATACTAGTACGTTTTCTGACGATTGATACTTGAGCGCGGGAAACGTACTAGTACGTTTTTTGACGATTGATATTTGAGCGCGGGTCACGTACTGGTAGTTTTCTGACGATTGATACTTGAACGTGGGTCACGTACTAGTACGTTTTCTGACGATTGATACTTGAGCGCTGATTTTTGGATATCATTCATACATACCGTCAAATAATCGCTGCCATTATTAAAACCTCTACTGTTCATCGTATCACGTAATACGACAAGATAAATTAAAGTTAGTAACTACCATGCCGTCAATAAAGATAAAAACAAGTTATTGAGCATGTACCAGACAATTCTGAAAAAACAAACCATTTTTTTACCTGCCTTATAGGGTAATTTATAATTCTAGATAATTAAAAATTTTACTGATCCTGTCATATATATATAATGAATAATATGCAAGTAAAATAGTAAGAAATGTGGGGATTTTTTTATTTTTATTTTAAAGATAATTTAATATTTTATATGCAAAAATACTATAAATACATTGAGTATGTTTTGCTGTAAGTTGAGATTTTAACGAGTAACTAATTAAAAATTAATATAGAAAATATTGTTGTGAGTTTTAAACGTATTGTTTTAAAAATAGATTGTCTAAAATATTAATGCTAGAATTTCTTAAAATAAACTAAAATTTAGTTTGTAGGGTTTTTTTAGTTTTGAGTTTTCCTTTTCAGGGAAGGCACTATCTGCCGAAAAGCATACTAGATCATTGAGTTAATTTAATAAACTCGTATTGTTTAGAGAAAAATATCAAAGAAAACATATTTCGAGTTAATTTAAAGAAAAGCGTATTGTTTCTCGAATTTAGATTAATGTGACATAAAAATTTATTGTTTATTTCTTTAATTAAATAACAGATTAACAATTTTGTTTTAAAATTTAGTGTTAAGTTATCTAATTTAGTTAAACATGTAGAAGACATTAGCATAACTATAGTTTTAATACATAATGAAAAAAATATTTAAAAAAAAATTATTTTAATCAAACAAATGTATGTTTATCTATAGTCTTAAGGTGTTATATATTGATACTTAAAAGAGAAGAATATAATAATGGGGAAATTGAAAAAATTGAATCTTGTTTCATGAAATAGTCGAATTGACAGAAATTCTTGACTTACTACTGGGGTTGTGATGCTATTTCAATGTTTCCATTTGCAACATTTCGAGTTAATTCAAAGAAAAACAATACGTTTCCCTTTAAATTAACTCAAATAGCATAAACATAAAAGAGAATATTTCGAGTTAATTTAAGAAAATATTGTTTTTCTTTAAATTAACTCGAAATATGTTTTCTTTAAACAATTATGTCCAGTTTCATAATGAATCATGATTCGTGAGTTTTTTGCAGACTGTAGATTTTAATCAATTCTATATAAATATTAAAATTTTCGAAGTGTTAGCTATGATTTATTATTTTAGATTTATAATCATGATTTTTTTAAGGCCTTATCACACGTCACATATATGTCGAAAAGGAAACAGATTCAGTGTAGGATTCTTTCCCTTCAAGAATATACGGATTTCTATGAGAGCGTTAAATTTTTCCGTTATCGTTAAAAGTTGATTAAGGCGTTATCACAGTCAACATATACGTGTCGAAAAGGAAACAGAGTCAGTGTAGGATTCTTTCTCGTTGAAGATATATATTCTTGTTTTAAAGAGCGTTAAATTTATCTGTTATCGTTAAAACGATTAAACCATATCACACGTCAACATATACGTGTCGAAAAAACAGATCAGTGTAGGATTCTTTCCCTTTGAAGTATATACGGATTTCTCGTTTTAGAGAGTTAAATTTATCCGTTATCGTTAAAAGCCGATTAAAGGACTTATACGTCAACATATACGTGTCGAAAAGGAAACAGATTCACTGTAAGATGTCTTTTCCCGTTGAAGAATATGCGGTTTTCTCGTTTGAGAGCGTTAAATTTATGCATTATCGTTAAAAGCTGATTACATTCGTTTTTATACTTTCATATGAAGCAAAACAAATCGGTTGAAAGTTTTTACTATAATACAAGAAATTTGCACATTCGAGAAATCTACCCATGAATTGCTGGTTTATTGTGATATAAAATAAAATAAATGGATGCATAGTAAGGATTCATATGGATATATAATAAGGTTTACAGAATATAATTAGATTTTGAAATGTTTTAGGACACCTTAAACTATATAGGCTTTTATTACCGATTTTGAAGGAATTTTAAATATCAACAAGAGAATAATTTATAATATTAACAAATAATTTTATAGATGAATTAACCAAAAGTATTAATTGTTTTTAGGAAAATAATACGATTAATTTCTTCAATTTATTTGTACCAAATTTCATAATTCTTATAATTTACAAAATTACTTTTAATATCCTAATCCCTTGAAGATGTTAAAAATTGTTTTGTACCATATTTTATAATGAATAATTTTACAAACAATTTGTAAATGTCTACTATCCCTCTAAATTTGAATTTATTTGCACCTTAATTTCATAAATTTAAGCATTTACAAATACTTTGTAATCTTCACTACTCCTCAAAATGTTGATATTTATTTGTACCAAATTTCATATCCTAATATTTTACAAAACACTTTGAAATGACTACTATTCCTTCAAAATGTTGATAATTTATTTGTACAAATTTTTTATCTCTAATAATTTACAAAATAAAAAACACTTTTAAATGAACTATCCTTCAAAATTGAAATTTATTTGTAAATTTCATACTCTAATAATTTACAAAACACTTTGTAATAACTATCCTCAAAATTTTGAAAATTTATTTATACCAAATTTCATATACCTAATAATTTACAAAAATACTTTGTAATATCCACTGTCCTCAAATGTTGAAATTTATTTATATCAAATTTAATAACTCTAAAAATTTACAAAACACTTTGTAATGACTCGCAAAATTTGAAAATTTTATTTTAATAAATATCCTAATAATGTTTTAAAAAATTTTGTTATTTCTCAAGCTGTTTCTACTTGTAATATCTCAAAATTTTGAAAATTTATTGTACCAAATTATAACAATAATTTACAAAAATATTTTGTAAAGTAACTGTCCTCTATTGTTAAATTTATTTGTACTATTTCAAAACTGTAATAATTTACAAAACACTTTGTATCCACTATCCTTCAAAATTTGAAAATTTATTTGTACCAAATTTCATCTCTAATAATTTCAAACAATTTTTGTAATGTCTACTATCTCTAAGTTCAAATTTTATTTATACAAATTTCATAAAAAAATTTAAAAAAAAACACTTTGTATCCAACTCCCTAAAAATATGTTGAAAGTTTATTTGTACCAAATTTCACATCTCTAATAATTTACAACACACTTTATAATGTCCACTATCCCTCTAAGTATTAGAATTTTATTTATACCTTTCATAATTATAAAAATTTACAAAAACACTTTGTTTTCCCAACACCCTCAAAATGTTGAAAATTTATTTGTACCAAATTTCATATCTCTAATAATTTACCAACACACTTTAATGTCCACTATCCTCTAAGTGTTAGAATTTTATTTATACCAAATTTCATAAGTCTAAAAAATTTACAAAAACACTTTGTTCCCAACTCCCTCAAATGTTGAAAATTTATTTGTACCAAATTTCATATCTCTAATAATTTACCAAACACTTTAATGTCCACTATCCCTCTAAGTGTTAGAATTTATTTATAATAAATTTCATATCTAAAAAATTTACAAAAACACTTTGTTAATGTTCCCAACTCCCTCAAAATGTTGAAAATTTATTTGTACCAAATTTCCTATCTCTAATAATTTACCAATACACTTTGTAATGTACACTATCCTCTAAGTGTTAGAATTTTATTTATACCAAATTTCATAAGTATAAAAAATTTACAAAAACACTTTGTTCCCAACTCCCAAAATGTTGAAAATTTATTTGTACCAAATTTCACATCTCTAATAATTTACAAACGTACTTTATAATGTCCACTATCCCTCTAAGTGTTAGAATTTTATTTATACTAAATTTCACAACTCTAAAAATTTGCAAAAACACTTTGTAATGTTCCCAACTCCCTCAAAATGTTGAAAATTTATTTGTACCAAATTTCCTATCTCTAATAATTTACCAACACACTTTGTAATGTACACTATCTCTCTAAGTGTTAGAATGTTATTTATACCAAATTTCATAAGTCTAAAAATTTACAAAAACACTTTGTTCCAACTCCCTCAAAATGTTGAAAATTTATTTGTACCAAATTTCTCTAACAATATCTCTAATAATACTTTGTTATGCCCACTCAAGTAGTGTCTCCACTTTGTAATGTCTCAAGATGTTGAGAATCTTTTTATAATAAATTTTTTAACTCCAATAATTTACAAAAATACTTTGTAATATCAACTATCCCTGTAAATGTTGAAAATGTATTTGTGGGAAATTTTGTAACTCTAATAATTTATAAAAATACTTTGTAATGTCCAATATTGTCTCCTCAAGGTATTGAAAAGTCAATTTCTTTGAAATTGTTAATTTCTAAAAGGCTCCATACAATTAAGATTTTCTTACGTTTTTGCAATTTTTTTTTACCAAACGCTAATGATACACATTAACATTACTGTGTATCCAAGATTACATCATTCAGATTATTAAAGCGCAGTTTAAATTTTAAGAAAATCCAATTTTTACATTTAATTTAAGTTACTAAATATTTCTTATAAACTAATTCTTCTATCAACAAAATATTACAGAATATTTTTAAAATATTAATTTTGATAAGATAATACCAAGGAGCAAAGATTAAAAAGTAAAATCTTGAGAAACATTTTAAATGCTTACAATATTTAAAAACTAGCATATAGTATATGACGGGATCAGTAAAATTTTAATTTTTCCAGAATTGTAAAGTACCCTATGAGGCTGTTAAGAAATGTTTGTTATTTGGCTGAGAATTATCTGTACAAGTTCAATAATTTGTTATTTTCAATCTTCTAAAGTCTCCCTACTGTGAATGCAATTTCGGATCACGTTGAATTAATTTAGAAAAATAATTCAAAGTATTCTTAGCTACTTCGAAATTATTGTTAAGTTCTTACTATTTTTTTGCAACAGTGATTAATGGAAGTAAAGGAATGAAGCTATCATTTTCATCCCACCTGGTGGTAAATAGAATTTGTTGTTAAGACCGCGGTAAAATGTTCATTGGAACAAAAAAAAATCGATGATTAAATTTAAAATTATCACATATCTACCCAGTCTCTTATTTAAGCCAAATATAAATTAAAATTATTTAGGTAATATTTAAATTCAGTGATAATATGTACGGAAATAATGCAGACGATATTTAAGTAATTTAAAATAAGGATTAAATGAGATTTAAAGGAATGACGTCATAATGCTAGAAAATATGTACTTACCTATTTATAATGTGACAATTGATAAAATTTAATCGCTGCTCTTAACCGGGGAAATAAGGCTTAATTAATGGCATTAAATACTAGAAAAGATGAAAAGGAGTGGATTTCGAACGTTGCTAACCCTAACTTAGGAATCCAATATGGATTCTTCTATCTATTCCAGATCCAACAGCTTCATAAATTCGAGGACAGACGGATAGATAACTTAGGCTATTATTATATAGGGAATATTGAATTAATAAAAATAATTATCTAATTTTTAAAGTTTTTTTTTAATATAATGATTTTGTTGGACTAAATAACTGCATTATTATTCAGTTCTGAAGCTCATTGTATATTTTAAACATCATATAAATGCTTCGAAAATTTACCCATTCTTTTAAAAAATAAAAATGTTTTACTTTTCTGTATTTAGAGATGTTTTCTATTTGACTGAA
>CM063507.1:45025629-45033129 GCA_032207245.1 Pardosa pseudoannulata | reverse complement strand
AATTTTTACATATTAAGACCCTTATAAATGATGCAGAATAAATTTCATTATACACAGAGCAAAATATTTTGTTTTACCAGTCGAGATGTTCCTACTCCCCTTAAATTTATGCGATTTAACCCTCCCCCAACCCGAAAAAAGATTGTCAAATAAATATTTTTACGCTTTTTGATACTGATTTTTCTGTAAAAGAAATTTGCAAAATCCATTTTTATGTATTTCTTTATACTACTTATGATACTTATGCAAGATGACATATAAACCTTTTCATATTTTAAATCTCCATTACTTCTATACAACTTATTTTGATTCATCATAAAACATACAGTTCGCATCGTTTTCAAAATTCCTTTCTAATAAGTTTATTAAAAACGCTCTAACTTTTAAAAGTGTATTTAATTTTGTTATTTGAAGTAGCATGTGTTTTAAATAACATAAAGAACATACACCAATTAAAAAAAGTTACTTAAAAATATATATAGACATATATATATATATATATATATATATATACATATATATATGTATATATATATATATATATACATATATATATACATATATATATATATATATACATATATATATATATATATATATATATACACTTATATATATGTACACGTATATATATATATATATATATATATACACACTTATATATATGTACACATATATATATATATATATATATACACACTTATATGTATATGTACAGTGTATATATATATATATATATATATATATATATATATATATATACATACATATATATATACATACATATACATACAGATACACACACACACACACACACACACACATATATATATATATATATATATATATATATATATATATATATATATATATATATATATATATATATATATATATATATATATATATATACTGAAATCTAAATTTTTATGTAAAATTAAGGTTAAGTGTATTTGTCTTTTTTCTTAACCTAAACTTTTATATATATGTGACATTTAAATATTTAAAGAATTAAAATTGTTAAGAAATTGAATATTTGTAAAATATATCCTTCATCCAGCATTAAAATAATATTTACCGCTTATATCGATTAAATATATAAAAAGTATACATTTATTCTAATCTCGAGAAAGCTTTTATTTTATATAAAAGTCTGTTTCCAATTCAAATGTGAATTTGAAATGTTCATTCAAATGTTAATTTCAATTATTATTCGCTGGTAAGTAGACTTCTATTTTTTCCCATTTGATGTATTTTGTTTTTTAAAAGAATATTGCTTCCTACTACAAAACTAGTTTATATAACCCTTATTAATGATGCAAAATAAATTTCATTATAAATATAATTGCAAGTTTTTATTTTATAATGAAGCATAAAAGGTATTTTAATGAAGACTTTTCGTCTCTAAAGATACTATGTTACCTTTCAGAAGAGAAACAATTTTTATTTATGAGATGAGGATTTAAAAGAAACATTTTGATTTCGAATCTAATTATGTTTATAAACTCAGATCTGAAACGTGGTATCTTTTGTTTTTAATAAGAGAGTTAAAAGCTGATGCAACATAAAGAAATAATTATGATATTGCCTCATACAAAACAATATCCCCTATATAATACTAGCTTAAGTTATCTGTCAGTCTATCTTCGTATTTATGAAGCGGTTGGACCTGGAACGGATCGAGGAATCCGTATTGGATTCTTAAATTATTTAGGGTTAGTAACATTTGAAATCTGCCATTTCGCCCCTTTTTCTAGCTTTTAATGCTATTATTTCAAGCCCTATTTCCACCGGTTAAGAGAAGGCGATTAAATTTATCGATTTGTCAGCTAATAAATAGGTAAAAATAACATCATTCCTTTAACCATCTCATTTAATCATTTCTTATTTTAAATTATTTAAATATCGTCTGCATTATTATCATACGTTTTACCCCTGATCTTAGATATTAAGTATATAATTTTCTTTTATATTTGGCTTAAATAATAGATTAGATACATAAGGATAATTTTAAATTTAATCATCGATTATTTTTTGTTATTATTATTCTCCCTTCGATTCGACTCCACCCTCGAACCTCTCCCTCTCTTTCTAGACTTTTCTTCTTTTATATCAATTTCATCTTTGTCCCCTCTTCTTCTGGTCAGGGGCTTCCTCCTGAGTGTTTGGGGTGCGGCTGTGCTATTTGATGCAGGAACCCTTCCTGTCGGACTTGGCTGGACTCTCGAACTCGTTCCGTCGGATTTCGCACCTAGTCTAGACTATCGAAAACCTTCTGTCGGACTCTTCTCTCGTCTCGACTATCGAACACCTGTTTTGGGACTTCCGAACAACTTCTCCATTTTTAGATTTTTCTTATTTTATTAATTTCAACCCTGTCCCCTCTTCCTTTTTATCGTCCAATCGGGATAGTTGTAAAAAATTTATTGGTCTTCTTAATCCCGCCTTGAAACCGCCAACGTGGTAAAACCTTATCCCTTCAAATTGGCACTGTCCCTTATTGACTCCACAAAGGTACATTCTTATTTAGTGTCATGTACGGAGACGGGATTCTAATCTGGGACTAGGATCAGAACCCCGCCCGAGACTACCGCACAAGACGAAAAAAGCGTTGAAATAATTTTTATTGTCCTTTCCCCTTTACAAAAGATATGATGAGGTCAGATTTAGAACCTAAGCATTTTACTTTTTGAATTATATTACTGATCTAAACTGCCTCATCACAACAAGTCGTACTTTCACCCTTTTCGGTGCTCGTTAAAAATCATAGTCGCACCCTTTTGCCTTAATACTAGTAGCTCAATCGTGTTTGGATTGACCAAGTGGCAACAAAAACGAGAACAACAAGAATTTCATGGTTCGTTGGGCTTGAGCTTAGTCTACGTTCAGCCTAAAGTACAAACTTTTAAGCTAATTAAACTATTTTAAACCTTTGCTGTTGGGAGACCGGACTTGCACCAAACGCTGTACGCCTGAATTCTAAAGTAGGCGACAAGCCGTTGGTTGTAGAAGCATACTTCAAGCAATTTCAAAACTTTATTCGAGAATATGAAAGGTAATAAAATGGCTGATAAAGCCACTAAATGTGCGTTCAATATTCTTGATTATCCTATTCCATATAGTAATAGAAAAAATATGCTATGAAATTTGTTCTTTCAGAATGGCGAAACTTGGAAGGGCTAATTCTACATAAGCTCTATGCAATTAAAGCGTCATCAAACACTAGCATAATCTTGCTTCCGGGAAGAGAGATGTAAAAATTACTTATCTTCGAATCAGACATACTCGTTTTACCTATCGGCACCTCCTTGGTGAACCTGTACCCATGTGTAACTGATGCAATGTAGTTATGTCAATGCAGCACATCTTGATAGAGTATGATAATTTTAAATTGCATAGATTTCACCATTTCCTTAATCAAGACATTAGTCTGAAAGATTTGCTTAGCATTACGCCTTATCTTGATAATTTTTCGTATCTGAGAGATTTTGGGATTTATCACCAATCTTAATTTTCTTTTTTTATTGTTGTTATTTATAAACTTGTCCATTTTCTTCCAATTTACTTTTTTATAGTCTTATTATTGCCATTATTGTCTATTTTTTAGTCATTATTGCTTACTTTTTATTTACGTATATTACATGTTTTATCGTTTTTTATAGCACTCGTGAGTCTGGCCCAATATATTCTTTTTTAGGATCCAGTGCCATATATGTCTCAATTACCCATTTATCCATCTATTATACTTGCCCACAAGTTCGCTTTCGCTTCTGGTTAGATCACGATTCAACTCGGATTCCTAGATTGATATGAAGTTCCTGATTTTGGTGAAAAATTTACCTTTTACAATTGTGTTAGTTTTACGCAAACTACAGATATCCTGTATCTGAAATATGACTGCTACCTTAATGCGTTTTCTTTTTCTAGGTGAGGATTATTCTTTCTGCTGACGAAACATTGGAGTAGAAAGGTTGTGCCATCGTTAGACACTTAAGAAACAATGGGAGCACACTTCAAAGCCGACTGAAAGTGGCAACTGCATGTGGAGATTCAGTAATTGTAGTCTAGTGTAACTGTTGATGGAGATGCTGTAAAAAAGACTTACATTGAAATTCGTATCTAATTCACCATACTCTATTTTAATCTTTTTTCTTTGCCACAGCGATAACCACTATACTTGTAGATATATCACCCTTATGTTTCATTGTTACAGTTTGTAAAGCCATTTGTTTTTTTTTTCGGGATTGAAAAGTTGAAATACTATTGCATCACAGTTTAAATCAACTATGCCGCAATGTTATTTCAACATTTTTATCTAAAATAAAATCGTAGTGGCATCATACTGTTACTCTTACGGTATTAAAAACTACATAAAGTACCTTAAAAGGATTCAAATTCATGTTTGGTATAGTAATTTATGTACTTGGGGGAGATCCATATAATACTATTTCAAAATTTAAAATTAGAAACCGAGGGTGAAGAGACAAACACAGAATTTTTATTGCTAAACGCAGACGACTTCGAAATGGACAACAAGAGTCAGCAGATTTTTAAGAGACAACAGTCAAATTGTCAATAAAACACGGTGACGGAAGTAGAAGTATAAAACAAAATCAGTGATATATATTGTCTTTTATGCAATGAATATCCATGTATTCTATCGATACAATGCATAGAGAAATCTGAAGAGCCATAAAAGTCTGTGAGAAAAACCGCTTACGGCTTTCGAGCCATGGTCTGCCGGCCTCTGATCTAGCTTTTCCGCTGCTTTCTTTTCTTTCAGGACTCCATTGCAGGTGAAAGGTCAACTTCTTGTCCAAGAAGTAGTCAATCCTATTTTAGGATTTGAACCCGCAGTTTCCAGGGTGGCATGCGAAAGTGATAACTATTATCCTTACAAGGCTGTAATTTATTGTCTGCCTTACCTTAAGCCTTGTTTGCTTTCCTTTCATCGTATGGTCTTAACAGCAAAAAATACAGAAGGCCAAGAAAGCAAATCAAGTACGACATTTACTTTGCTTGTAGTAAATTCGTGACTCAATTGGCTTAACATTGAGCTAGTTAAAATTTCACAATAGATCTGTCCTTGTTTGTATCCTTATGTTATTGCCTTTTTTAGTGTAAACACATTGTGTGGGGGTACATTTTGCAGCGGACTTGTACCGAGAGCGGGCGTTTTGCGCATAAATTTAGTTATTCAGTTAAATCTCAATAGATCAAAAAGTAATTAATCTTTTAACCAACTTTTCGTATTTTATATTGAAATATATAAACATATATATATATATATATATATATATATATATATATATATAACAACTATAAGAATTTTGTAAACAAAAAATTTATTTTTTTAGTGGATAAATTTATAATAGTATCGTAAATATGAAAAATAAAATAGAAAATATTGTATAGAGTTTTAATTTTTTCCCGTTCTGTGGTTCCACATCGACTGATGTAAAAACTAGTTTTTATTTGTCTAAATTTTTGCAGAATCTATGTAGTAGACAAGAACGTTCGGCTTCGTTTTCCTGTATATACCGTTATTTTTGTACCCACAAACAAACCATGTTGTTACACTAACCCGTACTAGTACGTGATCCACCCTCAAGTATCAATCGTCAGAAATTCAAATATCAATACTATGCTTACAGGGATGTAATTTAGTGTCTCCATATCTTAAGCCTTGTTTGCATTCCTTTCATACTATGGTCTAAATAGCAGGAAATGCAGCAGGCCAAGAAAGCAAATCAAGTATGACATTTATTTTGCATGTAGATAATTCGTGACTAAATTGGCTTGACATTGGCTTATTAAAATTTCACAAGAGATCTGTCCTTGTTTGTGTCCTTGCGTTTTAGTACCATTTTCTGCTCTTAACACATTATGTGGCGGGTACATATCGCAGCGGAACTATACCGGGAGCGGGTGTGTTTTCCGAGTAAATTTAGATTATTCAGTAAATCTCAATAGATCAAAAAGTATTTAATCTTTTAGCCAACTTTTCATATTTTATATTGAAATATATAAACCATATATATAAATAGAAAATATATATATAACAACTATAAGAATTTTGTAAACAAAAAATTTATTTTTTTAGTGGATAAATTTATAATAGTATCGTAAATATGAAAAATAAAATAGAAAATATTGTATAGAGTTTTAATTTTTTCCCGTTCTGTGGTTCCACATCGACTGATGTAAAAACTAGTTTTTATTTGTCTAAATTTTTGCAGAATCTATGTAGTACACAAGAACGTTCGGCTTCGTGTTCCTGTATATACCGTTATGTTTGTACCCACAAACAAACCATGTTGTTACACTAACCCGTACTAGTACGTGACCTACTCTCAAGTATCAATCGTCAGAAAAAGTACTAGTAAGTGTCTTGCATACAATGTGTTAACAGCAGTAAAAGAAGCAGATCAGGAAAGTAAATCCATTATGACATTTATATTGAACATAAATAACCTATAAATCTATTTTGTTTGACATGTGATGACGTTTTATATACAAGAAAACTTACCTTCTCTGTTTTGCTACTATTTTGGGTCTTAACAAGCAGAAAAGTGCACGTTAAAATTGCTGTACATATATTATACACTGTATGTAGATCATGTAAAGCAATTTTAATAGGACATTTAATTTGCACTCATGTAACCTTTGAATCTGTCTTGTTTGTATTAAGATGAAATAGAGTTTTAGGGAGGAGAAATCCTACTGTAAATTTTTTGTCACCATTTTCTGTTTCTTAACAGCTAAAACCACAGGATAAAGATAATTCCAGCAACTCCACCGTTACATTTATCTGACACGTAAAAATATCATGACTCAATTTTTTTTGACACAGGATGAGATGAAATTTCACACAATGTATTAGTCATCAATATTGATAAAGTGGTAAAAATATTTATCTTCATTGCAGACACTGATAAAATCTACCTTTGGAGGGGATTTCACTGCCCATCAAAAAAGATTTTTGGTGCTATCGATGGGATGGTTTAGTTTCGATAAACGTTTTCTAACAACTTGAAAAGATATGTTAGCAAAAGCAACGAATACGTCGAAAGATTTAGGAAACTTAAAACCAATATTGAGAGGATGAAATTTATTAACCAATTTATAAGACAATATTTTTCTAAGTACTTCTAATTTGAGTTAAGAAAATGTTTAACTTAATTAATTATCTAATAACCTAATATAATAATTATTTAAATTATTTATATTGATTAACTTATTTTCAACTTCTCTTTGGTTAGAAGTATACTTACACCCGATCAGTGAGTACTATTAAAAAATAAGCTTCCTTATGTTATACTTCATAATAATACTTTATATAACATATTTTGTAAGCATTACAACTAAAAAAGGTTTTGTATCGAAATATTTAAATAAACGAAGGATTTTGTGCACAAGAAGTTGGTTTCCTAATGCTGAATATATTATAAACTGTATTTGATGCCTTTTAAAACTTAAAAACTTTTTAATCCATGTATG
>CM063507.1:45003129-45013129 GCA_032207245.1 Pardosa pseudoannulata | reverse complement strand
TCCTGAATGGCATCCTGTGACGTTTCAACCGATATCTGATGACAAACGCGACGTGCAATGGTATTCAAATTTATTTATTTTTCATATTTATTTTATTTTTGGCAGTCCATGATAAATTAGATTTAAGATACGCATCGATATGTAATAGGTAGAATTTACCCGTTCATTAACTCTTTAAGGTTTTCAAGCATAAAAATTCTTTGTGATTTAATAGAAATAGTTTATAATGTTATTTATGAACTTTATAAATTCGAAATTAGTGAATAAAATTTACATTCCTTCTGGGGTTGTAGATGTAAGAGGTGGTTTAACTGTAAAACTCCCCCCTTGTACGGAATGAAAATAATACTGCTCTAAAATTTAAATTATATTGGAAGAATAATGTATTATTATCCTTAATATGATGCAATAAACAAATATATATACAATTTATGGGTGTTGTTTTGTGTAAGTACGTACACTATTACTTACACAAAACAACTTACAGTATTGGACAAATAATGAATAGTTATCCTTCATATGATGCTATAATTAAATATATAAACAATTTATGAGTGTTGTGTTGTGTAAGTACGTACACTATTACACAAAATATTTTACAGTATTGGAAGAATAAAGAAGAGTCATCCTTCATATGATGCAATAAATAAATATATAAACAGTTTCTGAGTGTTGTTTTGTGTAAGTACGTGCACTATTACTTACACAAAACAACTTACAGTATTGGAAGAATAATGAATAGTTATCCTTCATATGATGCAATAAATAAATATATGAACAATTTGAGTGTTGTTTTGTGTAAGTACGTACACTATTACTTACACAAAACAATTTACAGTATTGGAAGAATAATGAATAGTTATCTTTCATATGATGCAATAAATAAATATATAAACAATTTATGAGAGTTGCTTTGTGTAAGTACGTACACTGTTACTTACACAAAACAACTTACAGTATTGGAAGAATAATGAATGGTGATCCTTCATATGATGCAATAAATAAATATATAAGCAATTTATGAGTGTTGTTTTGTTTAAGTACGTACACTATTACTTACACAAAACATCTTACAGTATTGGAAGAATAATGAATAGTTATTCTTCATATAATGCAATAAATAAATATGTAAACAATAAGTGTTGTTTTGTGTAAGTACGTACACTATTACTTACACAAAACAACTTACAGTATTGGAAGAATAATGAATAGTTATCCTTCATATGATGCAATAAATAAATATATAAACAATTTATGAGTGTTGTTTTGTGTAAGTACGTACACTATTACTTACACAAAACAACTTACAGTATTGGAAGAATAATGAATAGTTATCCTTCATATGATGCAATAAATAAATATAGAAACAATTTATGAGTGTTGTTGTGTGTAAGTACGTGCACTATTACTTACACAAAACAACTTACAGTATTGGAAGAATAATGAATAGTTATCTTTCATACGATGCAATAAATAAATATATAAACAATTTATGAGTGTTGTTTTGTGTAAGTACGTGCACTATTACTTACACAAAACAACTTACAGTATTGGAAGAATAATGAATAGTTATCCTTCATATGATGCAATAAATAAATATATAAAAAATTTATGAGTGTTGTTTTGTGTAAGTACGTACACTATTACTTACACAAAACAACTTATAGTATTGGAAAAATAATGAATAGTTATTCTTCATATGATGCAATAAATAAATGTATAAACAATTTATGAGTGTTGTTTTGTGTAAGTACGTACACTGTTACTTACACAAAACAACTTACAGTATTGGAAGAATAATGAATAGTGATCCTTCATATGATGCAATAAATAAATATATAAACAATTTATGAGTGTTGTATTGTGTAAGTACGTACACTATTACTTACACAAAACGGCTTACAGTATTGGAAGAATAATGAATAGTTATCCTTCATATGATCCAATAAATAAATATATAAACAATTTATGAGTGTTGTTTTATGTAAATACGTACACTATTACTTACACAAAACAAATTACAATATTTGAAGAATAATGAATAGTTATCCTTCATATGATGCAATAAATAAATATATAAAAAAAGTATGAGTGTTGTTTTGTGTAAGTAGGTACACTATTACTTACACAAAACAACTTATAGTATTGGAAAAATAATGAATAGTTATCCTTCATATGATGCAATAAATAAATGTATAAACAATTTATGAGTGTTGTTTTGTGTAAGTACGTATTACTTACACAAATCATCTTACAGTATTGGAAGAATAATGAATAGTTAACCTTCATATGATGCAATAAATAAATATATAAACAATTTATGAGTGTTGTTTTGTGTAAGTACGTACACAATGACTTAGCCAAAACAACTTACAGTATATGTTATACGTTACTTACAGTATTGGAAGAATAATGAATAGTTATCCTTCATATGATGCAATAAATAAATATATAAACAATTTATGAGTGTTGTTTTGTGTAAGTACGTACACTATTACTTACACAAAACAACTTACAGTATACGTTATACGTTACTTACAGTATTGGAAGAATAATGAATAGTTATCCTTCATATAATGCAAAAAATAAATATGTAAACAATAAGTGTTGTTTTGTGTAAGTACGTACACTGTTACTTACACAAAACAACTTACAGTATGCGTTATACCTTATTTACAGTATTGGAAGAATAATGAATAGTTATCCTTCATATGATGCAAATATATATATAATATATATATATATATATATATATATGTATATATATAAACAATTTATAAGTGTTGTTTTGTGTAAGTACGTGCACTGTTACTTACACAAAACAACTTAGAGTATACGTTATACGTTATTTACAGTATTGGAAGAATAATGAATAGTTATCCTTCATATGATGCAATAAATAAATATATAAACAATTTATAAGATTTGTTTTGTGTACGTAATTTCGCAAGTATAGTGAGCGGGCACGATTTTTTATTTAAAAAATTTCATAAATCTTCAGATAGTCTGTACCACTAGATAATCCGCAGACAATATGTGCAAAAATAAGTATTTTAGTATGACAATATTAAATCATTTTTTAAGAATAAAAACCTAGGTACAGTAGAGTACCGAGGAGTCTGATTTATACTCAATTAATTCCACTTTTAAAATCATTTCTTCTGCTATAACCTCGGTAATGAATTTTAACGAAAGATACAGAGCGGTCTACACTTCTCTGTTCTAGAACCCAGCTACGTAAATCGTCTTCTAATGCAGGCCATTGTATTTTTCCATGACGATTCGATCGCTTTCTTCTCATATTTTTGATACTTTCATTTGCTTGTGCCAATTTTTTACTGCTTTCTCGTCGACCTTCTGAATTACCTTGAAATCAGCAGAAAGACTGCAACGATGTTTTAACCCTCCGAGTGGAACACACCGAGGAAAAAATTCTCCAAAAAATACGCTAAAGATTTATTGTGTCAATTGTCAAAGCTTTCTATGATTTTTTACTTCACCCTTTGTCGACTAGATTGGAATACGGGAAACCCACCTTTGTTATTGTCCCTTTACTTCCGGTTATAAATAGATATATAAATAGACATTATAGATTGTTAATTTTTGATACACATAAAGCTCGTCAAGTCTCGAAGATCATTCCATAAGAAATAATGGATTCTAAAAGTGCGAATATAAATATTTTTTAAGAGAATTATTTATATTCTTTTACGAATGTCATCCAAGATATTTAAGTGGTGCAGTTAGAGATACATGTGTTATCGCAAACGAAATACTTCGAAATAGAGATTGACAAGCTATCAGCGTCTTTGTGCCTCAGGGAGTAGGGGTGCATCCCTCAATAAATTTCAAAGAGGGGTGCAGTTCCTAAACAATCGACCTGACCCTCCTACATCAAAACTCGGTGGGGGGAAAGCACTGGCAGAAATGTACACTACATCCATTTTCGGAACGTTTTTGGAGGTCGAAATTGTACGTGATAACCGGCGGAATTGTACGTGCGAACCGTTTAGAGGGTTAAAGACGAAATGAATGACCAATATTACCTCAAATCAAAACTTTGAAAACAAAACACTCTGTTCTCAAGCTCTTTTTTTCCCTTCTTCCGATTTTGGTGATTTGAGCAATAAACAACCAACACATAGTCCGCGGCTGAACACAGATAGTCACTTTTTAACTCAGATAGTCACTAGATTTTTAAACATATATAGTCACTGACTATACGTTCGAAATAACGGTACTTTTATTTGGGATTATAAAGGACGTAAATAGAATTTCAGATTGCTTCAAGCAAAGTGAAATTAAAAATGTATATTTGAAAGTGAAAAATAAGTTATGTGTAGTTCTACCTTCTAGTGATAGTTTAAAATCGAAAACGTAGAAAATCCAAAAAGACATTCATATATATTTAAAAAGAAGAGAAAAACAGTTTTAATAGCTGGTATCACTGCTAAATCATTCTTCTTTAAAGAGTTAAAGTGTTATAATGGTATTAATACCGAAGTCATTTGAAAAAAAACTACAATTTATTTTCTAAAGTACTTATACACTGCGTCGCGAGATCGAGATTGATTGAGACAGTATAAAGTTTTAATTGGTTAGATCCCTTCCCTGAGGGCTTGAACTGTAGCCCCAGAGGTCAATTTAGATTAGGGGTTAAAAAGAGGAAAGGAAACGGACGTAGGGTTTTTGCCGTTGACTTAAGATTTTAGAACCCTTGAGAATTCTCTCAGACCTGAATGACAGTTTTTGGCTATAAATTTATGTAGGCATGTTTCAACTATCATAACTACAAGGAATTTCAAGAGACTATTTTCCTTAAGGGCAGGTAGTTCGCGGCTGAAGAAATTTGCTTTTTAAACACAAATAGTCCTCTGACTATACGTTCGAAATAACGGTACTTTTATTTGGGACTAGCAAGTTTTGCCCGATCGCTATGAACTTAATATATTACTTTTAAACAAAGATTTATTTTTCGTGAATAACTCTCTAAATTCGTCACAGTTCAGTTCGAGACATTGGCATGTTTATATATTTCTATCATAAGCGTATTATAACATTATTCAGTTTTTATAATCGAATTTGTCTTATATTAAATTTGCTAAAACTTTTTTTATTGTAAAATATAAGCTTAACCCTAAATTGCATTACTGTATTACTACTGTACGTTGATTAGCAAAGTTAACAGATCTTGCCATATTACGTGATAGAATAGGAAGCACAGGTTTTGACAGCAACAGTGCTAAGTTGGTAGTAAAAAAAGATCTAAAATTAAAGATTTTTGCAAACCACATAGGGATGAAAAAAACACACATTCATATCGACAAACCATTGAATATGAAGACTATATAAAAGATAGGTTTTAATTTGGCCATGAAGAGTCATCTGAAATTTGTACTTTTTGTACTTAGAATATTGTTGATATTCATTTCATTGAAACATAAAAATGAACCAATTTAAATTTAAAATTAGTCTCATATATATTGAATTGCGTAATGAAATAAGTGAATCACTATATTAAATTTCAGTTCAGAGATCGAATAGATAAAAAGCAACGATTTTAAATAATATAAAATAAGAAATGAATAAATGAAATATTTAAATGAATGACGTCATAATGATAGAAAATATCATTTTCGCCTATTTATTATGTGATGAATTGAACATTTTAATCTCCTGCTTTTAACCGTGAAACTGCTTTAAAAAAACAATTACTTTTAATCACATTTAAACATTGTCCTTTAATATGAGCAATATTAAAAACTTAATCGTTTGCGTTTAACCGGGGAAAATAATGCTTGGAATTAAATGACATGAAATGTGAAAAATGGGGAATGAATTCGAACGTTGAAAATTTACAAAAAACCTTCCCAATATCAAAACATTTAAATTTTCACGTATTGGATGGATAGTTTTATTGAGCTATTGAGTACATACAAACAGACAGACAGACAGACATAAAAACAGACAGACACACACAAATTCATTTTTTATATATGATTATAAAGGACGTAAATAGAATTTCAGATTGCTTCAAGCAAAGCGAAATTAAAAATGTATATTTTAAAGTGAAAAATAAATTATATGTAGTTCTACCTTCTAGTGATAGTTTAAAATCAAAAACGTAGAAAATCCAAAACGTTATTCATATATATATTTAAAAAGAAGAGAAAAACAATTTTAATAGCTGGTATCACGACTAAACCGCTCTCATTAAAGAGTTAAAGAGTTATAATAGTATTAATACCGAAATCATTTGAAAATAAATTACAATTTATTTTTTATAGAATCTATTTATTTTAAATACACGAGCTCGAGATTGATTTGGCTGTTTTTCGTTTTCCGCGATTGGCAACGTGGAAAGAAATGGTGTTGAAAACAAAATGGAGCGGAGATTGTTGCCAACGACGTCGAATACAATTATAGTTTGAAGAATAAAAGCCTTTAGAATTGAAATTAATCCCTACTCTCTGGTTTAGGACCTCGAAATATATATGTGGGTGTGTAAGGCATGTGAATAAACTCTACAAAAAGTTCTATTTCACTAAGACAATAGAATACACTGTGGGTTTAAAATTCATTCTTATATTTGCAAACTTTATTCATTCCTCATTTGCAACCTTTAATTTTATGTAATATCAAAGGGTAACAAAATTCACAGTATAAAACCTTAAATATTTTTTGTTATTTCATATTGTCAATTCACATTATAATATGCATCAACGATAAAATGTGAAAATACTATAAGTGTATTCAGACACTTTGCTTGGTAATGCTGCGCCAATCGATACATTACTAAAACATTATTTAGAACAAACCCAATACTGAATTGCAAAAACTAATTTTGTATTGATATGAGGAATCAGTATAAATTTCTTTTGTGCTCCACCAATTTAGTAACAACCCTGGTAATAGAATAAACATTTTACTATTTTTTTAATTACATCATGTTGGTTTACCTTATACTATAAATAAAAATTAAAAAAAGAAAAGTCTACAATTTAGTGAATCGATTGCAAACCATGTGGTTATGCATAAAAAAAACACACAAACGACAAACTTCTTAAATTTCAAATATATATAACTTAAACGCTAGATATATATTAGTCCGTGAAATAGACTCCTAGACTTTTATGAAAATATTTTGTTGTTAATACCGGTGATAAACTTCTCATTGCAACAAAAAATAATCAATGGTTTAATTTAAAATTATATCATATGTACATACATAATATATTATTTCATCCAAATATAAAAGAAAATTACTTATGTACTACCTAAGTTCAGTGATAAAACGTATGAAAATAATGCACACGATATTTAAATAATTTAAAAGAAGAAATGATTAAATGAGACGATTAAAGGAATGTCGTCATAATGCTAGAAAAATGAGTTATTTTCATCTACTGATAATGCGATAAATTGATGAATTTAATCGCCTGCTCTTAACCGGGGAAAATAGGGCTTGAAATAATGGCATTAAAAGATCGATAAGGGGGGGGGTTTGATTTCGAACGCTTTCGTACTCACTTTGAATTTTGCTAACCCTAACTCACCAAGAATCCAATAGAGCAATTTGCCACAACGTCATAAACTACTATAATGCCCTTCCCATTCATTTTCATGTTTACAACAGCCAATAGACAAAACAATAAACTGCCTCTCAGTTTGAAACTAAAGCCAGAATTGTCTTAAATTGAGATTTGCCCTACTGCGTGAAATCGCCTTATAAGGATGCCTCTATCCATTTAGGTCCAACTGTTTCATAAATTTGAGGACAGACGGACAGGTAACTTAGGCTTTTATTATATAGGGGATAGTTAAATCTCAAATACTTTATAACTATTCTAAGAGTATTCATTTTGGGTTCTGTCAAACTAAATAGGCATCATTAATCACCTTTTAGTACACGCCATGATACTTTAGCATTAATCTGTAGAGAGCGTGTGTTATAGGCTGAACTAGACTTCTTCTGAGAGACGCTAGTCTATAAAAGTATATAAAGCGCGTGTTGAATAACCTTTTCCATTAAAGTAGGCAGCAATGATGGATTGCGTAGAAAAGTGAACGAGAGGTGTAGTCTATCACGATACAATATATAGGGTCTGGTGGGGTAAAATGGGTAACAAAAGCGTGATTTCTCATTCAGCGCTCTTTTTCACTTTAAAAAAACTATAAACAAGTAATATTTTTGCTTGTATTCATCCAATGGGTTCATTACCATTATTGTTAAAATAGTTTTATATATTTTCTAAAATTGCAAATTTATAAATTATTACTTCTTTTTTTTATACCCATTTTTCCCCAGAAGTGGGTAAAATAGGTAGAAAAGCGTGATTTCTCATTCCGAGCTCTTTTTCCCTTCAAAAAACTATAAACAGCAATATTTTTGCATGTATTCATGCAATGGGTTTATTACCATTATTGTTAAAATTGTCTTATACATTTTCTAAAATTGTAAATTTATAAATTTTCACTTCTTTTTTTCTACCCATGTTCCCCACCTCTAGGGTAAAATGGGTAGAAAAAGAGAGATTTCTAATTCTGAGCTCTTTTTCACTTAAAAAAACTATAAACAAGCAATATTTTTGCATGTATTCATGCAATGGGTTTATTACCATTATTGTTAAAATTGTCGTATACATTTTCTAAAATCGTTAATTTATAAATTTTTACTTCTTTGTTTTTAAACCCATTTTACCCCAGAGGTGTGGAAAATGGGTAGAAAAAGCGTGATTTCTAATTCTGCACTCTTTTTCACTAAAAAAATTATAAACAAGCAATATTTTTGCATGTATTCATGCAATAGGTTTATTATCATTATAGTTAAAACAGTTTTATACACTTTCTAAAATTGCAAATTTATAAATTATTGCTTCTTTTTTATATCCATTTTACCCCAGAGGTGGGGTAAACTGGGTATTGAATAAAAAATGCTATTAATTATGCAAAATTTAATTAAAACTTTATTTTTTAGCTACAAACACATTTGTATGTGATATAATTACAATTTATATTACAAAACAATATATAATGTGATATAATTGCAATTTCTATTGTTCACGGTCATTAAGTTGAGCTATGTTCTGCTACATCAGAAACAGTCATTACTTCTCCGGCCTTAGTTTGTACCCGCTTTCATTTTTGTTTGTCATTTTCTAAGGCTTTTTTCCCCCTTACAACTGCAGGGGTGAAATTGTTGTAAGAATGGCCTTTTTAAAATCATTTTATGCAGAAGAAATGGTAAAATTAAGTTCGTGTAGAAAGATATTCCATAGTAGCTGTTGATGAAGTCTGTGCAACACGTTTTACACTTATTTCTATCAGGAGAACATCGATTTGGTTATACCACTACCTATTTTACCCCATCAGACAGTAATAAGTAAAAAAGCATATGTAATGCCGATATTATGATACAAAAAATATCATTTAAGGGGTCATACGACTGTTCAAATGACAAAAATTCGATGTTTCAGAAAATGATATATATAAAAAGAATTTTAGTTCTGACATTTTAAAAACAACCCGCTTAAAAAATTCCTATATTGAGAGGAGATATGAATTAAAACAATCAGCTGTTTACTGTAAACATATTTAAACTTACAAAATTTTAACTTGATTTTTCGTACAACGTATTTTTTTATGCAACGTGCATGTTATTTCAAAAAGTTTTGAATATATTTTCACGAAATTTTTCCATGATATATGCAAAAAAAATTTCATCCGATTGTACCTAAATTTGTTTGCATATTTCCCAAAATATTTCTTTTCTCAATAATATTTTTATTTTTAATTTTTAAGAAAAGAAATTAACTATTTTTAAATATTTTTTTAAATGTACATGAATCTTAAATATGTACAAACAATCATATAACCCGTTAAATGACGGGATCAGGGAGACTTTAATTGTCTAGAATTGTAATGTACCGTATAAGGCAGGTAAAGAAATAGTTTGTTTTTGGATGAGAATAATAATTAAGTTCAGTGATAAAACGTATGA
>CM063507.1:44983573-44993573 GCA_032207245.1 Pardosa pseudoannulata | reverse complement strand
ATCGACAACAATAATATATCTTTTATACAATAGAACGCCAATTAACCGGTAGATCAAGGATCACGAATTTTGTTTTCTGAACATAACGTACCTGGAACAAGAACTCTAAGAACTTTTAGTTTTCCAGGTAGGTTCACAAAACAAACGGATAAATTCATTTTTACATCTAACTCTTATTTTAACATTTTTCTACGTTCGCACAATACAAATATACAGAAACCAGAATTCGTAAATTTCTTATATGCCATTCAGTCTATTGAGATATAGAAAAAGCTACATAATCCTAGCACAGGTGCATTTTTTAGACATTCCTGCGCACCACTCTCTCGAACACTAGGATAATATACCATATAATTCTCCAGGATGCCCCACCATTTGTTGGTGTTCTTTATCTACTAATTTTGTGAAAATAATAATGTTTAAAAAATAAATAAATAAATATATATATATATATATATATATATATATATATATATATATATATAACTATGAATGGCAACGCAAAGAAGCGCGCGCTACAGACACAGAGTGAGAGAGACTGAGACAGAGCGTGTGTGTGCAGTAAAGTAAAAAGGCAATGACGACTTTATTAATACCAATTTTATGTTAATCGTTTAACTTTTATGTTTTTATGCTTTTCAAATTAAATGCTCCTGTGTTGTGCAATGGAAGTGATTTTGCTTTATCACATAAATATATATATATATATATATATATATATATATATATATATATATATATATATATATATATGTATATATGTATATATATATATATATATATATATATGTATATGTATATATATATATATTATATATGTATATATATGTATATGCATATGTATATATATATGAATATATATATATATATATATATATATATATTATATATATATATATATATAATATATATATATATATATATATGAATATATATATATATGTATATATATATATATATATTTATATATATATATATATATATATATATATATATATATATATATATATATATATATACATATATGTATATGTATACGTATATATACATGTATATATATAATATATATATATATATATATATATATATATATATATATATATATATATATATATATATATATATATATATATATATATATCTACTTTATCTACTAATTTTGTGAAAATAATATTGTTTGAAAAATTAAAATCTTACTTCTAAACACGCCGTTTGTCATATGATAAATATGCAGTATTATAACTGCCAGCAATAACACTGGAAAAAGTATGAAAATTACCTAAAATGAGTATCATAACCATTTTTCAATGTAGTCCAGCTATCCGGATATTTCGTTAATGGTATCAGTTTCTTTCCGTATAAGTCCGAATAATCGGTGATTAAGGATATTTTCATTTGGCCAAAAGATTCGTCGAGATACGTAATTTCCTTACCATGAATCTGTTATGTTAGTAATCTATTATTTAAACCAAATATAAAAGATAATTAATCACATAATATGAGTGAGTTGTTTAAAGGAATGACGTTTTAATGATAGAAAAAATGTTATTTTAACCTATTTATAATGTGATAAATTGATAAATTTAATGGACTGCTCTTAAACTAGGAAAATACTGCTTAAAATAATGACATAAAACGCTCGAAAAGGGGGGGAAGGGGTGGGTTTCGAACGCTTCTAAAGAGGACAGTATTTTTCACTGTGATATAAAAAATATTTATACCAATTTATTTTAGAATCTTATCGATAATTTAGGAGAAGATACACTATACTCTCTTTGAATTTTGCTAACCCTAACTCACCAAGAATCCAATATGGATGCCTCTATCCATTCCAGGTCCAACCGCTTCATAAATTCGAGGACAGATGGACAGATAACTTAGGCTATTATTATAGGTTGGATTCCTTCCATTATTTTAAATATATATGCTCATAAAAATATAAACAGTATTTTTCGTAGTGATACAAAGCTTATTTATTTTAGAATCGGACCGTTAATTTAACACTAGAATTATGGTGGTCTTATATATATATATATATATATATATATATATTTTTATATATATGTATATGTATATATGATATTTTAAATATAATATATTATATATATATATATATATTATATATTTATATTATATAATATATATATATATATCTATATATATATTATATATATGTATATGTATATATATAATTATATGTATATATATTATATATATGTATATGTATATATATATGTATATGTATATGTATATATATATATATGTATATTATATATATGCATTATATATATATATATATATATATATATATATATATATAAATATATTTATTTATATATATATGTATATATATATATATATATATATGTATATATATGTATATATAATATATATATATTATATATATATATATATATATATATATTATATATTTATATATATATATATATATATATATTTTTATATATATATATATATATATATATTATATATATATATATATATATATATATATATATATATATATATATATATATATATTATATATATATATATATATATTTATTATATATATACCTAGAAAATCGGCGAGTGTGCCATTTTGACCCCTTGATACGATATCCGCATATTTCTCTATGTGATATAATATATTTGTGAAAAATAAATTAAAATAGCGCAAATTATGACAACTACAGTTTGTTTTTAAAAATATACAGACTTTGCAGGTATGTAGGATCAACTACACTGCGTTTTCTCCTAAACTTTGATCACTTGGTCTCATTTCATCTTTTCCTAAATATGGAAATCCGTTTAATAAGTTTTTTGTCCTAACTTGTACTTCTAGCCAAAATTTTATTCCGAATTTATCGAGCTTGTTAGGCATGTACTGCAAAAAACGGCATTTTGTTTTTGTAGGGAATAACTGTTCATCAAACGTAATATTTTCACTTGGTTTGTAGCAAAGCTTAAAGTTTTCTATAAAAATATTCCATACTTCGGATATTAGTGTAAATGTATCCCAGTGCATACGTGAAGACCTTGTTAGTTTATTTTCAAAACGAAGAAATTTCATAATTTCCGGAAACCTATCTCCACTCATATTTTCATGAAAAAACTTTGGTCCCCAAGTCTTGGACCACAAACTAAGAATTGGTAAGCCCTTGGCGGCTAATGCCGCCTTACGTACGACAACGCTATGAATGCTTCCAGTTCTGCTAATAAAATAGTGAAAGAGTCATTATGAAGTTTACACTTGTCTTCAACATCGGTATATAGCCTGCCGTATTTCTAGGTATAATCATTTGTTAGGGCTTAAATAAAAATACGATTTTCTTGAAATTTTTACTATTTCATAAATCACAATGATTTAGGAAAAGTCTAGAAAGGATTAACTTCTTCTGGTAAAATGAGGAGTCTAGCTCGTCATTAGTTTTTCATTCCATACCGCACAATGACGATTAAAGTTACTGTTAAATACGATAATTAATTTAGTTTAAAATTTCTAGTGTACTGAATTTGGCAACACTTTTATCACTTGTGAAAATCACAAGTCACTATTGCATATTGTTTACTTGGTACAAGTCATTGCCAAATTAATGAGTCAGAATAAAAGAAAACCTACTAAGAAATGCCGTGTGTGTTACAAGAATCAAATTAAAAGTGAGACTACTTGGCGGTGTAAACAATGAAGAATTCCTTTGCACTTTGTTTTGAAAAGTACCACTAGCTTGAAGACTATTATCTGTATACCTTATTAATGTTTTGCTTTGATATTTTCTTAATTTTACTGTTTCTGATATTATTTAACACTATGTAAAAAGTGGATTTTAATTAAGAATATGTAAGAATTGTAAAATGAAACAAGTTTTTTAAATAAAAATTAAATGGTTATTTCATGCACAGTTTTTCAGTATTAAATCATACCGGAATAGGTTAAGATATTTGAAAAAAAAAATAATAGAAGAGCTGTCAGAGATAAAATTTCGCTAGGTGTCAAAATGACCCCTTCAGTAATTCTAGTGTTAAGAGGAGGTGTGGAACATACCCACATACATACATACGTACATACAATGACTTTCATTTATAAGATTTTTACTTATTGGATTTCTTTTTATGGAGCAGTGCTTTTTTTACAAATTGGGTATTTATGTACCTGTTTCTTTCTTTCTTGCATAATTACCCATTTGTGAGGATATTTGGTTTGGTTTGGTTTGGTTTGGAGTCCTTCTGTATATTATTTTGCTCAAGAGGGCGAATAACACCGGGACCTACTGCTTAAAGCCGATTCCGAAAGGCTACGAACAACCACGCCAGCAACGTTATGTGTGGATACTTGGTTTGGTTTGGTTTTTTGGAGCGCTACGGTCTACTTTTTGCAACACGAGGGCTAACGAGACCGGGACCTACTGCTTAAAGACGATTCCGAACGGCTATGAACAACCATGCCATAGCGGGATTCGATCCCACGAACTCCGGTTCCGAAGGCCAGCACCCTAAACATTCGACCATCGTTCGGCCGTGTGGATACTTGAATACATAGTCTATGTAAAGATTTAAATACTTTTGATATCGAATGTACACTTTCATCGTAAAAGTGTTTTATTCAACTAAGCAAAGTATCAATTCCATACGTTCCATGCAATAATTAATTGATAATGTCCCAAATCCATCATTCTCTGGAATTTACCGTGACATTTACAAACATTCAGGGCTTTCCCTAAGTTTAGAAAAATTCCTCTTTCGATTCTTTAGGGGAAAAACTGATAGATTAATTCGGGAAATCTAGCAAACAAAGCTGTTGTTAATCAGCAAATTATAAACAAGAATTTCTTTGTCAAAGTTTAGTATTTAAGTATTAAAAGTAGTGAAACATTAGTTGAAAAATGATCTTAATTTGTTATATACGTATTATATAATTAATAAAGCCGTGAATACCACTTTTGTAGAATTAAAAGGCTACATTTAAAATTTGTATATAACTACAATATCACTTTCTTTTAGAAAACTTAATAATCTAGAGTAAAGACTGCCCTCAAAACGGCTACTTCAATAGTAAAGTGTATATATATATATATTTATATATATATATATATATATTATATATATATATATATATATATATATATATATATATATGTATATATATATATGTATATATATATATATACATATATATATATATATGTATATATACACATATATGTATATATATATATATGTATATACACATATATGTATATATATATATATATATATATATATATATATATATATATATATATATATATATATATATATATCGTACATACATATATATACATATATGTATATATGTAATTCATTTTTTATAAAACTCCTTCACAAGGAGAAAACTCAACAGCTATAAGTAATGAGAATGCAGTCGGGCTTCATATTCAAGAGAACTCAGAAGTCTAATTTTAAACTTTATTTCAGAGCAGCAACATCACACATCTGTCCTTCTGGACAATACAAATCAAAAGCCACAGAGTTCACGCTGTTCTCACACAAGTACACCCAATAGCGCTGACAACAAGAATTTTTCCCACAACAAAAAACAACTTACTAAGCGAATTGACTGCAATATCAGCAAAACACGAACACATGTTCAGCGAACACCTGGGAAATTGCTGTATAGACAGAAACTTCACAGCTTTATGACAGAAAGGAATGTTAAGTGGAAAATACTTCATTGACCAAACCATTTAGAGGCTGATAAAAATATCTAGATGAATTAAAATAGGAGAGAGGAGGTTTTTGAAGAAATATTAAAGTTAAATAATTTTGATATATTACAGATCCCCCCCGAAAAAAGAGAAAATCGTCTCGCTGATGGGTGACATTTTCAAAACTTATAATAGTACAAATATATGATTATCAAAATTTTTTACAAGAAATTGTAACATTAAATGAATACATTTAGTGTAGAAGAGTCAGAACTGTCTTTCTAGTGTCAGAATTGGAGACATCAGGGTTACAGAGTCAGAAGCTTGGTCTGTAACTCATCATAAGTAATTCCACACCATCACATCAAAATTTAAATCTATCAAGTTATACCGTTCCTCTGACTCTCCTGCACCATCACAAAATCTCTATACAGAATCAATATTTAAACAACTAAACAATGAAAAGATAATATACAATGAATATAAACAGAAACATAATAATACACGCAAATGAAGGTTTACAGTAAACAAGTATTTAAGAAAGTTTATCATTATGAAATTCAATATTTTTCCTAAGCAAAACTTAACTCAAAATGTTCAAATTATGCTTTATTAAAATTTTACTGAAATAAACTTTGGAGAAGGAAAATGGCTGTCCTCTGTGGTGACCAACGTGAAAATTGTTAGTGACCCCGAGGGTGCTCACACAAAACGACAAACGGTTCATCCCTCTGCGGGAGGCGACTACCTATTGTTTTTATGACAGGGCTCTCCAACGTTATGACATTTATGAACAACATTTTGAAACCTTTTATTTCTTTTTTCTCTACCAAAGATCAGAGGTATGCGGGTAACAGTTTCCCACATCTTGATCAGCTACAAACGTTACTCATCTTCAGTGTGAAAAAACCGAAACAGAATAATCAGATTGAACTTCAAAAATATCTCGGAGAGTGGAAGGGGCTTGCCTCGAAGGCGATGACGGAATGACCGTTCATGACCTAGAGGAAGCTGAAGAGCAAAAACGACAAAGGACTCGCCTAAGCTATCCCTTGACTTTGCAGAGGGTCTCTCCGGAGTTAAATATTAGAAAAAGTTTTAATTCCACACTGAAAATCAAACTGAACTACTCTTCGAAACATTGTTCATTTGTAAGTTTTAACTATCCTGTATTTAATTCACATTAGGAATTTAGACATAAAAACTGTATTATCTCTTAAATTTCAATCAAATTTTCATACTTAAAATGAAAACATTACCTATTCTATGAAAATTCTCTTAATTAATCAAATTAGATATTCCTTGTATTGTAAACATTCACTTACTATTTTTGAAATAACACATCATGAATTCAAAGAATAAAAAAAACACATTTATAGTTATTATGAGAAACTACGAATATAAACATGTAAAATATAAAATACTTGAACACTTTAAATCAAATAATTTTTGCAATTCACTTTTAGAAAGCAGAATCTCAAGTTACTATGTTCAAAATTTATATTATCAAGATTCTCAAAAAATATATGTTTAGAAATACTAGTAAAATATGAAAGTAATAAAAATATTTCAAACTGATTATTTTTTAGATTTACTGCAATTAATAAAAAGCAAAACTCAAAAACGATGAATTGCAAATTGGCTAAATATAAAAAGTGAGTGCTATAATAAAATATAAAAAACACAGATATCTAGAATCATCAAGTTCGTAATCATCAGAACAGTACTTCAAATCAAACCCATAATCCCAAAACACACTCAACAAAAATATCAAAACAACGATTCAACTCACGAGTGTCGACACATCTGTTTACTACTGTATAAATCCCGTTCACAATTGTACAGTCAAAACAACTCTTACATTTTGCGTCCCAACATCACATGAAAGCATTTTAAAAACTCCTGTAATTCAGGTCGAACCGAAACTGCCACGTCATGATAATTTAGAGGTCACAATCAAAATTTTCAATGTTCAAGTGCTTTTTCGCTTTCCAATGTCTCTATTGACCAAGGTCACAGACACTCCATTCGTTGGACTGAAAGTTTTCATCCTCTCGTGCTATTGAATTTTAATAACTGTAATTCCGTCGTTCTTGGTATTATTTATTTTCTCTGTCTTGGGATAATTTTGATTACAAATTGGAATTTTAGTTTTTCTAACATTTAATTTAAAATTTTCTGCAGGATTAAAATGTCTTAGTCTAGTTGAATGAACTATTTCACTTTCTTGTTTAGTAAGAGGATTGGGTTTGTTAATCTCAAAATTTACACTTGAAAGTCGCTTTAGAATTACAAAGGGTCCCGTAAACACTGGATTCAGCTTTGGAGTGTTTGGATATGAGAAACTTTCTAGTATTACTTTATCACCTACTTTAAATTTAGATTCTTTGAAATGGGTGTCATATCTTTCTTTATTTATTTCATGATTTCTTATAGTCCTCTGTCTAGCAATTTTCCTAGCTTCTTCGATTGGAGGATACATTTCCTGATTGTCTATTAAGGTTTGATATGGTAATTTTCCATGCATTAAATAAGAAGGAGGAAATTTTGTTACCGTGTGAGGGGTGTCATTATAGTCCTCAGTTACTTCACGTAATAATTTGGTCCACGAAATGTTACCAGGATATGAATTTAATTTACATTTAAGTCTAGTTATCAAGGTCTGATTTACTCGTTCATTTTTACCATTCGTTTGAGGCCTATGGGATGTAGTTAGAAGCTGTTTAATATTATTATTACTCAAAAAGTGTTTGAATTTGGATGATGTAAAAGCAGCATTCCTATCGCTCAAAATTTTCTTAGGCATTTGATGTCGAAAAATTTGTCTTAAACAGTTAATATAGGTATCGGTGTTAACGTTCTTTGAAGCGAAAGTCCAAATAAACCTAGTGGCATGGTCAATAACAATGTGCAGATATTTTTTTGTTGAATTATAATAGTTTAAACCACCAACAGTGTCTATGGCAAGAATTTCAAAAGGATCACTCGTAGGAGGTAACATTTGTAAAAGGCCGAATCTGGGTTGTCTTGGTTTCTTATTTAATTGACATACTTCACAATGCTTCACGAAGTTGCTTACATCTTTGGTTAAACCTATCCAATAATATTGTGGAGATATTAAATTTAGCATTGCTGAGACTCCTAGGTGTCCATAATCATTATGAGCTTTTTTCAATAGTTTTAATCTTAAAGAGAAAGGTACTACAATTTTGATTAAACCTTGTTTCTTAACTGTCCAAATATTATTTAATTTTCTAAAGTTTACACCATAAACGTTGTCTAAATTTTGATGTTGCTCTATCTCTTTCGGCGTTAAAAGTGGTTCGCGTACAGTCATATGGTAGGAGATCGGGTTTCTAGTTAGCATATCTGCTTCATAATTTGTTGAACCTTTTTTGAATTTTATATCAAACGAGTACATTGATAACTTCAAACTCCAACGGAACAATCTACCTGTCGGATTTTTGATATTTTTTAGCCAAACGAGAGATGCGTGATCCGTGTAAATTGTGAAATGAGTCCCGTGTAAGTAACAATAAAATTTATCGACGGCATCAATTATAGCTAAGCATTCTAATTCTGTTATAGCATAATTTAATTCATAAGGTCTAAGTTTTCTAGAATGATATGCAATGGGATGTAGCGATCCATCAGGATGTAATTGTTTTATAACTGAACCAATCGCTTGACCTGACGCATCCACAAATATATGACATGGGTAATTAGGATTATAAATCGTTAAAATGGGTTTAGAAATAAGAGCATCTTTTAAATATTGAAAAGCTTTTTGGCATTCTTCATTCCACTCAAACTTTACTTCTTTCTTTAATAATTTATTTAGCGGTGCGCGTAGTTTTGCATAATTTGGAATAAATTTATTGTAAACATTTACGCTTCCCAAAAATCTCTGTAAGTCTTTGACATTTCTAGGTGGTTGAAGTTTTTTGATTACCTGTATGTTTGCATCACTGGGAGAGTATTTACCTTTTTCTACTTCATATCCTAAAAACTTAATTTTTCTTTGCGCGAATTGTCACTTTGAAAACTTTAATTTTATGTTTTCTTTTTCACAGATAGAGAATATAGTCTTTAAGTGTTCTATATGTTTCTCAAAAGAGTTCGAAAAAATAATTATGTCATCAAAATAGTTCAGCGCGAATTTAATTTGATACTTATTTAAAATTTGTCTTAAAGTCCTTTGAAAAATAGCTGGAGCATTCCGGTATCCAAAAGGCAATCTATTCCATTCATATAATCCAAAATTAGACGTGAATGCTAATTTTTCGGTGTCTCTCTCATCTAATTTGATGTGCCAA
>CM063507.1:44953573-44971073 GCA_032207245.1 Pardosa pseudoannulata | reverse complement strand
AGTATTTACTAGTGAATGACCTAAAAGCTTTAAATTTGGATAATTTTTAATGATGTTACACTCATAGTTAGATATAAAGGTAATGAAAATTCGTTAAAAATTCAATGTGTATGATTTTGAAGGACCAAAATGTTTTACCAAATGTAAATTAAGCAAATATTTTAGGTGATTCACTAGTCCAGTGTATAAGAAATGTGTTGCATCAAAAAATATTGAAATAATTTAATTTATTAAAAAATTAGACCTTTTGAAAAAACCCGATTTTTTACTAAATTTTCTTCATTTATTAGAAATTTTATAAAAACTTCTCCAGGAATAAATTTTTTAAGTGCAAATCTCTATGATAATATAAAAAATAAATCTAAAAATGTAAAAACATGAACTAGTTTCTACGTTTAAACGCCGAACGATGGCCGAATGGTTAGGATGCTGGCCTTCGGAACCGGAGTTCGTGGGTTCGAATCCCAATGTGGCATGGGTGTTAGTAGCGTTCGGAATCGACTTTAAGCAGTAGATCCCAAACCAAACCAAACCAAAACCAAATCTACGTTTAAACGTTCTACGTTCTAAGTTCTCAGAATCGAGCTAACCGAGATTAACCTATGGCGCCAACCAATGGTGAAAAGCAATTCTCCATTTAAACAGAAATTAATCACGGTTAGCTGTTTAAAGACTTTTGATAGACTGGTCATAAGTGCTATTTATATTACTATCATATAGCCCGTCATATGACGGGATCAATAAAATTTTCATTTTTCTAGAATTGTAAAGTACTCTATGAGGCAGTTTAAACATGGTTTGCTTTTTGGCTGAGAATTATCTGGAACACGCACAATAATTTCTTTATCTTCACATTTCTCTAAATTATCCCGATACTGTGCATGCAGTCTAGAATCACGTTGATTTCATTTACAAAGATGATTCAAAGTTTTCTTAGCTATGTCGAAATTATCGTTAAGATCTTCCCAAATTTTTGCCTCAGTAATTAATGGAAGTAAAGGAATGAAACTATCATTTACACTACACACTGGAGGTAGATAGAATTTGTCGTTAATACCGGTGATAAAATTTTCATTTCAACAAAAAAAAAATCGTTGATTAAACCATTACATATGTACCTAATCTATTATTTAAGCAGGTTATAAAGAGAAATTATGCACGTAATAGCTAAAATCAGTGATAAATCATATACAAATAATGCAGACGATATTTAAAAAATTGAAAATAAGAAAGAATTAAATGAAATGGCTAAAGGAATGACGTCATACTGCTAGAAAAAATGGTATTTTTACATATTTATTATGTGATAAATTGATAAATTTAATCGCCTTCTCTTAACCGAGGAAAATAGGGCATAAAATAATGGCATTAAACTCTAGAAAGGGGGGGAAGGGGTAAATTTCGAACGTTTTAAAGACGATTTTGTTTCTTTGCTATAAGAATCTGCACATTTATACTAATTTATTTTAAAATCGGATCTATAGTTTAGGAGAAGCTTTAATCTATTTGAATTTTGCTAACCCTAACTCGTCAAGAATCTAATATGGATGCCTCTATCCATTTCAGGTCCAACCGCTTTATAAATTCAAGGACAGACGGTCAGATAATTTAATCTATTATATTATAGGAAATTCTTTAAAATGTGTGGGGTGAAAATTGGCATTAAAATTAAGGCTTTTATGTTGATGCAAATAGATTAATATATTTGAATTAACATAATATATTAATATATGTTATCATAACGCTACTTTACTTTAATTACTTCATAGATTTATGTAGAGATAGTGTTGTCCCTGACCACACTAGACGTATATAGGTAATTGTAGAATAATTGTTATATAATTACATTACAGTTAATTAACTCCCCCCTGGCAGTACCGGATTACCAATTAGGTACAGTAAGCAATTGCCTTAGGGCTACACGCTTCAGGGCTTCGAACCGGAACTGAACCGAAAACCCAAAACCGGAAAAAACCGTTATTTTGGTCGGAACGAAAACCGGAACTGAACCGAAAAAAATATCGGTTTATTTCGGTTCGATATATCTTTCAGTCATTTTGTTACTGTTACCAACTTATCAATATTTTCTAATTTAACGTCAACTTTATAATTACATATCCGCACTTGAGTACATATCCGCACTGAAGTAATCTCAGTGAAACCACGTTAGAAGATATATTAATAATTAGAGGCAATTTTCATATGTTAAATAAATAATATATTTTTTACATAATTATTGCAAGGCCAAGTGCACGATGTGAGAGTCAAACGACGAATGTGGGTAATCATGAACCTAGTTGTCAAATGCGATTTTGATAATGGATAACAATGCCAATGCTCGCCGCTCTTATCGTACCTGCTGTTTGTATCAATTCACATAGTGTACCAATTAAAAAAAGAATAAAATCTTCTAAATTTTGATAGAATTACATTTTTTGTTTATGATAGAATTATATTTTTAGTACAAATAAGAATATACATAAAATGAAATTATTCATTTGGAACTGAAACGAAAACAGTTATTTTTGGCGGAGCGAAAACCGGAACTGAACCGAAAACCGTTATTTTTGGCGGAGCGAAAACCGGAACTGAACCGATATTAATTTTTTAGTTGAACCGGAACGAAAACCGAAACAAAACAAAATTACGGTTCAAAGCCCTGACACGCTTCTTAAGGGTTCGGAACATTAGATTAATCTATATTGGACCGCTGTCCTATAAATAGGACAGCAAATAAAATTATATTTAATAATAAAGTTATAAACATTTTCTGAGTGGATTTTATTTTAACACCTTTAAAATAGACACACTTTAGCATAGTAAGAAAAAAACCGAGAAATCAAATTATATTGTAATGTAAAATTTATTTTCAGCAAACCCTTAAAAATCGTCATTTTTTAATCTTTAATTTTATATTTATTATTATTTTTTTTTCAAATATTGTTTAGGTTACTTTTAGTTACAAAGATACCAGTTCAAGAACTGCAAGAGAAAACCAACAGCAGTGTGCTTAAAATGTAATGTTGGACTTTGTTTTGACTGTTTCTCCAAATTTAACCTATGAATCAAGCTAATTCAATGTAAATGATATTTGTTAAATTTTAGTAGTCTATTAAACCGTTGACCTATTTATAAGATAACTAATTACTTAAAAAATTAAAAATTTTTTTTTTACAATATTTTGGTATTATATGCTTAGTTACATCATATTAATGATATAAATGAAGTTTTAATAACTTACAGAAATATTTAGTTGGTGTGGTAAAATATGGGTTCAACTGTAAATAATTAATTTGAATTCTCAAATGAAATTGTTCATTTTATGTACTTCATATCCCCTATATAATAACAGCCTAATTTATCTGCTGGTCTTCGGAACCGGAGTTCGTGGGTTCGAATCCCACAATGGCATGGATGTTTGTAGCCGTTCGGAATCGGCTTTAAGCAGTAGGTCCCGGTCTCATTAGCCCTCGTGTTGTAAAAAGTAGACCGTTGCACTCCAAAAACCAAACCTAATTTATCTGTCTGTCTGTACCCGAATTTATGAAGCGGTTGTACCTGGAATGGATAAGGGCATCCGTATTTGATTTTTGATGAGTTAGGGTTTGCAACGTTCGAAATCCACTCCTTTCCCCCTTTTTTAGCATTTAATGCCATTATTTCAAACCCCATTTTCTCCAGTTAAGAGCAGGTGATTAAGTTTATCAATTTATCACATTATAAGTAGATGAAAATAACATTTTTTCAGCATTATGCCGCCATTCCTTTAACCCTCTCATTTAGTCCTTTTTTACTTTAAATTATTTAAATATTGTCTTCATTATTTTTATACGTTTAATCACTAAACCTAGATATGACTTAAATAATTTTCTTTTATATTTTGCTTAAATAACAGATTAGGTACATATGTGATAGTTTTAAATTGAATCATCTATTATTTTTTATTGCAATAAAAATTTTATCACCGGTATTAACAACAAATTCTATCTACCTACCGGGTGTAGTGTAAATGACTGCTTCATTCCTTTACTTCCATTAATTACTGTGGCAACTTAACGATAATTTCGACGTCGCTAAGAAAACTTTGAATTATCTTTCCAAATGAATTCAACGCGATTCTAAACTGCATTCACAGTATAGGGAGAGTTTGTTTGTATGTGTTTGTATGTAAGTTTGTCAGTATGTGTTTTTTTATATATAACCACACGGTTTGCAATCGATTTGCTCAATTTTGGACATCATTCATGTATACCGCCAAATAATCACTGTCGATATTAAAACCTCAGCTGTCTATCCTATCATGTAATATGACAAGATAAATTAAAGTTGGCAACTAACATAAGGTCAGTAAAGATAAACAAATTATTGTTCGCGCACCAGATAATTCTCAGCCAAAAAACAAACCATTTTTTTACCTGCCTCATAAGGTATTTTACAATACTGGAAAATTAAAAATTTTACTGATCCCGCCATATGACGGGGTGTGTACTATTTACAAATAAAAGATGTTATAAATGAAGAAATGGTGCCTGCATCGGGATCATTGTGGTGAGGCGATTTACACCATTCTAATTAATATAATGAATATAAATAAAACGAGACGTGACATTCTTGGGATCTGAATCTGACATCATCACATCTTTGTAAAGGTTTGGTTTGGTTTGGTTTGGAGCGCTACGGTCTACTGTTTTGCACACGAGGGCTAATGAGACCGGGACCTACTGCTTAAAGCCGATTCCGAACGGCTACGAACACCCATGCCAAAGTGGGATTCGAACCCATGAACTCCGGTACCGACGATCAGCGCCCTAACCAATCGGCCAGCGTTCGGCCATCTTTGTAAAGGAGAGAGAACCTATAAAAATTAATAGAATGTATTCGTCATATGCGGGATTCGGGATTCTGAGTCCCAAATTAGAATCATGTCTCCGTTCATGACACTAAATAAAAATGTACCTTTGTGGAGTTATTTATGAGTCCCTAAGGGAAAGTGCCCAATTTGAAGGGGTAAGGTTTTCCCCATGTTTGCGGTTTCAAGGTATGAAAAGGACGACCAATGGTTATGTACAGCTCTGCTGATTGGAGAAAGAGTGGGGAGAAAGGCAGGAGATGAAAATTACATAAAAAAGAAGAAAAAGAGTTCGGGAGTTGGATAGCAGAGTTCGGGGACCAAAGAAAGAGTTAGGTCCAAGAGAGACACCGAACAATTAACGAGGAGGGCATCTATCAAGCAACCAGAAGTATTCCATACGCCGAAACCTCACAGAAATCGTTGCTCGAATTCCTTTTGGCCTTGCAAAAGGTAGTTTTGATTTTAGAATAAGATACTTTCAGAAGAAATTGGACTGCTACACGCTCAAAGTGCATCTTGTTGTAAAAAATCGATAAATAAATCCATAAATCCAGTAGAACCCTGATTTCCAAAGTAGTTGGGTCCGAACCTACTTCATATAATCGAAATTTTTTTATAATCCAGAATTCATCAATAATCATCTAGTTTAATATGCAGTATCGTCATTGGTGCAATAACATTCGATTATTCTGGGACTCGGCAATATGAACTTCGAAATTTCGAAATGGGGTGTGTTTTTGTTTAGAACAAGGATGTTTAAATGTGGGGAAGAGTACACTGATACCGAAGTAATATCCGAAGTAATTGGGACGGAACCTACTCCAGATAATCGAGATTTTTTGATAATCCAGAATTCATCATTAATCATCTAGTTTAATATGTAGTATGGTCATTGGTGCAATAATATTCGATTGTTCTGGGATTTGGCAGTATAACCTTCCAAATTTCGAAATGGGGTGCGTTTTTGTTTAGAACAAGGATGTTTAAATGTAGGGAATAGTACACTGATACCGAAGTAATATCCGAAGTAATTGGGACGGAACCTACTCCAGATAATCGAAATTTTTTGATAATCCAGAATTCATCATTAATCATCTAGTTTAATATGTAGTATGGTCATTGGTGCAATAACATTCGATTGTTCTGGGATTTGGCAGTATGACCTTCCAAATTTCGAAATGGGGTGTGTTTCTGTTTAGAACAGGAATATTTAAATGTTTAATCGAGATTCGGATAATCGGGGTTCTACTGTATATACATAAATTCATGTTTCCAAAGAGAAAATTTTGGATGATAGTAGAAAATGAAAAAAATTGAAGAAGAAATTGACTTCGGATAACGTCGATTTTCCGTTAATCTAGGTTGTACTGTAATATAAAATTAAATAAACATGAAATTATGGTTAATAAAAATAAAACTAATAAAATTACTCAAAGATTCCCCGCAATGAAAAACATTTTGTTTAATTCTAAATATTCTGTAAATTTCTAACTCTTGAATCGTGTAAAAACTAAAACTGCTTTTGCATCTCTTTTTTAAATTTGTAAATGGGAAATTTCTGGGAATCTCACAAATATAATTAACGTCTGGCATTCAGGAAATCCTCTTATATTGTTCGAATCTTTAATTAATTCTTTATTTTCTTGCTCCAATCAAAGCTATTGCATAATTGCATAACAGATAAATTCTGAACTAGGGAGCTTGGCCAACTGAAATAATTCCCCTATTCCATATAGAGTTAATTATCAATTAATTTTAATTGACTACGGTGAAACTAAGCCTGATCTAATGTTCATCCAAAAATACTTATTTTGAAATATAAATAAGCTGAAGTCATAATTAAACGTTGTTGAACTTTAAAGAATTTCGCTAATTTTAGCGGAAGATAGTAAAAGGGTAATTATTAAAATGATTCCTTAAAATATGAGAAAGATTTCATATGTGAAAATAGTATACTTTAAATCATGATTTATGGATTTTAGTTAGAAAGCGTATAATGTTTTTCCCAAAGTTTTAAATCCCATTTAGCTTTCCTTTCCATGTTTTCCTACTCGGAGATAGCCTGTTTGGTTTATCTTCAAATATATGTTTGGAATATCAAAATATGGTCGTTGAAATAACAAGGAAAGGACAAGCTAAAAGATGCTATTTAAAATCACGAGATTAAAACTATACGAAATTTATGCGTTCCACACTGACAAATCTGAAATTTTATTGACGGCTTTATCAGTCGCACAGTTTACAGTCGCTCTTTTTTTTCTCTCCTAATCCTAAATTCTTAAAATATTAGTTCGATTATCGAAGAGATATTTAACGCTAGATCTCATTAAACTCACTGAAATGGCCCCATTTAATAGTTTGTTAAACTCCATTTTCACGGTTAAATTTGCACAGAGTTAATAAATAAAGGGAAATGATTATTTTTACATGAAATTCGTACATGTGTGAACGTGCCATTCCAATCGCTGATGCCATCTGTGAGCAGCAAATTATGCAACGATTTACCCCCCACTGGCGTTTCGAAGTGAAGTCTCGTGAAAATTCGTTCTAAAAATGATTAATAAATTTTTTAATGGTTGATAAAAAGCCAAGTTTAGTTAATGATCTGTGAAGTGTACACATTTTAAGACGGATGATTTTTCAAATACAAAATTTAAAAAGAGAGTTTAATAGATTGTAAATTTATATGCGTACATTAAGTTTTAATGTTTCAGTCATTTTTTATACAGAAATTGAAATTAGTTAATAAATTATTGTTTTGTATATTTGCTAATATATAGACTTCCAAAGTTTTCTGTTATATTTCATAAACTTTACAAATTTCTGTGAATCTTGCAAATATAATTAATGTCTTGTAATAACGGAATGTTCTTGTATTTTTAGAATATTTAATTAATTCTTTATTTTCTTGTGTCCAATCAAAACTATTGCATAATTGAATACCATAATTGTATTCCATAAACTTTACAAATAATTATTAACTGCAGTGTATTACAAAAAATTAATACTAATTATAAATTAATGGCTATTAATTTTTTAATCGTTAATAGGACGCCAAGTTTAGTTAATGGTCTGCGAAGTGTACACTTTTTAAGACGGGTGATTTTTCAAATACAAAATTTAAAAAGCGAGTTTAATAGATTGCACTTTTTATATACATACGTTAAGTTTTAATGTGTCAGTCAGTTTTTATACAGAAATTGAAATTAGTTCTTAAATTATTATTTTGCCATGTTTGCTAAAATATAGACTTCCAAAGCTGTCTGTTGTATTCCATAAATTTTACAAACAATAAATAACTGTATTATATTACAAATAATTAATACTAATTATAAATTAATGGCTTTGAATTTTTTAATGGTTAATAGGATGCCAAGTTTAGTTAATTGTCTGTGAAGAGTACACTTTTTAAAATGGTTGATTTTTCAAATACAAAATTTAAAAAGTTAGTTGAATAGATTGCAACCTTTTATATACATACATTAAGGCTTAATGTTTAAGTCATTTTTCATAAAGAAATTGAAATTAGTTCATAAATAATTATTTTCACATATTTGCCAAAATATAGACTTACAAAGTTGTCTGTTGTATTCCATAAACTTTAAAAATAATTAATAACTGCATTGTATTACAAATAATTAATACTAATTATAAATTATTGGCTATTTATTTTTTAATGGTTAGTAGGACACCAAGTTTAATTAATGATCTGTGAAGTGTATAATTTTTAAGACGGGTGATTTTTCAAATACAAAATTTAAAAAGCGAGTTTAATAGATTGTAATTTTTTATATGAGTACATTAAATTTTAATATTTTAGTCATTTTTCATAAAGAAATCGAAATTATTTCATAAATTATTATTTTGCCATATTTGCTAAAATATATACTTACAAATTTGTCTGTTGTATTCCATAAACTTTACAAAGAATTTTTAACTGCATTGTATTACAAATAATTAATACTAATTATAAATTAATGGCTATTAATGTTTTAATGGTTAATAAGACGCCAAGTTTAGTTAATGATCTGTGAAGTGTACACTTTTTAAGAAGGGTGATTTTTCATATACTAAATTTAAAAAGCGAGTTTAATATATTGTAATTTTTTATATGGGTTCATTAAAAATTAAAGTTTCAGTCATTTTTTATAAAGAAATTCAAATTAGTTCATAAATTATTATTTTGCCATATTTGCTGAAATATAGACTCCCAAAATTGTCTGTAGTATTTCATAAACTTTACAAATTTCTGTGAATCTTGCAAATATAATTAACGTCTTGTATTCACGAAATGTTCTTGTATCGTTAGAATCTTTAATTAATTCTTTATTTTCTTGTCTCCAATCAAAACTATTGCATAATTGCATACCAGATAAATTCTGATCTAGAGAGCTTGGTCAAATGAAATAAATTTCCGCATTTCATATGGAGTTAATTATTAATTAATTTTAATTGACTACGGTGAAACTAAGCCTGATCTAATGTTCATCCAAAAGAACTTATTTTGAGATATAAATAAGCTAAAGTTATAATTAAACGTTGATAAACTTTGAAAAATTAGCTCAATTTAGCGGGAGATAGTAAATGGATAATCATTAAATTATTTCTTTAAATTATGAGAAAGATTTCATATGTAAAATTAGTACATTTTAAATCATGATTTATGGATTTTAGTTAGAAAGCTTATAATGTTATTCCCAAAGTTTTAAGTCCCATTTAGCTCTCCTTTCGATGTTTTTCTACTGCAATATAAGCCGGTTTGGTTTATTTTCAAATATATGTTTGGAATACCAAAATATAGCTGTGTAAATAACAAGGAAAGGACAAGCTAAAAGATGCTATTTAAAATCACGAGATTAAAACTATACGAAATTTATGCGTTACATACTGAAAAATCTGAAATTTTCTTGACAGTTTTATCAGTCGTACAGTTTACAGTCACTATTTTTTTTCTCCTGTTCCTAAATTCTTAAAATATTAGTTCGATTATTGAAGAGATATTTAACGCTAGATCTCCGTAAAATTCACTGAAATCGCCTCATTTAATAGTTTGTTAAACTCCATTTTCACGGTTAAATTCGCAGAGAGTTAATAAAAAAAGGTAAATGATTACTTTTACACAAAATTCGTACATGTATGAAAGTTCCATTCCAACCGCTGATGCCATCTGTGAGCAGTAAATTATGCAACGATTTACCCCCCCCCCCACTGGCGTTTGGAAAAGAAGTCTCATGAAAATTCGTTTTAAAAGTGATTAATAAATTTTTTAATGGTTAATAGGACGCCAAGTTTAGTTAATAGGCTGTAAAGTGTACACTTTTTAAAACCGTTCATTTTTCAAATATAAAATTTAAAAAGCGAGTTGAATACATTGCAACTTTTTATATGCATACATTAAGGTTTAATGTTTCAGTCATTTTTCTTAAAGAAATTGAAATTAGTTCATAAATTATTATTTTGCCATATTTGCTAAAATATAGACTTAAAAAGTTTTCTGTTTTATTCCATAAACTTTAAAAATAATTATTAACTGCATTGTAATACAAATAATTAAAACTAATTATAAATTAATGGCTCTTAATTTTTTAATGGTTAATAGAACGCCAAGTTTAGTTAATGGTCTATGAATTGTACACTTTTTAAGAAGGGTAATTTTTAAATACGAAATTTAAAAAGCGAGTTTATTTGATTGTAATATTTTATATTCATACATTAAAAATTAATGTTTCACATTTTTTATAAAGAAATTCAAATTAGTTTATAAATTATTATTTTACCATATTTGCTAAAAAATGACTTCCAACGTTTTCTGTAGTATTTCATAAACTTTACAAATTTCTGTGAATCTTGCAAAATTTAATTAACGTCTTGTATTCACGAAATGTTCTTGTATTCGTTAGAATCTTTAATTAATTCTTTATTTTCTTGCCTCCAATCAAAACTATTGCATAATTGCATACCAGATAAATTCTGAGCTAAAGAACTTGGCCAACGGAAATAATTTTCGTTATTCCATATAGAGTTAATTATCAATTAATTTTAATTGACTACAGTGACACTAAGCCTGATCTAATGTTCATCCAAAAATACTTATTTTGAAATATAAATAAGCTGAAGTCATAATTAAACGTTGATGAACTTCAAAAGAATTCGCTAACTTTAGAGGGAGATAGTAAATGGATAATCATTAAATTATTTCTTTAAAATATGAGAAAGATTCCATATGAGAAAATAATACATTTTAAATCATGATTTATGGATTTTGTTAGAAAGGGAGTAATGTTTTTCCCAAATTTTAAATCCCATTTAGCTTTCCTATCGATGTTTTTCTACTGCAAGATAAGCCGGTTTGGTTTATCTTCAAATATATGTTTGGAATATCAAAATATGGTCGTTGAAATAACAAGGAAAGGTCAAGCTAAAAGATGCTATTTAAAATCACGAGATTAAAACTATACGAAATTTATGCGTTCCACACTGACAATTCTGTAATTTTGTTGACGGCTTTATCAGTCGTACAGTTTACAGTCGCCATTTTTTTCCCTCCTAATCCTAAATTCTTAAAATATTCGTTCGATTATCGAAGCGATATTTAACGCTAGATCTCCCCAAAACTCACAAGAATTGGCCTCATTTAATAGTTTGTTAAACTCTATTTTCACGGTTAAATTCGCACAGAGTTAATAAAAAAAGGGAAATGATTATTTTTACACGTAATTCGTACATGAGTGAAAGTTCCATTCCAACTGCTGATGCCATCTGTGAGCAGCAAATTATGAAACGATTTACTCCCCACTGGCGTTTCGAAGTGAAGTCTCATCAAAATTCGTTTAAAAATGATTAATAATTTTTTTAATAGTTAATAGGAAGCCAAGTTTAGTTATTGGTCTGTGAAGTGTACAGTTTTTTAGACGGGTGATTTTTCAAGTATAAAATTTAAAAAGCGAGTTTAATTGATTGTAATTTTTTATATGCATACATTAAGTTTTAATGTTTCAGTAATTTTTCATAAAGAAATTTAAATTAGTTCTTAAATTATTATTTTACCATATTTGCTAAAATATAGACTTCCAAAGCTGTCTGTTGTATTCCATATATTTTACAAACAATTAATAACTGTATTATATTACAAATAATTAATACTAATTATAAATTAATGGCTTTGAATTTTTTAATGGTTAATAGGATGCCAAGTTTAGTTAATTGTCTGTGAAGAGTACACTTTTTAAAATGGTTGATTTTTCAAATACAAAATTTAAAAAGCGACTTGAATAGATTGCAACCTTTTATATACATACATTAAAACTTAATGTTTAAGTCATTTTTCATAAAGAAATTGAAATTAGTTCATAAATAATTATTTTCACATATTTGCTAAAATATAGACTTACAAAGTTGTTTGTTGTATTCCATGAACTTTAAAAATAACTAATAACTGCATTGTATTACAAATAATTAATACTAATTATAAATTATTGGCTATTTATTTTTTAATGGTTAATAGGACACCAAGTTTAATTAATGGTCTGTGAAGTGTATAATTTTTAAGACCTGTGATTTTTCAAATACAAAATTTAAAAAGCGAGTTTAATAGATTGTAATTTTTTATATGCGTGCATTAAATTTTAATATTTTAGTCATTTTTCATAAAGAAATCGAAATTATTTCATAAATTTTTATTTTGCCATATTTGCTAAAATATATACTTCCAAATTTGTCTGTTGTATTCCCTAAACTTTACAAAGAATTTTTAACTGCAATGTATTACAAATAATTAATACTAATTATAAATTAATGGCTATTAATGTTTTAATTGTTAATAAGATGCCAAGTTTAGTTAATGGTCTGTGAAGGGTACACTTTTTAAAACGAGTGATTTTTCCAATACTAAATTTAAAAAGCGAGTTTAATAGTTTGTAATATTTTATATTCACACATTAAAAATTAGTGTTTCATTCATTTTTTATAAAGAAATTCAAATTAGTTTATAAATTATCATTTTACCATATTTGCTAAAATATTACTTCCAAAGTTTTCTGTAGTATTTCATAAACTTTACAAATTTCTGTGAATCTTGCAAATTAGATTTACGTCTTGTATTCACGAAATGTTCTTGAATCGTTAGAATCTTTAATTAATTCTTTATTTTCTTGTCTGCAATCAAAACTATTGAATAATTTCATACCAGATAAATTCTGAACTAGAGAGCTTGGGCAACAGAAAAAAATTTCACCATTTCTTATAGAGTTAATTATTAATTAATTTTAATTGACTACGGTTAAACTAATTCTGATTTAATGTTCATCCAAAAATACTTAATTTGAAATATAAATAAGCTAAAGTTATAATTAAACGTTGATAAACTTTAAAAAATTAGCTCAATTTAGAGGGATATAGTAGAGGGATAATCATTAAATTATTTCTTTAAAATGGGAGAAAGATTCCATATGTGATAATAGTACATTTTAAATCATGATTTATGGATTTTAGTTAGAAAGCTTATAATATTATTCCCAAAGTTTTAAATCCCATTTAGCTTTCCTTTCGATGTTTTTCTACTGTAAGATTAGCCGGTTTGGTTTATCTTCAAATATATGTTTGGAATATCAAAATATGGCCGTTGAAATAACAAGGAAAGGACAAGCTAAAAGATGCTATTTAAAATCTCGAGATTAAAACTATACGAAATTTATGCGTTCCACACTGACAATTCTGTAATTTTGTTGACAGCTTTATCAGTCGTACAGTTTACAGTCGCCATTTTTTTTCTACTGACCCTAAATTCTTAAAATATTAGTTCGATTATCGAAGAGATATTTAACGCTAGATATCCCTAAAATTCACTGAAATGGATCCATTTAATAGTTTGTTAAACTCTATTTTCATGGTTAAATTTGCACAGAGTTAATAAAAAAAGGGAAATGATTATTTTTACACGAAATTCGTACATGCGTGAAAATTACATTCCAACCTCTGATGACATCTGTGAGCAGCAAATTATGCAACGATTTACCCCCACTGGCGTTTCGATGTGAAGTCTCATCAAATTTCGTTTTAAAAATGATTAATAAATTTTTTAATGGTTAATAGAACTCCAAGTTTAGTTAATGGTCTGTGAAGTGTACACTTTTTAAGAAGGGTCATTTTTCAAATATAAAATTTAAAAAGAGAGTTTAATAGATTGAAACTTTTTATATGTTTACATTAAGATTAGACGTTTCAGTCATTTTTCATATATAAATTCAAATTATTTCATAAATTATTATTTTGCCATAATTGTTGAAATATAGACTTCCAAAGTTGTCTGTTGTATTCCATAAACTTTACAAATAATTAATAACTAATTGTATTACAAATAATTAATTCAAATTAGAAATTACTGGGTATTAATTTTTTATTGGTTAATTGGATGCCAAGTTTAGTTAATGGTTTGTGAAGTGTACATTTTTTAAGACGTGTAATTTTTCAAATACAAAATTTAAAAAGAGAGTTTAATAGATTGAAACTTTTTATATACATACATTAAACTTTAATATCTCAGTCATTTTTCATAAAGAAACTGAAATTAGTTCATAAATTAATATTTTGCCATATTTGCTTAAATATAGACTTTCAAAACTGTCTGTGGTATTCCATAAATTTCACAAAGAAAAATTAACTGCATTGTATTAGAAATAATTAATAATAATTATAAATTAATGGTTATTAAATTTTTAATGGTTAATCGGACGCCAAGTTTAATTAATGATCTGGGAAGTGTACGCTTTTTAAGACTGGTATTTTTTCAAATATAAAATTTAAAATGCAAGTTTAATATATTGTAACTTTTTACATGCATACATTAAGTTTTGATATTTCAATCATTTTTCATAAAGAAATTGAAATTAGTTCATATATTATTATTTTGCCATATTTGCTGAAATATAGACTAGCAAAGTTTTCTGTAGTATTTCATAAACTTTACAAAATTCTGTGCATCTTGCAAATATTATTAACGTTTTATATTCACGAAATGTACTTGTATCGTTAGAATCTTTAATTAATTCTTTACTTTCTTGTTTCTAATTAAAATTTTGTATAATTGCATTCCAGATAAATTCTGAACTAGAGAGCTTGGTCAATAGAAATAATTTTCCGCATTTCATATAGAGTTAATTTTCAATTAATTTTAATTGACTACGGTGAAAGTAAGCCTGATCTAATGTTCATACAAAAACACTTATTTTGAAATATAAATAAGCTAAAATCATAATTAAACGTTGATTAACTTTAAAAAATTCGCTAACTTTAGCGGAAGATAGTAAATGGATAATCATTAGATTATTTCTTTAAAATATGAGAAAGATTCCATATGTGAAAATATTACATTTTAAATCATGATTTATGGATTTTAGTTAGAAAGGGCTTAATGTTTTTCCCAAATTTTAAATCCCATTTAGCTTTCCTATCGATGTTTTTCTACTGCAAGATAAGCCGGTTTGCTTTATCTTCAAATGTATGTTTGGAATATCAAAATATGGTCGTTGAAATAACAAGGAAAGGACAAGCTAAATGATGATATTTAAAATCACGAAATTCAAACTATACGAAATTTATGCGTTCCACACTGACTAATCTGAAATTTTGTTGACGGCGTTATCAGTCGTACAGTTTACATTCGCCATTTTTTTCTCCTAATCCTAAATTCTTAAAATATTAGTTCGATTATCGAAGAGATATTTAACGCTAGATCTCCCTAAAATTCACTAAAATTGCCTCATTTAATAGTTTGTTAAACTCTATTTTCATGGTTAAATTTGCACAGAGTTAATAAAAAAAGGGAAATGATTATTTTTACACGAAATTCGTACATGCGTGAAAATTACATTCCAACCTCTGATGCCATCTGTGAGCAGCAAATTATACAACGATTTACCCCCCACTGGCATTTCGAAGTGAAGTCTCATCAAAATTCGTTTTAAAAATGATTAATAATTTTTTTAATGGTTAAGACAACGCCAAGTTTAGTTAATGGTCTGTGAAGTGTGCATTTTTTAAGACGGGTGATTTTTCAAATACAAAATTTAAAAAGCGAGTTTAATTGATTGAAACTTTTTATATGCATACACTAAGTTTAATGTTTCAGTCATTTTTCATAAAGAAATTGAAATTAGTTCATAAATTATTATTTTGCCATATTTTTAAAAATACAGTCTTCCAAAATTTTCTGTGGTATTCCATAAACTTTACAAATTTCCGCGAATCTTGCAAATATAATTAATATCTTGTATTCACGGAATGTTCTTATATCGTTAGAATCTTTAATTAATTCTTTATTTTCTTGTGTCCAATCAAAACTATTGCATAAATGCATACCAGATAAATTCTGAAATAGAGGGCTTGGCCAATAGAAATAATTTTCCACATTTCATATAGAGTTAATTATTAATTAATTTTAATTGACTACGGTGAAACTAAGCCTGATCTAATGTTCATAGAAAAATACTTTTTTTGAAATATAAAAAAGCTAAATTCATAATTAAATACTAATGAACTTTAAAAAAATTCGCTAACTTTAGTGGGAGATAGTAAATGGATAATCACTAAATTATTTCTTTAAAATATGAGAAAGATTTCATATGTGAAAATAATACATTTTAAATCATGATTTATGGCTTTTAGTTAGAAAGCTTATAATCTTTTTCCCAAAGTTTAAAATCCCATTTAGCTTTACTTTCGATGTTTTCGTACTAGTTGATAAGCCGGTTTGGGGTATCTTCAAATATATGTTTATATATGTTTAAGTAATTTCATTAATAGAAAAATGGTTTTATGTAGTGCAAAATGAAATACAATATAAAGTGTTTTAGATGTTTGAGGTTATAAGGGAACAACAAATCTTGAAATATTAGGTTTAGATCATGAATACAATTTTTGATCAAAATTTAGGAGTATGCTTGTAAAACGATGGTCGGATGGTAGACCCCTGCTTTTCCTTACATTAGTTTGCGGTTTCGAATCTCGCTGCTGGAATGAATATTCCTTGCCGTTCGAAATCGGCTTTGAGAAGTTTTGATTTTCATTTTAGTTTAGATTCATCTAAAATTGTTTTCATATTTTACAAGCATACTCCTAACTTTTGATTAAAATATATATGTTTGATCTAAATTTGTCATTTCGAAGATTTCTTGTTCTCTTAACCGTCTGACTGCTCATCCCGCGATTTTCGCGGGCATGTGTTTTTCTTCCTTTATTAAGAAGCACATTCCGCATTTTCACCGTTTAACCAGTGGAATAAATTATACATAGTATTAGACATTTAATTAGGTAAATAGAATTATATGATTAGAACTATTATAGTTACATTAGATAATAGAATGATAGATAGTATGTTATAAATAGAAACTAACTATGTTAAAGATGAAATTTATTATAAAATAATTTTTTTATGTGATAACATCTGACAGTTTTTCTGAAAGTTTATTTTCTCATGATAAAAGTCAATATAAAAAAATCTTTTCTAGGAAAGAATTAGTATTTCAATTCTCCAACATATATATATATATATATATATATATATATATATATATATATATATATATATATAAATATATATATATATATATATATATATATATATATATACATATGTATATATATATATATATA
>CM063507.1:44943573-44951073 GCA_032207245.1 Pardosa pseudoannulata | reverse complement strand
ATATGCAGTATCGTCATTAGTGCAATAATAATAAACAGTAGACCGTAGCTCTTCGAAACAAACCTGATAATAATTGGGACCGAGCCTACTTTGGATAATTGAAATTTTCGGATAATCGAGAATTCATCAATAATCATCCAATTTAATATGCAGTATCGTCATTAGTGCAATAATAATAAACAGTAGACCGTAGCTCTTCAAAACAAACCTGATAATAATTGGGACCGAGCCTACTTGGGATAATTGAAATTTTCGGATAATCGAGAATTCATCAATAGTCATCCAATTTAATATGCAGTATCGTCATTAGTGCAATAATAATAAACAGTAAACCGTAGCTCTTCGAAACAAACCTGATAATAATTGGGACCGAGCCTACTTTGGATAATTGAAATTTTCGGATAATTGAGAATTCATCAATAATCATCCAATTTAATATGCAGTATCGTCATTAGTGCAATAATAATAAACAGTAAACCGTAGCTCTTCGAAACAAACCTGATAATAATTGGGACCGAGCCTACTTTGGATAATTGAAATTTTCGGATAATCGAGAATTCATCAATAATCATCCAATTTAATATGCAGTATCGTCATTAGTGCAATAATAATAAACAGTAGACCGTAGCTCTTCAAAACAAACCTCATAATAAAATTTCTTACCTGTTTTTGGATTAATGGTTACGCCGTGAGTTTTAGTTTACATAGCGAAACAGATATTTTAGTTGAGATTCATCTAAAAGGTTTTTCATATTTTACAAGCATAAGCCTAATGTTTTACTTAAATCTATCATGTGGAATGTTCCTTGTTCCCTTAACCCCTCAAAAATCTCATCAGTCTGAAATATCTAGCTAAGAACACAATATTAACCTCTCTGATTATTACGAAATGCTAATTTACACCTACCTATGTCACTCCATTGAAATGAACGTTTCTCCACAAAATACCACTCGATATATTTACCCTGCTATCGAATCTCGCTTCGGGCACTCGGGAATAAACTAACAACTCCCCTCTGGACGTCACTGTGGTTGGAAGATTAAAACCGAACAATATTTGCACAGCCACGTCTAGGTTAAAAGATTGAAGAGACGAACCGATGAGTTGAGCTAATGACACCTTTCCGTTTTCTTGAATTTTTATCTCAGTTCTCAGAAATATATGTAGCAATAGGTGTGTTTAAGCTAGTATCGCAACTCTGCAGACGGGAATAAACATTCATGTGTCTCAGTTTGGACGGAAATAGCATTTAATTTACTAGTCAAGGCTTTTCTTATTTTTCATATGATTGGTATGCATGCTTATTGATTTCATGATGAGATGGTTTGATTTGCAGAGCTACAGTCTAATTTATTTGTTACAATAGATCTAAAAAGATCATAATCTACGTTTTAAAGCTATTATCGCAACTGCAAACGGGAAAAACTTTTCATGTGTCGTAATTTGGACGGAAATAGCATTTCATTTACTCGTCAAGGCTTTTCTTATTTTTCATATGATTGGCATACATGCTTGTTGATTTCATGATGGAATGGTTTGATTTGCAGCGCTACAGTCTAATTTATTTGCTACAACGGATCTAAAAAGATCATAATCTACTTTTTAAAGCTATTATCGCAACGCTGCAAACGGGAAGAAACATTCATGTGTCTCAATTTGGACGGAAATGGCATTTCATTTACTCGTTAAGGCGTTTCTTATTTTTTAAATGCTTGGTATACATGCTTGTTGATTTCATGATGGAATGGTTTAATTTTCAGCAGTACAGTCTAATTTATTTGCTACAACAGATCTAAAAAGATCAGAATCTACTTTTTAAAGCTATTAACGCATTTCTGCAAACGGGAATAAACATTCATGTGTAACATTTGGACGGAAATGGCATTTCATTTACTCGTCAAGGCGTTTCTTATTTTTCAAATGATTGGCATACATGCTTGTTGATTTCATGATGGAATGGTTTGATTTGCAGATCTACAGTCTAATTTATTTGTTACAACAGATATAAAAAATATCAGAATCTACTTTTTACAGCTATTATCACAACGCTGCAAGCGAGAATAACTTTTCATGTGTCACAATTTTGACGGAAATAGCATTTCATTTACTCGTCAAGATGGCTTTTCATATTTTTCAAATCATTGGTGTACATGCTTGGTGATTTCATGTTGCAATGGTTTGATTTGCAGCGCTACAGTCTAATTTATCTGTTACAACAGATCTAAAAAGATCAGAAACTACATTTATCGCAACGATAAAAACGCAAAGCTTTAAAGCTATTATCGCAACGCTGCAAACGGGAATAAATTTTCATGTGTCGCAATATGGACGGAAATAGCATTTCATTTACTCGTGTAGATGGCTTTTAATATTTTTTAAATGATTGGTATACATGCTTGGTGATTTCGTGTTGAAATGGTTTGATATGCAACTCTACAGTCTAATTTATTTGCTTCAACAGATCTAAAAGGATCAGAATCTACCTTGAAAAGCCAGTAAAGACCGATTACAAACATCGATGTCAACAATGGGACTCCAATGCACGCACTTAAGGGGTAATGAGTAATGTTCTAAACATGTAGCCATAACTTCATAGTACGCTACATTGTTGATAGGAAATGTATACACGAAAGTGACATATCTGACAAAAAGCAAAAAGATGAGGGGCTGTATCCAAATATAGTTTTTGCATAAACACAAATCATACAGTATATTGCGAACAACAGTTTCAATGTTTCTTCTGAAGCTAGATAAAAATTCCCTCTTATAACAGCCTGGAGTTTAAAATATGACGCAGTGGAAGAAATATTACATATTTTCCCATTTTCTCGGCACTGAGATTTTTAATAACATATGAAAATTTGGATACAGCAACTCATCTGTGTGTTTCCCTATGGAAACAATGAATTTCGAACTTATTCTATCGACGGTCAGAATTTTTACGCTGTGTTTTTGATACTTTCACAAAAGTTGCTTTATACATTTATCTAATACAATAAGCACATTATATTTTGATTGCGCCGAACGCTGGCCGATTGGTTAGGGCGCTGATCGTCGGTACCGCAGTTCGTGGGTTCGAATCCCACTAAGGCATAGATGTTCGTAGCCGTCCGTAATCGGCTTTAAGTAGTAGATCCCTATCTTAGTAATCCTCGTGTTGCAAAAGAGTAGACCGTAGTGCTCCAAACCAAACCAACTATATTTTGATTGCATTGGGGCATGCGCAGTAAAACATTATTTAGCGAACCCGTTCAATTTTCATCCAATATGTATTAATTTTTAATTCCGATTGCAGGGTATTGCGCACAATGTTGTTTGTCATGCGTCCTGAAAATAACATTCTTTGATATTGAGAACTCTGCAAATTATAAGCAAAACACTTGGAGAAATTTGGGGTTGTTGTTGTAAAAACATTAATTTCTCCACGAGTGTAAGTGCTGTCATCATAACAATGCACACAGATTATTAGCAGAAGCATCCTAATCATGTGCTAAAATTTTAACGCTTTTAATCCATTACTTTTTACAGGGTGATACAAAACATATTCGTATTTCTTCAATTTGTTGACGATCCCCTGTAGGGTCTATGGAAAAATTCTTAGATGAAATATATGACGTGCACCATCCTGTTTACAGTCTTGAGGTTTCAGGATAATTCCTTGTGTAATTTTCTAGATATTCAACAAAATGTCTAAAGTCGAAAGTGACCGGTCGTCATTGGTAATATAGTGTACATCTATAATTATACATTATTATTAGTATGCATCTTATTATCCTAACTTAAATTTGGGATTGTTTTTATAAAAACCTTAATATCTCCACGAGTATACGTGCTATCCTCATACCAATTAACACAGGTTATTAGCAGAAAAATCCTAATCATGATCTTAAATTTATACGCTTTTAATCCATTACATTTTACAGGGTGATACAAAACATATTCGTTTTTCTTCTTGTTGACGGTCACCTATGGGTTTTCGGGAAAAATTCTTAGATGAAATATATGACTGCACCATTCTGATTACAGTCTTGAGGTTTTAGGATAATTCCTTGTGTAGTTTTCTAGATATTCAACAAAATGTCTAAAGTCGAAAGTGACCGGTCGTCATTGGTAATATAGTGTACATCTATAATTATACATTATTATTAGTATGCATCTTATTTTCCTAAATAAATTTGGGATTGTTTTTATATAAACTTTAATATCTCTACGAGTATACGTGCTATCCTCATACCAATTCACACAGGTTATTAGCAGAAACATCCTAATCATGAGCTAAAATTTATACGCTTTTAATCCATTACATTTTACAGGGTGATACAAAACATATTCGTTTTTCTTCTTTGTGACGGTCCCCTATGGGTTTTCGGGAAAAATTCTTAGATGAAATATATGACTGCACCATCCTGTTTACAGTCTTGAGATTTCATGATAATTCCTTGTGCAGGTTTGGTATGGTTTGGAACGCTACGATCTACTGTTTTACACAAGAGGGCTAATGAGACCGGGACCTACAGTTTAAAGCTGATTCCGAACGGCTACAAACATCCATAAACCCTCGAACTCCTGTTCCGAAGAGCAGTCCTTGTGTAGTTTTGTAGATATTCAACAAAATGTCTAAAGTCTGAAGTGACCGGTCATCATCGGTAATATAGTGTACATCTATAATTGTACATTATTATTAGTATGCATCTTATTATCCTAACTTAAATTTAGTATTCTTTCATATTAGTATCCTAACTTAAATTTAGTATTCTTTCATATTAGTATCCTAACTTAAATTTAGTATTCTTTCATATTAGTATCCTAACTTAAATTTAGTATTCTTTCATACTAGCATATTGCCCCGTCATATGTAGTCAACAGTAATTTTTTTTATTTTCCAGAATTGTAAAGAACCCTATGAGGCAGGTAAAAAAACGGTTTGTTTTTTTGGCTGAGAATTACCTTTCAACAGACATAATCTATAAAAATTATCATATGTACTTAATCTATTATTTAAGTCAAATAAAAAAGAAAATTATTTATGTAATATTCAAGTTTAGAGATAAAACGTATGGAAGTAATGCAGAATACATTTAAATAATTTAAAATAAGAAATGATTAAATGAGATGGTTAAAGGAATAAAGTCATAATGCTAGAAAAAAAATTGTTATTTTTACCTATTTATGTGATAAATTGATAAATTTTAAAACTTGCTCTTAAAATGGGGCTTGATATAATGGCATTATACGCTCGAAAAGGGGACGAGGTGGATTTCGAACGTTTTAAAGAGGACAGTATTTTTAGCTGTGATTCGAAGCTTATTCATACCAATTTACTTCAGAATCGGATCTATAGTTTAGGAAAAGATAAACTTCACTCGCTTTGAATTTTGCAAACCCTAACTCGTCAAAAATCCAATATGGATGCTCTATCCATTCCAGGTCCAAAAGCTTTATAACTTCGAGGACAGACGGGCAGATAACTTAGGCTATTATTACATTACGAGAAGAAAGTTTAAGGAAAGTTTAATGTTTGTGTGGCCATTGACATCCGTAAAGCAATACATGATTTTAATAAAATAAAAATAATAAAAGCCATAAAAAGTTGAAAAAATAGTAAAACTTTATTTTAAAAATAATAAAGCAACTTTCGGAGTGAGAATTTAAAAGAAAAAGCAGAAAATATTAAATGTTACGATGATGAAGTGGGCGGACATTCTACCAAACGTACAACGCCTGCACCTTGTTAGGCAACTAATTAGACTATATGAAGGTTCAAGTAGAAACAGTCCAGAAATTTAAATATTACTCTCCGTCTTTGTCATCCTATCGAGAATGAATTTCGTATAGAATAAGAGGAAGGATAAAGCTTGAAAAATAGCATTAAACTCTCGAAAAGGGGGAATGGGTGGATTTCGAACTCGCTTTCAATTTTGCTAACCCTAACTCGTGAAAAATACAATATCGATGCCTGTACCCATTCCAGGTACAACCGCTTCAAAAATTCGCGGACAGACAACTTAGGCTAATATTATATAAGGGATTAGTATCCTAACTTAAATTTAGATGTAAGCAGTCCTTCTTTCCTATCATTTAAGAAAATTGCTTCTAATAAGATATACTCAATCCATTGTATCAGCTCAATCTCCCTACGGTCCCGACGTAAAAAAACAAACACTCCTCTCTTTTCATTCGGCCGTCCATCGGCCATCCATTATACAGCCGATGACAGCTCGGTGTTGGGTGACTCTAGCTAAGGGCTCATAGTAGAAAGTGCAATTTGCCTGAAAGGGAGAAGATCACATTTCCTTGCCTAAACTACCGGACCGGAAAAATGTCTTTACGCTTGTAGGGAGGGGAATCGGTGGAATCTCTTAAGGTATCCGACTGGGGTTTGATCGACGATGCTGGTGAAAAATTAGAGATTTGTTTTATTGATTTACAATAGCTTTCTAAAACAGTTTTTATTTTGTCTATACCAGTGGTTCTAAGCATTCTCTGGACAACCAGCCCTTTTGCAAGAAAAATATTTGAATGTCTCCTTTTCCATAATAATTAATTATATAAAGTGTTATTATCCCCTATATAATAATAGCCTAATTTATCTGTTCGTCTGTCCTCGAATTTATGAAGCGGTTGGACATGGAATAAATAGATTCTTGATAAGTTAGTGTTAGTAAAGCCCGAAATCCACACCTTCCCTTCTTTTCGAGAGACTTTAATCCAATTATTTCAATCCCTATTTTCCCCGGTTAAGAGAAGGCGATTAAATTTATTCATTTATCTCTTTATAAGTAAAGAAAAATAACTTTTTTCTTAGAATAACTGCGTCATTCCTTTAACCATCTCATTTAATCATTTCTTATCTGCATTATTTTCATACGTTTTATCACTGAACTTAGATATTGTGTAGGTAATTTTCTTTTATATTTGGATTAAATAATAGATTAGGTACATATGTGATATTTTAAATTTATCATCGAATATGTTTTGTGGCAATGAAAATTTTCTCATCGATTTTAACAGCAAACTCATTTTATGAAAGTCTAGGAGTCCTTCACAAATAAATAGCTAACATTTAAGTTATATATCTTTGAAAATTAAGAAGTTTGTCCTTATGTGTGTGTTTATTTATACATAACCACACGGCTTGCAATCAGTTCGCTCAATTTTGGACATTATTCATGTATACCGCAAATAATCACAGTCGATATTAAAACCTCTGCTCTCCACCATACCATATAATATGACAAGATAAATTAAAGTTGGCAACTAACATAGGGTCTATAAAGATAAACAAATTATTTAGTGTGCACAAGATAATTCTCAGCTTAAGAACAAACCATATTTTACCTGCCTGATAGGGTGCTTCATAATTCTAGAAAATTAAAAATTTCACTGATTCCGTCATATGACCGGCAATTTACTAGTTATAACTAGACTTTATTTTATAAACTCTAACGTAAATAATACTGGAATTTCAGAGACAATGATCTATTTTCAATGCGCCTGCA
>CM063507.1:44936073-44938573 GCA_032207245.1 Pardosa pseudoannulata | reverse complement strand
TCTATTTTTAACATCACATTTTTAAACAAACGTGCACCATATTTTGGAAACGTACAGTTTGCAAATTTCTTGAACACCTTTAAATGGCCAAAGTAGATCCAACAACGAGATACATTCGATGTAACTGACGGCTATTAAATGCAAGACCTTATTACCCGAGTCAAAATGAGATGATGTAAAGCACTCAGTTAGAGATGAGCGGGAAAGGGTTTCCTAGAAAATGATTTGCCTAATAAAAACGAGACACTCGTAATTAAGGACAACAGAAGATAAACAACTCTCTTTTCTTCTCTTTCAATAAAAGAAGAAGATTCGCAGGTCATTGTGGGTATTCATTGGTGAACTTTGTATTTAGGTTTTCAGAGAACATAGCCAGTGCCGGATTAGCCATTACACGATATACAGTTAAACTGTATAAATAAATAAATATATATATATATATATATATATATATGTATATAGATATATATATATATATATATATATATATATATATATATATATATATATATATATATATATATATATATATATATATATATATATATATATATATATATATATATTATATATATATATATATATATATATATATATATATATATATACATATATACATATATATACATATATATATATATACATATATATATATATATATATATATATATATATATATATATATATATATATATACATATATATATACATATACATATATATATATATTTATATATATATATATATATATATATATATATATATATATATATATATATATATATATATACATATATATATATATTATATATGTACATATACATATATATATATATATATATATATATATATACACACACACACATATATATATATATATATATATATATATATATATACATATATATATACATATATACATATGTATATATATATATATACATATATATATATATATATATATATATATATATATATATATATATATATATATATATATAAAACTACATAATCGACAGAAATGACTCGCATTAAAGAGTTTAGCAAAAAAATATTCTGGCCTCAAGCATTCGGATAAACCTATATGCCAACACAAAGGATCTCATTGAGATGTAATCCTTATTATGGACATAAAAATAGTAAATCTGGTTATAATTCAAATAATAGCTGAAATTTATGTCACCGACATTTTAGATAATCGTTGATATTCTTCATTTCACTTTAGATAATCGGTGTTTTCCGACACTACAACTAATGCGCTTAAAAAAAACTGTTTACAATCGAAAAACTTTCAGAAATTTCTGTCTGACACACTTGTTTGGTTGAAATCGGAGAAGTTGATAAATTGAGTTGCTGATTTACTATGGCACATGATATTAGGCCTTTAATTTAAAAATTAGATATTCTTTTCACTTGTCATGTTTATTCGAAGAAATCTATACATGAACAAAGGACAGCATTGTGGGAGATTCCTCTTTATGAACCGCTAAATTATTAAAAAGCGCATTGTGTAAATATGTAAACAGAATGGTGCTTTACCGTATTTATTTTTAGAACTCGTTAAGTCGAGTTTTGTAAAATACGCACGAGGATGGTGTGTGTGTTTAAAGATAATTTATGATTCCTTGACGCGCGCAGTTTGAAGTCCAGGGATTAACATTTTTTTCCTGCACGGAAGAAATGTTAACAGCTGTGTTGTAATGTACATACAACCTATACACCAGTGTTCGTTACAAGGGGGAAACACAGAATGAATATAATACCTTATATAGATTCAGACATTTATTCTATACATTTATTTACAAAAATACTTGGTTAACATAATCAAACATTTATATTTTCTATTTACAGACTAATTATCCCACATCACTTTATAAGGAATTATTATTATTAACAGAGGCCTAAGTCAAAGGACTGTAAATATTATTTATAAATTACCTCCATTAAAGTCACAGGGGAGCAGGCAGGGGCTTTTCTCACGGGCATACGGGACGAGTTGGTGATGTTGAGCTGGGCGGTGTCAGTCCGGGCGCACGGGACGAGCTCGTGCTAGTGGATTCTTGTTCCACTTCTCTCGACTGCCCACTTCTCACTCTCAGCTCTCACTCCATTTTCAAAAACCGCACCTCGGTCCCAACGCCCCTTCTTTTCTTGTTATCCAATCCCTTCCTTCGGGAAAATTTTCCCACATCAAATGCCCTTCGGGAGTGCAGGTGGGCTCATTAAAGTAGCCCCTTTTTGTTCAAGCTGACATTACATTTTAGCCCCTGCTCCCATAATTCACGCTTACAGTTCTGTGCGAGCTTGACCGTTATGCTGCCATTCCGTGAAGTATCCTCTCTGTAGGGGTCCCTAAACTTGACGTAAATAATTGGGGTCTTAAATTCGTCAAGGAAAATCCTCCCACGGCTATGCATGCACGTGCAATTCACCGTGAGAAAGTACCTCGGTACAAGCTGATTATACGAAAATAAATGGAATTGGATAAACAATCCTACTA
>CM063507.1:44928573-44931073 GCA_032207245.1 Pardosa pseudoannulata | reverse complement strand
AATATGTATATTTAAATTTAATTACAAAGCAATTGAAAATACATATTTAATCTTCGTTACAAACAATTGAAATATGTACATTTAAATTTAATTACAAAGCAATTGAAAATACATATTTAATCTTCGTTACAAACAATTGAAATATGTACATTTAAATTTAAATACAACGCAATTGAAAATACATATTTAATTTTAATTATAAACAATTTAAATATACATATTTAAATTTAATTACAAAACAACAGAAAATACATATTTAATTTTACTTACAAACAATTTAAATATGTATGTTTAAATTTAATTACAAAACAATTAAAAACATATATTTAATTTTCGTTACAAACAAATTAAATATGTATGTTTAAATTTAATTACAAAGCAATGGAAAATACATATTTAATTTTAATTACAAACAATTTAAATATGCAAGTTTAAATTTAATTACAAAACAACTGAAATACATATTTAATTTTAATTACAAACAATTTAAATATGTATGTTTAAATTTAATTACAAAACAATTGAAAATACATATTTAATTTTCGTTACAAACAATTAAATACACATTTTTATTTAATTACAAAACAACAGAAAATACATATTTAATTTTACTTACAAACAATTTAAATATGTATGTTTAAATTTAATTACAAAACAATTGAACATATATATTTAATTTTCGTTACAAACATATTAAATATGTTTCTTTAAATTTAATTACAAAGCAATGGATAATACATATTTAATTTTAATTACAAACAATTTAAATATGCATATTTAAATTTAATTACAAAACAACATAAATTACATATTTAATTTTACTTACAAACAATTTAAATATGTTAGTTTAAATTTAATTACAAAACAACTGAAAATACATATTTAATTTTCGTTACAAACAAATTAAATATGTATGTTTAAATTTAATTACAAAGCAATGGAAAATACATATTTAATTTTAATTACAAACAATTTAAATATGTATGTTTAAATTTAATTACAAAGCAATTGAAAATACATATTTCATTTTAATGAAAAACAATTAAGGTATGCATTTAAGTATGCATATTTAAATTTAATTACAAAACAATTGAAAATACATATTTAATTTTAATTACAAACAATTTAAATATGTATGTTTAAATTTAATTACAAAGCAATTGAAAATACATATTTAATTTTAATTACAAACAATTTAAGTATGCATATTTAAATTTAATTATAAATCAATTGAAAATACATATTTAATTATAATTATAAACAATTTAAGTATGCATATTTAAATTTAATTACAATTAAAAACACATATTTAATTTTATTTACAAACAATTTTAATGTACATTGCTGTTTGTTAATCTAGACAGATTCGCATATAGCCCGTCAAATAAGGGGATTAGTAAAATACTTTCTTGATATCCCTAAATAAGTAATAAAATACATGTTTATTTGTCCGTAACTTTATGTTTCTTTAATTTATTTTAACAGTTTAGAATTATCTCGAAAAGTTTTGAACTTGTAAAGAAAAATTAAAAGTAACTTAACTGACCATATGTTAGTTACCAACTTTAATTTATCATGTAATATTATGCGATAGCATGGACAGCAGAGGTTTTAATACTGACAGTGATTATTTGGTGGTATATATAAATAAAATATAAAATTGAGCGAATCGATTGCAAACCATGTGGTTATATATAAAAAATATATATACAAGACACCAAACTTCTTAATTTTCAAAAATATATAACTTAAACTCTAGATATTTACTAGTCCGTAAAACAAAGTCTGAGTCTTTTATTAATACCGGCTATAAAATTTTCATTGAAACATAAAATAATCGATTATTAAATTTAAAATTATAACATGTGTATCTAATCTGTTATTTAAGCCAAATATAAAAGAAAACTATTTACACCATATCTAAGTTCAGTGATAAAACGTATGAAAATAATGCAGACTATAGTTAAATTATTTAAAATAACAAATGATTCAAACAGAGAGTTAAAGGAATGACGTCATAATGCTAGAAATAATATAACTTTTACTTAATTATTATGTGATAAATTCATAAATTTTATCGCCTGCTCTTAACCGGGGAAAATAGGGCTTGAAATAATAGCATTAAACGCTGGAAATGTTATTTCGAATGTTTTAAAAACGACAGCATTTTTCGCTGTGATATGAAGTCTATTAATAACAATTTATTTTAGTATCGGATCGGTGGTTTAGGAGAAGATAAACATTACTTGCTTTCAGTTTTGCTAATCCTAACTCATGGAGATTTCAATATAATAGCATTAAATACATTTAAATTTTTATTGATCATTAAGTAAAGAAATAAATGCAGCAGACCAATATGTTATAAAACTGTATTTGTTTATCTCTTTCTAAAACTCTTTATATAAATTGACAGTGCGTCAATTTCAAACAATTCACTTTATAATTAATTCTAAATGCACCGAATCTATCATTCTCCTTGGAATTCGCAGTGACTTTTACA
>CM063507.1:44913573-44923573 GCA_032207245.1 Pardosa pseudoannulata | reverse complement strand
AAGTGAAGGCATGGCGTTAGATTAAAGGAAGATATTTTTAGCTTAGTATCGTTTAAAATCGTCTCATCTCTCTAAGAGATCTTGACAAATTGTTAGTTCTCTCTGGTATAGAAGCGTAAAATCTGTTATAATAAACACGCTATAATATAAATATTCGATATTTCTGATATTTGTGTATGTCTGTTTCACTATACTGTATCTCCTCCAAATATATATACACATATTCATATTCGATTATACATGTACATATGTATTTACATGCACATATTCGTAGTCGAATACACACACATACATACATACATACATACATACATACATATATATATATATATATATATATATATATATATATATATATGCATTCACATTTACTTTCACATATTTAAATTCGAATATACATATACATATTCATATTTGAATATAAAGACACATATGCATTTTCATATACATTTATATATACATATTTATATTCAAAAATACATATATATATATACATGTTTGAATATACATATATACATATCCATATTCGAACACACATATACATATTCGAATACAATATACATACACATATTCGAATATACATATACTTATGCATATTCAAATATAATATAAACTCATTCGAATATACATATACATACACATATTCGAATTTGCATATACATATTTGAATATACATATGCACATTTGATTACACTATACATGCACATATTCGAGGATACATATACATATACATACACACATTTGAATATACTTATACATGTATATTATTCGAATGTACATATTAGAGAGCTTGTATGTGTGATCTCTAATATCTACATACGTAAATTTTGGACACTTTAATCTGAGAGCTTCCTCTTTTTATCCCCTTTTTAACCCATTTTCTAATAATCTATACCCAACTGTTTTTTTTTACACCGCCAGGTTTTACACGATTTTTATCGAACGTGAGACACCAATGCCCTTTTCCTCACGCATGTTTTCGTTCTAGTATAATCCCCAAAAATTTCTAATTTAATTTTTGACAGTTTAATCAAATGACAGTCGATTTATGCACACAATGTGGAAGTGAATTCATCTACTTTATGGCTTGCTTACTTCATATTTCGGAAGTACCTGTAATACCCGAATATCCTATATAATAATAGCCTAATCTATCTGTCCGTCTGTGCATGAATTTATGAAGAGGTTGGACCTCGAATAGATAGAGGCTTCAATATTAGATTCTTCATGAATTAAGGTTAGCAAAATGCACAGCAAGTCTTTAAAACATCTGAAATCCACCCCTTCCTGCCTTTTCGAGAGTTTAATGCCATTATTTCAATCCCTATTTTCTCCGGTTAAGAGAGGGCGATTAAATCCATCAATTTATGACATAAAAAAATAGGTAAAAATTATGTTTTTTCTAGCATTATGAAGTCATTCCTCTAACAATCTCATTTAATAATTTCTTATTTTAAATTATTTAAATACGAATTATTAATTAAATTATTTAAATAATTTTCTGCATTATTTTCATACGTTTTATCACTGAACATAGATATTAAACAAATACATTTCTTTTATATTTGTCTTAAATAATAGATTAGGTGTATAAGTGATAATATTAAATTTAATCATCGATTATTTTTTGTTAAATTTTATCAGCAGTGTTAACAACAAATTCTTTTCATAAAAGTCTAGGACTAATTAATTATTAATTAGGACTAATTAATTCATTTCCCAGACTAATAAATCTAGCGTTTATGTTATATATCTCTGAAAATTAAGAAGTTTGTTCGTATGTGTGTTTGATTTTTTATACATATTCACACGGTTTGACTAAAGGAATTCAACTCGATTCTAATATGCATTCACAGTATAGGGAGACTTTAGAGGAGTATGAAGCTAAGCAAATTATTGAGAGTCTATGTTAGATGTTGCAGCCGAATCGGTACCTTCTCAACCTCCGGTGAATCCCGGCAATTTGTTTTTGTTTAAAGTTAACCGAGGCTTCTTAATCGCCATTTGTAAAGCTGACTCTCGCTGTATGTTTGATTGTGACTTCAACTCTCACTCGGCAGCTACGAACTGTGTAATTTTGTGATTGGCTGAGTGGAAGTTGAATGTATATGTTATTTTTTATGCGATGTCTGCTGCTGGATAAGACGATTGTTGGATGTTTTTTAGTACTTGTGCTTTTTTCCCGGCACGTAGGCGGACATCGCATGATGTTTTTTTTCTTTAAGATTTAAAATAAATCTACATTTTAGTTTTTCAAATAGTTCGTCAATTTTTTAATCACTACCAGAACCTTGCTCTGCTAAAGTACCGGTATTGAGTTGTTCGTTGCAATACCGGTAACAGTGTACCAGATAATTCTCAGCCAAAAAGCAAACCATTTTTTACCTTCTCATAGGGTACTTTACAATTCTGTAAAATTAAAAATTTTACTGATATCGTCATATGACGGGCTATATGCTAGTTTTGCAATATTTTTTTTATTTCGTGGTACTTCACTTTGAAGTTATTATTACTTATGTATATTAGACAAGCTAAGAGCGTGACCTATAGGCTTATCGCCCCTTTACTAGCATTTAATGCCATTATTTCAGGCCTATTTTCCCCGGTTAAGAGTGGGCGATTAAATTTATCAATTTGTCACATAATAAATAGGTGAAAATAACATTCTTTTTCTAGCATTATGACGTCATTCCTTTATTCATCTCATTTAATCATTTCTAAATTTAAATTTTTTAAATATCGTCTGCATTATTTTCATACGTTTTATCTCTGAACTGAAATATTACGTAAATGATTTTCTTATATATTTGGCTTAAATAATAGATTAGGTACATGTGTGATAATTTTAAATTTAATCATCAATTATTTTTTGTTGCAATGAAACTTTTATCACCGGTATTAGCAACAAATTCTATCTACCTCCAGGGTGTAGTGGAAATAATAGTTTCTTTCTTTTACTTCCATTAATTACTGTGCCAAATAAGTGGGATTACTTAACGATAATTTCGATGTAGCTATGGACACTTTGAATTATCTTTCTAAATGAACTCTATGTGATACTAAACTGCATTCGCAGTATCGGGATATTTCAGAGGAGTTTGAAGATATACAACTTATTGAGTGTGTACCAGATAATTCCCAGTCAAAAAGAAACCATTTTTTTACCTGCCTATTAGAGTAGTTAACAATCCTGAAAAATCCCACTATGACATGGATGTTCGTAGCCGTTCGGAATCGGCTTTAAGCAGTAGGTCCCGATCTCATTAGCCCTCGTGTGCAAAACAATAGACCGTAGTGCTCCAAAACCTAACCAAAATCAAAACAATCCTGAAAAATAAAAAAAATCCTGACCCCGTCATATGATGGGTTATATGCTATTGTTTCAGATATCTGCCGAAAGATGACAAAATAGTACGAGCGCTGACCTGTGGTATCGTAGTTCGTGGGTTCGAATCCCACTGGGGCATGGATGTTTGTAGCCATTCAGAATCAGATTTAAGCAGTAGTTCCTGGTCTCATTATGTATCCTGTCGCAAAAAAAGGAGACAGTAGTGCTCTAAACCAAGTCAGTCCTTTCAAACAATTGAACTTTTAAACTAAATCAGACTCCTAAGTTGCGTTAAATAGAAACACTTATCCCAATGTGTGTTTCATTTCCTGGATCTTAAACGAAGCAAGTATGGATTAAAGTAAATTCTCGTTAAAGAAGGAATTAATTCTGAATTCTCTGAAGTATTCCGGCGATTCATTCGTGCTTTGGTGATGCCATTCGTTTTCTAAAAAACCTTTTTTGTAATTTTTAAATACGGCAAAAGCGAATATTTCTAAAACGAAACAAGGGACAAATTACTCAATTTTAAACAGAAATATTATTAAGACTTCATAAACATATTATTAATTTTTAATATTATACCGTTTCTCAGTTTTATCGAAATGTACTAGAAGTATCAAAGAATAATTAGATAAAAAATGAGAAAATGAATATTTTGACCAACAAAGGTTTACCGATTTCATTTAAGTTTAGATCCAAATATGAATAGTTCTTATGCTTGAAAAACCTATTATATTTCTAATATTAAATTGTTTTTTAATTTTATATCAATATTCTAAAAGTACCTTTAAGAAGAACTTTTTGCTCTGAAGTATATTTAGAGAAAAAATTTGAAAAATCTATATTTTCATAAATATTGATTGACGAATTTCTGTTAAGTTTAGGTCCGAATCTAAATTAGTTCTTGTGGTCTAAATTATATTTAGAGAAAAAAATTGTAAAACTGATATTTTCGTCGACATTGGTGTACCGATTTCCCATAAGTTTAGGTCAAAATCTAAATTAGTTCTTATTCTCTAAAGTATATTTAGAGAAAAAAAATTGAAAAATCGATATTTACGTCGACATTAGTTGACCGATTTTCCTTCAGTTTAGGTCGAAATCTAAATTAGTTCTTATTCTCTAAAGTATATTTAGAGAAAACATTTGAAAAAAAAATCGATATTTTCGTCGACATTGGTTTACAGATTTTCCTTAAGTTTAGGTCAAAATCTAAATTAGTTCTTATGCTCTAGAGTAAATTTAGAGAAAAAATCGGTAAAATCGGTTAAAAAATCGGTATTTTCGTCGACATTGGTTTACCAATTTACTATAAGTTTAAGTTCAAATATAAAAGAGTTCTTATGATCTAAAGTATATTTAGAGAAAAATTTTGAAAAATCAACATTTTCGTAGCCTTTGGTTTACCGATTTTCTTTAACTGTAAGACCAACTCTAAATTAGCTCTTATGCTCTAAAGTATATTTAGAGAAAAAATTTGAAAAAATCGGTATTTTCGTTGATATTGGTTTACCGATTTACTATAAGTTTAGGTACAAATCTAAATTAATTCTTATGATGCTGAAAACTTACGGTAGTTCTCGAATATAATAAAGTCTGGTACAAAGATGATGAACCTATGTGACAAGTATTTCATTGGCATGCGACGATGCAAATTAAATAAATTTTACTCCCTTTCTTTCACTGAAAACAACATTAAAAATTATCTCCAAGATTGGCATCAAATGTAGATTCAGAAACGAGTACGAATGTGTCACATTTAGTAAGACAGAAGTGGGACAAGAGTCCCTTCTATCACGGCAGTACCTGAAAGGGACACTGACGTTTTCTGAGAGCACATTAGAAAGACGAGTTATAAAGAGAGAACACTAAGAGAGAACAACATATAAAGAGATGCAATATATGAAGAGAACAATAATAAAGAGAGAACAATTATTTTTTCATTTGATATAATTTTCTTAACAGTCAACATTAAAAATTATCATTAAAAATTACCTCCAAGATTGGCATTAAATGCAGATTCAGAAACGAGTACGAATGTGTCACATTTAGTAAGACAGAAGTGGGACTAGAGTCCCTTCTATCACGGCAGTACCTGAAAGGGACACTGACGTTTTCTGAGAGCACACGAGAGAAACGAGTTATAAGGAGAGAACACTAAGAGATAACAACATATAAAGAGATACAATATATGAAGAGAACAATAATAAAGAGAGAACAATTATTTTTTCATTTGATATAATTTTCTTAACAGTCAACATTAAAAATTATCATTAAAAATTACCTCCAAGATTGGCATTAAATGCAGATTCAGAAACGAGTACGAATGTGTCACATTTAGTAAGACAGAAGTGGGACTAGAGTCCCTTCTATCACGGCAGTACTTGAAAGGGACACTCACGTTTTCTGAGAGCACACGAGAGAAACGAGTTATAAGGAGAGAACACTAAGAGTTAACAACATATAAAGAGATACAATATATGAAGAGAACAATAATAAAGAGAGAACAATTATTTTTTCATTTGATATAATTTTCTTAACAGTCAACATTAAAAATTATCATTAAAAATTACCTCCAAGATTGGCATTAAATGCAGATTCAGAAACGAGTACGAATGTGTCACATTTAGTAAGACAGAAGTGGGACTAGAGTCCCTTCTATCACGGCAGTACTTGAAAGGGACACTCACGTTTTCTGAGAGCACACGAGAGAAACGAGTTATAAGGAGAGAACACTAAGAGATAACAACATATAAAGAGATACAATATATGAAGAGAACAATAATAAAGAGAGAACAATTATTTTTTCATTTGATATAATTTTCTTAACAGTCAACATTAAAAATTATCATTAAAAATTACCTCCAAGATTGGCATTAAATGCAGATTCAGAAACGAGTACGAATGTGTCACATTTAGTAAGACAGAAGTGGGACTAGAGTCCCTTCTATCACGGCAGTACTTGAAAGGGACACTCACGTTTTCTGAGAGCACACGAGAGAAACGAGTTATAAGGAGAGAACACTAAGAGATAACAACATATAAAGAGATACAATATATGAAGAGAACAATAATAAAGAGAGAACAATTATTTTTTCATTTGATATAATTTTCTTAACAGTCAACATTAAAAATTATCATTAAAAATTACCTCCAAGATTGGCATTAAATGCAGATTCAGAAACGAGTACGAATGTGTCACATTTAGTAAGACAGAAGTGGGACTAGAGTCCCTTCTATCATGGCAGTAGTTGAAAGGGACACTGACGTTTTCTGAGAGCACATGAGACGAGTTATAAAGAGATACAATATATGAAGAGAACAATAATAAAGAGAGAACAATTATTTTTTCATTTGATATAATTTTCTTAACAGTCAAAAAAGTGACAAGATAAAAGACATTTATACCACACAATAATTAATTTTTTTTATAAGTGGGATTTTAAAAAGTTTTTACAAACTGAAGTGAGTTTTGAATTGGGACAAGGAGAGAAAGAATATACAATTAAAATATTAAACATTTTTACGTAGGCTATAGGGGATTATAGGGGATATTTAAAAAGAATATAACAACTAGAACACAGGACATCTGATAATTATAAACCAAAATTTAACTGACTCATTAATCAAAAATAGTTTGCCATCTCTGACCTAATCCCCTATATAATAATATCCTAAGTTATCTGTCTGTCTGCCCTCGGATTTATGAAGCGGTTGTACCTGGAATGGATAGAGGTATCCATATTGGATTCTTGATGAGTTAGGGTTAGCAACCCTCGATATCCACCTCTTCCCCCTTTTCTAGCCTTTATTGCCATTATTTCAAGCCCTATTTTTCTCTTTTAAGAGGTGATTACATTTATCGATTTGTCACATAATAAATAGATATAAATACCACTCTTTTTCTAGCATATGACGTCATACCTTTAACCATCTCATTGAAACATTTCTTATTTTTAATTATTTAAATATCGTCTGCATTGTTTTCATACGTTTCCTCACTGAACTTAGATATCACGTAAATAATTTTCTTTTATATTTGAATTAAATAATAGATTATGCACATATGTGATAATTTTGAATTTAATCGTCGATTACTTTTTGTTGCAATAAAAATTTAATCATCGGTATTAGCAACAAATTCTATCTAAATCCAGGGTGTAGAGGAAATGATAGTTTCATTCCTTTACTCCTCTTAATTACTATGGCAAAATAATGGGAAGAACTGAACTATAATTTCGAATGTATAAATTCGAAAAGTATAAATTCGAAAGTATAATTTCGAAAGAAAACTATTAATCATCTTCCTAAATGAATACAACGTGATTCTAAACTGCATTCACTCTATCGTGAAACTTTAGAGGAATATGAAGATAAACAAATTATTGAGAGTGTATGAGATAATTCTCAGCCTAAATACAAACCATTTTTTTACCTGCCTCATAGGGTACTTTACAAGTCTGGAAATATAAATATTTTACAGATCCCGTCATATGATGGGCTATATGCTTATGTAATATATTCCGCAAAATTTAGCTAAGGATAACAGGCTAAGGATAAATCCTTAGCCTGTTTTAAGATCATATTTTCTTCCATGTTTCACTTTCAGCTTATGTAAATTTTTGTAAGAAACTACCTGTTTTTTCTTTTGTAAACATAATTACTTTTAACCTAGAATGAAATTTCATAGAAAAAGACGAACGAGAAAACGTACACGCAGTACAATGACGCAAAGCGAGGGGATTACTAAAAAAAATTCTCTAAATGGGAACTAATCCCTGTATTTGCAAAGAAGAACTTTTGTCGCTAATCTTTATCAACATCATGATGGGAAGTAATATTGATTTTTTTCTGTATCACTGAAAAGGGAACATAGCACACCTTCATCATGGATCTAAAAGAGATATATTTTATATATATATATATATATATATATATATACGTGTATCTCTCTATCTATCTATCTATCTATCTATATATATATATATATGCATATATATGTATGTATGTATAGATATATGTATATATATATATATATATATATATATATATATATATATATGTATACATATATATATATATGTATGTATACATATATATATATATATATATATATATATGTATATATATATATATATATATTTATATATATATATATATATATATATATATATATATATATATATATATATATATATATATATATATATATATATACGTATATATATATATATGTTATATATATATATATATGTATACATATATATATATATATATATATATTATATATATATATATATATATATATATGTATATATATATATATATATATATATATACGTATATATATATGTTATATATATATATATATATATATATATATATATATATATATATATATATATATATATATATATACATATATATATATATGTTACGAATTTGCGAATATTGCTTGAGTTTAGCATGGGACTCTATGGGTATCTCGCCAAATTGGCGAGATATCGGCTCGTTGGCGATGGATTTGGCAACCTATTTTTGTCGCCAAGTTCATCGCCAAGTTCGTCGCAAGTGTCGCCAAATGTCGCCAAGTGTAGCGTCACGTGGCCACTTCCGGTTCCGGCTTCTGGAGTGTTCTGGCAGTTTCTGTGAGCCTATATAAGGCAGACGGAGTCCCATGCAGAGGAGAATCGTTAAGTGAATATCTCGGTCTAAGAGGAGTACGGTGTGTTGTGCTTGATGCGGAAAGTCTTGCGTGAGCCGACGGCTTTGGGATCAAAATTGTTCCGCGGAGATTTTGACGTTGTATTTCTTCCAATAAAGTATTTGTATTCGTGCTGCAGTCTTGCTTGCTTGTAAAGTCCATTCAATCCCTGAACCCAGCAGTTTTGGAAGTTCGTAACAATTTGGTGTCAGAGTGTGGGATTGAATGGTGAAGACAAGAGTGATGGCTGAGATTGAAATGAAACAATTTTTTGAACTTATGCAAAGGATTAAAAATGGACAGGAAGAAATAAAGGCAGGCCAGAGAAATCTAGAAGAAAGATTAGAAGAAATGAAGGCTGACATCGTAAGCGTGTTAAACACTAAAGTAGACATTATTTCAGAGAAAGTGAAAAAAAATGAGGTTTTCCAAATTTCTTCAGAAAGTGGTGACGGAAATGGATTCTTTATTGAAGCCTATGTAAATAATTTATCCTGCCGGATGATCATCGACACAGGGGCCAATGTTACCATCATGAATGAAGATGTTGCTCAACAACTTAATGAGAAGATTATCTGGACGCCGTCATGCGTCCAGACTGTTACCGGTGACAAAATTCCGATTATTGGCAAGATGAATATTAAAATAACATTTGGAAACAACTCGTACCTTCATACTGTGTATATGGCAGAAATTACGGACAGTTTTATCCTCGGACTGGACTTTCTAAAGAAATACAATTTTATATTAGACTTTAAAGATAATTCTCTACACTCTACGTCAGAAGATGTAACACTGTTCCGGAAAGAAGTTACTGAAATCTTTGCGTCTCTGGGACCCGTGTTTGTGGTAGAGCAGACTCTGAATGCTACAGGTATCTGAACATCATTGCGGACGAGTTGCACCCTTACATGTCCTCTGTTTTCCAGCTGGAATTCTTTCTCTGAATCCAGTCTTTTTTCATG
>CM063507.1:44901073-44908573 GCA_032207245.1 Pardosa pseudoannulata | reverse complement strand
CATCTAAAATTACGACGACTAATTTCGTTTGTTTGTATAGTTCTAGCAAGTAATGTGTAATGTTGGCCGCCTGTATTGTGCTTCTATTGTAAAAATACAAAAAGTACCTAGGGCTTGGTAGTGAGGAATGCTTTAAAAATAAGTACTTCCGAAATTATCCCCTATATAATAATAGCCTAAGTTATCTGTACGTCTGTCCTCGATTTTATGAAGCGGTTGGACCTGGAATGGATAGAGGGATCCATAGTTAGCAAAATTCAAAGAGAGTAATGTTTATTTTCTCCCAAACTATAGATTTGATTCTAAAATAAATTGGTATAAATATGCTTCATATCACAGCAAAAAATACTGCCTTCTTTAAAACGTTCGAAATCCACCCCTTCCCCTCTTTTTGATCTTTTAAGGCCATTATTTCAACTCCTATTTTCCCCGGTTAAGAGAAGGCAATTAAATTTATCAATTTATCTCATAATAAATAGGTAAAAATAACATTTTTTAGCATTATGACGTCATTCCTTTAACCATCTCATTGAATCATTTATTATTTTAAATTATTTAAATTATGCCTTATTTTCATACGTTTTATCACTGAACTTAGATATTACGTAAATAATTTTCTTTTATATTTGGCTTAAATAATAGATTAAACATATAGATACATATAGATTAAACACAATAGATACATATGTGATAATTTTAAATTGAATCATCGATTATTTTTTGTTGCAAGATAATTCTCAGCCAAACAACAAACCATTTTTTTTTTACCTGCCACATAAAGAACTTTAGAATTTTGGAAAATTAAAAATTTTAATGATCCCGTCATATGACGGGCTATATGCTAGTAATAATAATAATAATAATAACAGTGTCCCAGTCCAGCAAAAAATCACAAAACCATCTTTTATAGTTTGAGGTGTCATTCCATCAATTTATGGGCGATCAACAAAACAATCTTTTATAGTTCTTTTTGTCATGATATCAATTTTTGTGTGCTTCACAAAACAATCTTTTATACCTTACGGTGTCATGAAATCAATTTAGGGGCGATTTACAAAACCATCTTTTATAACTCACGGTGTCATAATATCACCTAAATTGTGATTAACAAAACCATCTTTTATAGCTCCCAGTGTCCTGACATTAATTTATGTGTGATTCATAAAACAATCTTTTCTAGTTTACAGTGTCATGACTTCAATTTATGGGCTATTTACAAAACCATCTTTTATAGCTCACAGTTGTCCTGATATTAATTATGTGTAATTCACAAAACAATCTTTTCTAGCTTACAGTCTTCATGACTTCAATTATGTGTGATTACAAAACCATCTTTTATAGCTCACAGTCTTATGATATCAATTAATGTGTGATTCATAAAACAATCTTTTCTAGTTTACAGTGTCATGACTTCAATTTATGGGCTATTTACAAAACCATCTTTTATAGCTCACGATGTTATGATATCAATTAATATGTGATTCACAAAACCATCTTTTATAGTTCTTTTTGTCATGATATCAATTTTTGTGTGCTTCACAAAACAATCTTTTATACCTTACGGTGTCATGAAATCAATTTAGGGGCGATTTACAAAACCATCTTTTATAACTCACGGTGTCATAATATCACCTAAATTGTGATTAACAAAACCATCTTTTATAGCTCCCAGTGTCCTGACATTAATTTATGTGTGATTCATAAAACAATCTTTTCTAGCTTACAATATCATGACTTCAATTTATGGGCTATTTACAAAACCATCTTTTATAGCTCACGATGTTATGATATCAATTAATATGTGATTCACAAAACCATCTTTTATAGCTCATGGTGTTATGATATCAATTAATGTGTGATTCACAAAACCATCTGTTATAGCTCACAGTCTTATGATATCAATTAATGTGTGATTCACAAAACCATCTGCTATAGATCACGGTCTTCTGATATCAATTAATGTGTGATTCACAAAACCATCTTTTATAGATCACGGTCTTATGAGATTAATTTATGGGTGATTTACAAAACCATCTTTTATAGCTCCCAGTGTCCTGACATTAATTTATGTGTGATTCATAAAACAATCTTTTCTAGTTTACAGTGTCATGACTTCAATTTATGGGCTATTTACAAAACCATCTTTTATAGCTCACGATGTTATGATATCAATTAATATGTGATTCACAAAACCATCTTTTATAGCTCATGGTGTTATGATATCAATTAATGTGTGATTCACAAAACCATCTGTTATAGCTCATGGTGTTATGATATCAATTAATGTGTGATTCACAAAACCATCTGCTATAGATCACGGTCTTCTGATATCAATTAATGTGTGATTCACAAAACCATCTTTTATAGATCACGGTCTTATGAGATTAATTTATGGGTGATTTACAAAACCATCTTTTATAACTCACGGTGTCATGATATCACCTAAAGTGTGATTAACAAAACCATCTTTTATAGGTCCCAGTGTCCTGACATTAATTTATATGTGATTCACAAAACAATCTTTTCTAGCTTACAATATCATGACTTCAATTTATGGGCTATTTACAAAACCATCTTTTATAGCTTACAGTCTTATGATATCAATTAATGTATGATTCACAAAACCATCTTTTATAGCTTACAGTCTTATGATATCAATTAATGTATGATTCACAAAACCATCTTTTATAGCTCACAGTCTTATGATATCAATTAATGTGTGATTCATAAAACCATCCGTTATAGCTCACAGTCTTATATCAATTAATGTGTGATTCACAAAACCATCTTTTATAGCTTACAGTCTTATGATATCAATTAATGTATGATTCACAAAACCATCTTTTATAGCTCACAGTCTTATGATATCAATTAATGTGTGATTCATAAAACCATCCGTTATAGCTCACGGTCTTATGAGATTAATTTATGGGTGATTAACAAAACCATCTTTTATAGGTCCCAGTGTCCTGACATTAATTTATATGTGATTCACAAAACAATCTTTTCTAGCTTACAATATCATGACTTCAATTTATGGGCTATTTACAAAACCATCTTTTATAGCTTACAGTCTTATGATATCAATTAATGTATGATTCACAAAACCATCCGTTATAGCTCAGTCTTATGATATCAATTAATGTGTGATTCACAAAACCATCTTTTATAGCTTACAGTCTTATGATATCAATTAATGTATGATTCACAAAACCATCTTTTATAGCTCAGTCTTATGATATCAATTAATGTGTGATTCATAAAACCATCCGTTATAGCTCACGGTGTCATTATACCAATTTTTCAGTATGTTGTACATCGCCAACACGGGTGATACAAAGGTTATATAAGTCAATGATTATGGTAAAATATTTTCCACGTGCTCTAGAGTTATGTCAGAGATTTATACTTTATTTTCATTTAGTACAGAAAAAACTCTAAAAAAGGTTTAAAATTTAAAGATCAAGCGGGAAATCTTCTTTTAGCCTTATTTAACTGTGTATATATCAAGAAAGCATTTCTTCAAACACATACTTCATGAAAAAAAAATCTAAAATACCTACAAATAAAAGAATGTATATTTTTATAAATATATTTAAAATTATTTTGCATAAAAATAACTTTTACTTTAATAATTTAAAACTAATTTTGTAAAACTCTACGATTGGTAGCTTCAGTATATTTGTTTAATTTAATTAATCAAAGTTTATTTCAGTAATAATCATGTACATGCGTCAAAACGGTAAATAAGACTTTGATTTGAAACTTATGTTTGTTATTAAGTTTACAAAGTTTGTTAAGTTTGTAGTATTTTATTACTGCAACAATTCACAAAACCATGTGTGAGAGTGCAGCTATGTTTGACATACGGTTTGCGAAACTGATTTGCTTGCCGCACTCACACGTTGTGGGTTGAATGCCCAAGTTTTTTTTCGCGACTCCATGAAGCTTGCGGTGTGGCCAGTGAAAACGATTGCACTTAAACTTCACCAAGTTTTGGAGAGTTGTGATTGGTCTCAAGGAGGCGATTCAGGACCATCCTTGAACTCCCGGTCCTTCTAGGCAGAGCTGGGAAAGGACGCATTGCAAATGACAATGGAACAACGAACGCATCAGCACAGGATAATGGAAAAAGTATAGGGTTGTCTGAGTAGAAAGAAGGAAGGAAAAGAATGCAGCGTTTTCTGGGACATTGGCTATTTTTTTCAGGTGTTGCACTTGGCGTGCTTCTTTTAATTTTAAATTTTTAAATATTTTTTAGCATATTTCCTTGTTTTTTGTTCTATATTTGAATGTTGTAATATAGATCAGTGGCATTTTACTATAATTAAAGACGATATAAATTAAACTTGGGTTTATTAATGGCTTTGAAATAACAACAGCAATGTAATACACCACAGAAACATGTATTAAAGCTATTTTAACCCTCCAAGTGGAACACATCGAGGAAAAATGTCTCCAAAAATACGCTAAAGTGTTACTGTGTCAGTGGTCAAAGTGTTCTATGATTTTTTACTTCACCCTTAGTAGATTAGAATGGAATACAGGAAACCCACCCTCGTTATTGTCCATTTATTTCCGGTTATAAATAGATATATAAATATATATTATAAATTGTTAATTTTTAATACATATAAAGCTTTTCAAGTCTCGAAGATCATCGGATAAGAAATAACGGAAATGAAAAGTACAAATAAAAATATTCTTTGAGGGACTTTATATTTTTTACGAAAATCATCCAAGATATTTAAGTGGTGCAATTAGAGATACATCTGTTACCGCAAACGAAATACTTCGAAATAGATGTTTACAAAGCCATGAAAATATATCAGTGTCTTTATGCCTCAGGGGGTAGGGGTGCATCCCTCAATAAATGTTAGTCAAAGAGGGGTGCAGTTCCTAAACAATCGACCTGACCCTCCTACCGCAAAATTGCATGGGAGAAAGCACTAGCAGAAATGTATATTACATCCATTTTCGGAACGTTTTTGGAGGTTGAAAATTGTACGTGAGAACGGCTTTGAAGACATTATCGGTTTGGCGGAATTGTACGTGCAAACCCCTTAGAGGATTAAAGTGTGAACTTTATTATATTTTGTGTATGTTGGAGATCATGGTGTTATAAAGAGTTAAAAACGTAACTACTTAATTAATAATAATATAAAGGGCAGCAAATTGTGCAAGTGATTGTAGAGAAAATCATTTAAAAATTTTATTGCAGTTTGAATTAAATCTAATTAAATAGTTAAGGACGCCAAAGTCGTTTAACGGCTAATCGCGATTAATCTATGTTTAAACGGAGAATTGTGCTGGTGCCATGGGTTAATCACGGTTAGCGGTTAAAACACTTTTTTGAGACCGGCCATTAGTTGATCGTAGTAACTAATATTCTAATTAATTTTCTCTTAAGTAAAGTATTGATAATGAAAAACACTATTACTCCTTACATTCCATAAACTCGGGAAATGAGAGCTGCATGATAATTATGCTTAATAGTTAATGCTAAATAATTATACTTACAATATTATTTTATCTTATATTAATATTAAAAAATATCCTGCGATAACTATTTTTATATATATTCCAGCAATGTAATTTAATGTAATAGAATTTTGTGATTTGTATTCTGGTAATATACCAACTAAATATGTAAGAAAACTTCATGATTAAGCTTGTTTCAATTACTAATAGAGATAAATATAGATGTTTTTGTTTACTGACATAATTTCATTTATTACTCTTCCATACCTCCAAAGGAAATTATATATAACAATAGATTAAATATAGCTAATCGTTGATTATTTCTAATCGATTATCCTGAGCCAACCACTAATTAGTAATAAATAAAGTTTTAATTATTGTAATTAAAATCTAGAATGGCAATAAGTTCTTCGTAAATGCAATTACCTTTAATCTCACAGATAATAGTGAAAAATTGTTTTAATTATATGCAGGTATCAGAATTCTGAAATTATTTATTTCAGTTTCATGTTTGATTGCTAAATGTTATAGCAAACATTCAGGTACGGAAAGTATTCTTAAAGAAGTTTTAATACTGTGCTAGACGACCCGACAGACGCTGTCCTATTTTAACGTTGTAAATTCCAAAATTGTAAAATGTTTTTAAATAAATTATAAATTGGTCCGTTTAGATGGATATGTAAGGAAAAAAATATTTTAAAAATATTTCACTCCACCTCGCGTATAGTCATCACAAACGTAATTAGATTAAGTTAAAATTCCCACATCACCCGTATTGAATTTCGATCAAGGGACTTGTCGTTGAGAAGCCCTTTGCGTCAACCACTTTAGATACGTTGGCAGCGAAGAGTTTCGAGCGCAATTATAATAATCACAATTAACGTGCAATTCTGAATTTTTAATAACAAATTTTCTATTGGATCGAATTGTAAATCTAAACCATTCTCCATTTAACTTAATTTAACCAACATAACCTAATTTAATCAACAACCAAATTTCATCAAAATCAGTCCAGGCGTTTAGGAGGAGTTATATTACAAAAACACAGTCAGAAGAATTTTATATAAAAAGATATGCACATATGAATTCAAGTCTACTTTATTATGCCTTTTTATAGCTGGTCCTATAATATACCTAAACATATATTTACTTTCAATTACATATTTAAACACACATACATGCATGTTTGTATATTAATGTATATATCTTTTAGCATATAGTTTTTTTATGCATTATTGTTTATATTATTAAGAAATCTGGCCATCAATATAAATATAAATCATACAAATCTGTTATTATATTAAGATTAATTTAGAATGTTATTAAAGAAGTAATATTTGTTATTCGTCCAAAGGTGAATTTATATACAGATTAAAATCTAACATGTAATAACGATTTATTTAGTGTTCCTTGCCGAAATCCGTTTCATAATTAAAAGTTCAAAGTGGCGTTATAATAATCTCAATAAGCGCGCAATTCAGCAATTTTAATAAAAAAATTTTTCTATAGAATAAAATTTTAATTTAAAACATTCTCGAATTAATTTAATTGCATATACAAAATTTCATCAAAATCAGTCAAGCCGTTTAGGAGTAGTTCTATTAAAAACACACGGACAAAAGAATTTTATATATAAATATAGATAATTCATACCTACTTTATGAAGAATTATAAATATAATTTCATTACATATTGTATAATTTTTGTTGTTAAAATAAAAAACTATTCAATTTTGAATGAGTGAATAGATTGAGTAATTTTGTACAGAAAAAAATATTTGATTGATTTATAATTATGTCTAATACTAGCATATAGCCCGTCATATGACGGGATCAGTAATTTTTTTAATTTTCCTGAATTATATAGTACCCTATGAGGCAGGTAAAAAATTGGTTTGTGTTTTCTCTATTTATCTGGTACACGCTCAATAATTTGTTTATCTTGGTACTCTTCTAAATTATCCTGATACTGTGAATGCAGTTTAGAATCATGTCGAATTCGTTTAGAAAGATAATTCAA
>CM063507.1:44881073-44886073 GCA_032207245.1 Pardosa pseudoannulata | reverse complement strand
AAATTCGCTTACCAATTAGATAGCTGTTCAAATATGTATATTAGAATTTTTGTGTTTTTAAGAATAGCATACAAATGATACACCAAATTAAAAACAAAGGAAATTCGTTTACCAGTTAGATACCTTTTGAAATATGCATTTTAGAATTTTTGTATTTTTAAGAATAGCATATAAATTGTACAACAAATTAAAAACAAATGAAATTCACTTACCAGTTAAATAACTTTTGAAAATTACATATTAGAATTTTTGTATTTTTAAGAATAGTATATAAATTGTACAACAAATTAAAAACAAATGAAATTCACTTACCAGTTAAATAACTTTTGAAAATTACATATTAGAATTTTTGTATTTTTAAGAATAGTATATAAATTATACACCAAATTAAAAACAAGTGAAATTCACTTACCAGTTAAATAACTTTTGAAAATTACATATTAGAATTTTTGTATTTTTAAGAATATCTTGTGCATTATACACCAAATTAAAAAACAAATGAAATTCCCTTAATAGTTAAATTGCTTTTCAAATATGTATATTAGAAATTAAATTCGTATTTTGGCAATTTTAAGAATAGCATATAAATTATACACTAACATAAAAATAAATGAAATTCGCTTACCAGTTAGATAGCTTTTGAAATATGTAAATTAAAAACTAAATTTATATTGTTGTATGTTTAAGGATAGCATAGAAATTATGCATCAAATTAAAAAAAATAAATTCAGTTACCAGTTATATTGCTTTCGAATTATGAATATTTTAAACTAAATTTTTATCCAACTCTAGTAAAAATATTTGTTCTTCTCTGTGTACCTGCACCTTTAAAGGTATCTTAACATTTAAAATAAAAAATACATTTAAAGAAATTGAAACTTTGAAAAGTATTAGCCTTTTAAAAAAATTATATCATGTGTTGAATATTTAGCAATTGCATATAGTCCGTCATATGGCGGTATCATTAATATTTTTAATTTTCTAGAATTATAAAGCACCCTATAATGCAGGTAAAAAAATGGTTTGTTTTTTGAAAGAAAATTATCTCGTACACGCTCAATAACTAGTTTATCTTTACTGACTGCATGGCAGTTGCCAACTTTAAATTTATCTTGTCATATTACGGGATAGGATAGAGAGCAGAGCTTTTAATATTGACCGTGATTATTTAGTGGTATATATGAATAATGTCCAAAATTTAGCAAATCGATTGCAAGCCGCGTGGTTATGTATAAAAAACAAACACACAGACGAGTAACTTCATTTTCAAAGATATATAACTTGAATGCTAGGTATTTATCAGTCTTCGAAATAGACTCCTAGACTTTTATGAAAAGTGTCAACGCCTCGGCTGCAATTTTTGAAGTCTGCACGCCTCGTTCTATACCTGCCTGCCTATTTTTACTGGAGCAGGTATCTTGGGTTCGATTAAAGCCTATGTGGCCGACGATAAGGACTGCAGCGACTAAACTCTTGACTAAACATTTATTATTAAGAAGATTTGTTAAAATGTATATACACTCCAAATCATACCCAAAAACAGAGCTCAAATAAGACCGAAGACAAAAACAAATTGTGCCGAGCGGGAAAACACCTCCCTCGGTCTCAGTTCCTTTCACAAGAATGTTCGTTCCCTGTCCATCCGAGCGGGCATCCATCCTCTCCTCTTCGCGAGGGACTGAGGTGGAATCCCCCCCTCGGTCAAGTTTTTTCATGGGAAAATGTCCTTCTTCGCAGCTGGCGCGGGCGGGGTCGCATCTCTCGCCCCCCTCCTGTAGAACCTGCATGGAACAGGGCTTGCCCACCCCCTCTCGGGGTGTCCGTCTTCGGCCGCCGAAAAAAAACCAGGGGCCCATGTAACACCAACTCGAGTCTTGAGTCTAGTATTACAAAAAGAATTTGTTGTTAATACCGGCGATAAAATTTTCTTTGCAACAAAAAATAATCTATGACTAATTTTAAAATTATCAAATATGTACCTAATCTATTATTTAAGCAAAATATAAAAGAAAATTATTTACATAATATCTAAGTTCAGTGATAAAACGTATGAAAATAATGCAGACGACAATAAAATAATTTAAAATAAGAAATGATTAAATGAGATGGTTAAAGGAATGACGCCATAATGAAAAAATCTCATTTTCATCTACTTATAATGCGATAAACTGTTGAATTTAATCATCTCCTGCTCTTAATCGGGAAATAAGGCTTGAAATAATGACAATAAATGCTGGAAAAGGGAAAAAGAGGGCATTTCGGACGTTTTTGAACTCGTTTGGAATTTTGCTAACCCTAACTCATCAAGAAACGAATATAGATGCATCTATCCATTCCAGGTCCAACCACTTCATAAATTTGAGGACAGATGGAAAACTATTATTATGTAAGGGATAGTATTTTCAATTATATGCTGGCACACGGGAAGTTGGAAAGACAAAAGGTTAAAATATGAAAGTTTCAATCCAAAAATTTCTCAGATGAAATACTACACAGTCACAAAGAAACATACCAATTTTTAACTTTCAGTTTTAGGAAAGTTGTTTGAGCTTAGACAGTAGGAAGGTATTTAATTAAATTTTTTCATTAACCTGTACGTCAATATTAACAATCTAAAACGAAATGAGAAATTTAACGAAAAAACATTTCTCATCATGAAAATGGAACTTTCAAAGCGTTTTCTTTGGAAAAAGGGTTTTATATTTTTACTGTAGGGATAAAAAATACGTTTTGTTCCCGGCTGCATCACAGGTAGAGAGTTCATCAAAAGTTCATTTCATTTCAGAGAGAGCCTGTTTTAATGCCATTTATTTATTCAGAAAGTATAAAAAGAAATGAAAAAAAAGTTCTAGCTTCTAAAATATCCTGCAATTTTTTCTTTTACTGTTTGAATTTGTTTCCGTTTTAAGTGTGATGTCTTTTTAATCATATGTGTCTTTATTTCAGAAAATTATAAAAACAGAGTAGCTGTTTATAGTGTAAGTTAATTTAACACAAAAAAGTTTTATGCTCGTGGCAGACAAAGCGTTATTTTGATGGAAAAGCAACAACAAAATATATTTATATACACTCAGTTCTTGGATTCTTTTGTTTACTTTCACTTCACGTTATGCAGTGGATTTTAAAATCCAAACGCAGATTAAAAATATATATTTTTCTCTTTGTGGAGGTACATTATTCTTTTTTTAATTGAAAATGAATTTTGCACATAAATATAGTTATATATATATATATAGGTATAGATATATATATATATATACATATATGTATATATATATACATATATATATATATATATATATATATATATATATATATATGTATATATATATATATATATATATATTTATATATGTATATATATGTATATATATATATGTGTGTATATATATATATATATATATATATATATATATATATATATATATATATATATATATATATATATATATATATATATATATATATATATATATATATATATATATATATATATTTATATATATATATATATATATATATATATAGAAGGGAGACCGGGTAAAATGGATCACCCCCTATTATTTATTTTATTTATTATTTTTAATATTTAATATTTTGATACATAAATGACAGAACTGCAGTCTTGAAAATGAATGTGTAATTGTGTGTTTAGCTGATAATTTAGCCATTTTATTCTAGAAAGTTGACTTGTGGTAGTCAGAAGTAAATATTTTCATCATAGCATATCTTCTTCTCTTCATTTAAGAATTGTGATTTGGAGGATTTAACTTCTCACAATAAAGAGCTAAGATAATGTAATATTATATTTAATATAGCTAAAAAATTTAATATAAGATTTGTTCTTTATTTTGGACACCTTTTGCCAGAATTACACATGGGATAAAATGAACCACCAGTTCCTGGGGTAAAATGAACCATCGTCCATTTTCCAGGTTGTGTGTTTTTTTTTTTTTTTAATTTCTGTATACCATATGCTTTTCTAAGTTGATTTTATGTATGATAATTTAAAAAAACATGCAATCAGGAATGAAAGTAACAGATATATGGCCATTCAATGAAAACATTATTGAGGATATCCAATATCTATCATATATGACTGATCAACCATCACCAGATTTTGAATTACCGAGTACAACTGATTGTCAGACAAGCACAGATCATCAACAATCAAGCGTAAGCATAGATGATCAGCAACCAAATACATCACAATCAGTACAAAATGTAAATCATCAGTTGAAAACAATATCCCCTTTTCAATTACGCCCCTTAGCAAAAGCTAGTAAGCGCAAGACAAAAAACAAACGAATGAAGGTTGCATCAAAATTTCTAACTGATACACCAGTGAAAACGGTGATTGAAAATGATGTCAAAGAGAAGGAAGAGAAAAAATTAAAAGAGAAAAATACTGCTTTCGTTAAAGCTAGGAAGAATTTAGAAAAAATGTTAGTCTTAACTATGCAGAAAAATGATAAAACTGTGCATTTCAAAGCAAATAAAGAAAATTTATGTGGATCAGAAAGTTCAAGTTATTCGGAAAATACGTCATATAATTTTGATATAATGAATTAAAAGTTGGCAAGTATGTTTTGGTTAAATTTTTGACAAAAAAGACACTGGTTCAATTTGTTGGTTTAATAACAGGAAAAAATGATGAAGATTACGTTCTTTTGAAATTTATAAGGCAAAAACGTAATTAAATGTGTTCATTTTCCCTGACAATGTTGATGAATTGCTCGGAAATATTCAAGATATTGTAATGAATCTTTCAGACCCTACTGCTTCTCAAGAAAATAGACTTTCAGTAACACACAAATCTTTTGGTATACCATTCATTAACTTAAATATTCATTAATATTATGCTTTATATGTACAGATTGAAGCTATAGAAAATAAATATTATATGTTTTATGTTTTGTACTATTAAATAATGTAATACATTTAAGTTATCTTTAGAAATTTTTTGTGGTCCATTTTACCCCGTGCCATGGACCATTTTA
>CM063507.1:44868573-44873573 GCA_032207245.1 Pardosa pseudoannulata | reverse complement strand
GTACATGTTCATTGTCGTTTGGAATCGGCTTTAAGCAGTAGGTCCCCTTCTTATTGGCCCTCGTGTGAAAAACAGTACATTGTAGCTCTGTAAACCAAACCAAACTATTCGGCACAACTTTCGCTTTATTGAATGCTTTTTCCCTTTCTTATAAGAGATTTACCGTAAATATAGAACCATTTGAGGTTTTATTTTGATTAATTACCCGTCACCCATTTTAATGAAATGTCTTTGGATTATTCAATTTGTGGGAGCTGGGATGGAATTCGAAATAAGAATAATAATGATCAGTACTAAAAGTTTATTTTTCGGATCATGCGTGAATTTGAAATCTGATATAATCTCAAAGGAGTTTTTTTAACAAGTAAAAATAAGTTAAAATAAGAGATAAAAAGTTATTTGATTTCAATTAAATGTTTTTTCTCTATTTACTTTGCAAATCGTAACCCAAATTAACAGAAAAATCTTGAAGTTAAAAGTCTTAAGGTAACCGTCTACGTTGTAAACGTCATTTTTTTTGCCAAAAATCAAAATTTCGTTTCCTCTATTGCAAAATTTTATCTTTTAGGGTTCTAAATCTGTGTTTTTTTGTCTCTATGGCATTGTAAAGAAATTTTACAGCTGTTTAAACATCAGTGACAGCTGTCAAAACAAAACGCTTACTTCTGTGTGTGATGGGAAAGACCGCGAATCTAAGAGATTTTGATAGAGGGCAGATTGTAATGGCTCGAAGGCTCGGAACAAGTATTTTGGAAACTGCAGGACTCGTGGGTTGTTTGCGATCTACAGTTGTTAGTACTTATGCAGAGTGGATGAATGACGGTGAAACCAGCAGTTAACGACATGGTGTTGGACGTCCAGACGTTATCAAAGAAAAAGACCGTCGTAGACTGTCTCTCATGGTGATGCAAAATCGGAGCCAGAAAGTGGTTCAGATGACAACCCAATACAATGCAGGGACAAGTGGAATAGTATCGGAGCACACTGTTCAGCGGACACTGTTGGATATGGGGCTACGCAGTAAACGTCCCACTCGTGTGCCTTCACTGACCAAGCGTCATCGCTAACTGCGCCTACGCTGGGCTCGGGAACATCGCGACTGGTCCATGAGAGTTGCCATGTCATATGAATCACGGTTTGTCATTCATCACTCCGATGAACGTGCCAGGATACGCCGTCTTCCATGCGAACAGATGCTCCCTCAATATATAGTAGGTCACACACAGGCCAGTGGTGGCGGTATTATGCTTTGGGGGACGTTCTCTTGGGCGTCTCTGAGACCCATGTTTGTGGTAGAGCAGAGCATGAATGCTACAGGTTATCTGAACATCATTGAGAACCAGTTGCACCCTTACATGGTCTCTGTTTTTCCAGTTGGAAATTGAATGTTCCAACAGGACAACGCCCCATGTCAGAAGGCTAAAGTTGTTTTGGAGTGATTCCAGGAACATTCCATTTAATTAAATTCCAGTTAATGTTCTGACCGCCTAACTCACTAGATCTCAATCCGATAGAACACATTTGAGATGTCATGGGACGGCAGCTCAGATTTCAAAGACCACCAATTCGCAAAATCTCGTATTTACGTAACCGTTGCTTAAACATCTGGTACAATATGTCTCCGGCCATCTACCAAGGACTTGTGGAATCCATGCCAAGGCGGGTTGAATCTGTGTTGCGAGCCAAAGGTGGACCAACTCGTTATTTAAAAGGTGATCATAATGTTTTAGCTTTTGAGGCTGTTTCAATCTTTTAACACATTATACGCGGGTTTGGGGAATGCGGTAATACGTACGTAAAGGGGGAATACCAAGAAATATACCAAGAAAAAAATAATGGTGATCTCGCTTTCCCCGCAGTAATGTGTTAATAGATACTTTTAAAAATACTTATAAAAATGATATTCAATTAATACAAATTTCAAATATTGCGTCATATTAATAATTAGAAAATATCTCATAAGCAAGCTCTCGTTTTACTTCTATGTAATGATAATTCTCTTCCACACAACTTTCTCTTCCTTTAATGTATTTTTATCTCTCTTTTAGTAGATTTAACACAACAATAGAACAGTCTTAGAGTATATTATGATTATTTATCGTCCTGAATATTAATGAAATGCATATATATTATTCAATTTGTGAAAGTTAGGAAAGAATTCCAAATAAGAGTACTAATATACATTATTCATTATATAAACATAAGTACTAATATACAATATTATAATATGCATTTGATTTCAGATGATGCATGGATATGAAACTCTATATAATCACATAGCAATTTTTTTTAACAATTACAGACAAAGTTAATTGATTTTCTTTAAATATTTTTCTCTGTTTAATATTGAAATCATAGAGTAATAATCGTACCTTATATTTAAAAGTTTTGATGATCCTGTTTATTTGAAATTAAGCATCCTAATTGGCCAGTTGTTTTATCATTTAACATTTTTTGACATTTTCTCCTTCGACAGAGAAGTATTTTAACGTAGAATTACAATGTTCTGTTTTAATTATCATGTACGTATGGTCTCAGTTTGAATTTTCCGTTAAAAAAATATATTTCTATGTTTTCATAATTCATACATACAAAACGAAAATTCCATGAATCCATATGTCAAATGAAGCGTTATATCAGTATTTAAAGAATCCCCTATATAATAGTAGCCCAAGTTATTTGTACATCTGTCCTTACATTTATGAAGCGGTTGTACCTGGAATGGATAGAGGCATCCATATTGGATTTTTGGGGAGTTAGGTTAAGCAGAATTAAAAGCTAGTCAAGTTTATCTTCTCCTAAACTATCCATCCGACTCTAAAACAAATAAGTGAAAATATGCTTCATATCACATTGATAAATACTGTTGTCTAAAACTTTCGATATCTACCCCTTTACCCCTTTTCGAGCGTTTAAGGCCATTATTCCAAAACCTATTTTCCCTAGTTAAGAGCAGGCGATTAAATTTATCCATTTATCACATAATAAATAGTTAAAAATAACATTTTTTCTAGCTTTATGAAGCCATTCCTTTAACCATCCCATTTAATCATTTCTTATTTTAAATTATTTAAATATCGTCTGCATTATTTTCATACTTTTTATCACTGAACTTAGATATGACGTAAATAGTTTTATTTTATATTTGGCTTACATAACAGATTAGGTACATATGTGATAATTTTAAATTTAATCATTCATTAATGTTTGCTTCAATGAAAATTTTACTACCAATATTAACAACAAAGTATATCTTCTTCCAGAGTGTAGTGGAAATGATAATTTCATTCCTTTACTTCCATTAATTACTATGGCAAGAAAAATTGGGAAGAACTTAATAATTTCGACGTCGCTAGGAAAACTTTGAATTATCTTTCTAAATAAATTCAACTTGATTCTAAACAGCATTCACAGTATCGGGAGATTTTAGAGGAGTATTAAAATTTTGTCACCGGTATTAGCAACAAATTCTTTTCATAAATGTCTAGGAGTCTATTTCTCGGAATAATAAATATCTAGCGTTTAAATAATGTCAATTGATGTGTTTTTCTTCTTTTTTAAGAAGCACATTTCTTTAACATAATAAATTATATACAGTATTAATTTAATTTTAGTAATAAATAGGATTATAACAATTTTTTTTTAATAGAATTATAGATAGTATGTTTAAAAATAAATTATTAACAGAAATTTATTAAAAAAAAATAATTTTTTTATGTATAAATATTACTTTTTCTGAAATTGTTTTCATAATAAAAGCATTCAAAAAAAATTTTTAGAGAAAAAAAATTATATTGTTTATTATATTTTTATATAAATATTATTTTTTTAAAATTTTTTTATATATGCTATATATATATATTTATATAAATATTTTGATATATATATATATTAAATATATATATTATATATATATAATTAATATTTTATAAAACAAAAAAAATATATATAATATTTTATATATATATATTTGTATATATAGTATATTTAAAAAAATAAAAATGTGTATATATATGTATATAATATGTGTATATATGATATCTATATATATTTAAAAATTTTTATATTTATGTGTATATATATGTTATATATATGAAATATATTTGTATGAATTATATATAAATATAAAATATATAAAATATATAATATATTTTATTTTCTATTTTATTTGTATATAAATATATTATATATATATGTATATATAAATGACTATTATTTTTAAATTTATATATATAATATAAAAAAACAAAAATATAAACAATTTAAATAAGATATATATTTATATTTAAAATATTTATTTTTATTTATTATATATTTATATATATGAATATATATATAAATATATATATATTAATTTTTAAAATATTTTTATATATATATATATATACGATTAAATAACAACAAAAAAATACGCAATTTTTTTCTTTTTTCAATTTTTTCATATTTGGGGTATTAAACAACCACACAGTTTGCTATCAATTAGCTAAATTTTGGAGAACCAAAAAGCAAAAAAAAACCCCATTTTTTTACCTGCCTCATAGGGTACTTTACACTTCTTGAAAATTAAAAATTTTACAGATCCCTTTATATGATGGGCTATATATTAATTGAAAATAGTTATTTCGTTTAAAATTTTGTTTTTTCAAAGATAATCTATTTTGATTTCTAAAACATTTTGATGAAAATAACGAAGAAAATTAAAGATATTTTTTTTTTCCATTTTTGGCACGTTTTTCTAAAATATATTCCACATTCAAGGTATTAAACAACCACACAGTTTGCTATCAATTCTTTAAATTTTGGAGAACCAAAACACAAAAAACAAACCATTTTTTTACCGGCCTCATAGGGTAATTTACACTTCTGGAAAATTAAAAATTTTACAGATCCCTTTATATGATGGGCTATATACTAATGGGAAATAGTAGTTAATTCGTTTAAATTTTCGTTTTTTCAAAGATAATCGATTTTGATTTCTAAAACATTTTGATGAAAATAAC
>CM063507.1:44843573-44861073 GCA_032207245.1 Pardosa pseudoannulata | reverse complement strand
AGCTGGCAATACCGGCACATATATCTTTTTCAAAGCGAGCGAAGTATTATAATTATGAAAAATTTCAGTGCAAGATTTTAATGGATATTTTTTTTGACAGTGCCTTGAAGAATTATGACCTCTTTTAGTGTTACATCCGTATGTAGGTGAAAAGGAAACCTTAACATTTGTGACACTTAAGGGTCTGAGGGATTTTAAACTGCTACGCGACAGTGAAAATGTCGTTTTATTTTGAATCTCTCTCTCTCTCTTTTTTTTTTTTTTTTGAAATGCAGTTGGCAATACCGTCACATATATCTTTTTCAGAGTAAAGGAAGTATTATAATTATGAAAAATTTCAGTGCAAGATTTTAATGAAAAACTTTTATGATAATGCATTGCAGAATTGTGATCTCTTTCAGTGTTACATCCGTATATACGTAAAAAGGAAACCTTAACATTTGAGACACTTAAGGGGTCTGAATTACTTTAAACTGCTACACAGTGAAAATGTGTTTTTATTTTGACTTCCAATTTTTTTTTTAAATGAAGCTGGCAATACCGGCACATATATATTTTTCAAAGCGAGCGAAGTATTATAATTTGAAAAATTTCACTGCAAGATTTTAATAGAAGATTTTATGACAGTGCCTTGCAGAATTATGACCTCTTTTAGTGTTACATCCGTATGTAGGTAAAAAGGAAACCTTAACATTTGTGACACTTAAGGGTCTGAGGGATTTTAAACTGTTACGCGACAGTGAAAATGTCGTTTTATTTTGAATCTCAATTTTTTTTTTGAAATGCAGTTGGCAATACCGTCACATATATCTTTTTCAGAGTAAAGGAAGTATTATAATTATGAAAAATTTCAGTCTAAGATTTTAATAGAAAAATTTTATGACAGTGCCTTGCAGAATTATGACCTCTTTCAGTCTTATATCTGTATGTACGTAAAAAGGAAACCTTAACATTTGTGACACTTGAGGGGTCTGAGGGATTTTAAATTGCTATCAACATTGAAAATATACTTTTAGTTTGACTACCAATAACGTTTTTTTTCAAATGCAGTTGACAAAACAGACACATATACCTTTTAAAGTAAAGGTAATATTATGATCACGAAAATTTCAGTGCAAGATTTTAATGAAAATCTTTTATGACCAATACCTTGCAGAATTGTGACATCTTTCCGTGTTACATCTGTATGTACGTAAAAAGGAAACCTTAACATTTGTGACACTTAAGGGGTCTGAGGGATTTTAAACTGCTACGTCACAGTGAAAATGTGTTTTTATTTTGTCTCCCAAATATTTTTTTCCTTTTTTTGAAATGCAGCTGGCAATACCGACACATATATCTTTTTCAGAGTAAAGGAAGTATTATAATTATGAAAAATTTCAGTCTAAGATTTTAATAGAAAAATTTTATGACAGTGCCTTGCAGAACTATGACCTCTTTCAGTGTTACATCTGTATGTACGTAAAAAGGAAACCTTAATATTTGTGACACTTAAGGGGTCTGAGGGATTTTAAACTGCTACCAACATTGAAAATGTGTTCTTATTTTGATTACCAATAACTTTTTTTTTAAAATGCAGATGGCAATGCAGACACATATACCTTTTTCAAAGTAAAGGAAGCAGTATAATCACGAAAAATTTAAGTGGAAGATTTTAATGTAAAGCTTGTATGACAATGCCTTACAGAATTGTGACCTCTTTCAGTGTTACAACTGTATGTACGTAAAAAGGAAATCTTAACATTTGTGACACTTAAGGGGTTTGAGGGATTTTAAACTGCAACCAACATTGAAAATGTGTTATTATTTTGACTACCAACAACTTCTTTTTTCAAATGCAGCTGGCAATACATGCACACATACCTTTATCTCAGCACATGACTGCGAATCTGTTATCAATTTAGGATCATCCAGAGAGCACGTGTAGCTGAAGAAATGTTAGGGATATGAGTAACAATACCACTGCTTTATCCTTATAATTTGGAAGCATGGACCAAGCAGAAGATCCCCAGAGGTATTGTTTGAGATCTTGGAGGACGTTGTGACGACGAACCTATTTTATGTGCTACAGTCACCTTAAACCCGTTCACGACCAACGTCTCATATACGTGACGAAGAGATTCCATTCTTATCAGCCGAACGTCGCCTCCACGCTACGATCTGTCATTGATATTGATACATCAACTACTAAATGTTTCAACGTTAAAGTTTAGATAGTATTTTTTTCTCTTATAATGAACTTTCAAAGCATTGTTTAAACTATATTCAAATCACTGTCCAACTGCATTTGGTTTGGTTTGGAGTACTACGATCTAGTTTTTGCAACAGGAGGGCTAATGAGACCGGGACCTACAGCTTAAAGCCGATTTCGAACGGCTAAGAACATCCATACCACTGTGGGATTCGAACCCACAAACTCCGATTCCGAAGGCCAGCACCCTAACAAGTCGGCTATTGTTCAGCCCAACTGCATTTGAATAGTTGAGATTTTTCCGATGCATTTTTGTAGATCTCTAAAGTATATGATCGTTATATTGAAATTTTGCATTACAAACAGGGCATATAGTAACTAATATAATATGTACACAACTAAAAATTAGCAAAAAATAGACCATAAAGTCTTCAAATCAATAAACCAACCTAAAAATATTATTGTTAGTATCTCGGACTATAAAACTAAGGTAATATGTCTTTTCTTCAGCAAAATTTAAATTGAAACAAAAATTCTTGTTGTATAACAAGTCTAGTAAATATTTTGTAGATTTAAAAGTCCTTGAAACTTTTAAAATTAGAATAGGAGGATTTGGGTTTGGTTTGGAGTGCTACGGTCTACTTTTTGCAACACGAGGGCTAATGAGACCGGGACCTACAGCTTAAAGCCGATTCCGAACGAATACGAACATCCATGCCACAGTGGGACTCGAACCCAAGAATTCTGGTACCAAAGACAAGCACCCTAACCAGTCGGCCATCGTTCGGCCCAGCTGCATTTGAAGAGTTGTGATTTTTCCGATGCATTTTTGGAGACCGCTAAAGTATATGATTGTTATATTGAGATTTTGCATTATAAACAGAGCGTATAGTAATTAATATAATATATACACAACTAAACATAAGCAAAAAATAGACCATAAAAGCTTCAAATCAATAAACCAACCTCAAAATTTTATTTTTAGTATCTCATACTTTAAAACTAAGGTAATATGTATTTTATCAATCACAATTTAAATTGAAACAAAAATTCTTGTTGTATAACAAGTCTAGTAAATGTTTTGAAGATTTAAAATTCTTTGAAACTTTTTAAAGTAGAATAGGATGGAAAAGATGAGATAGAAAATAATACATGAAATTTAATGTAAACTTTTTTAATTTGTGTTTATAAATTCAATTTTTCTCTCTTACAGGTGGTAGCTTAACTCAAAAGTATCAGCTACTGCTATCCAGGTAAAATTTTAAACTAATAATTATATTTGAGTATATTCCTGTAAAACATAAATTAATATTTTGAAATATTATAATTTGTTGTACTGTGTATATATAGCCCATCATAACAATTAGCTATTATCCTATAGAAACCCCTTACTTAATTTCCCTATATAAACACACTACAAGTTTTTTATAGAAATTTTTACACAAATTCACAAAATTATTTTTTTTTTACTTTTAAATACATATTTTTGCTTTTTGTTTAAATGAAAGCGAAATTTTAAAAACTTATTTTATTAGGTATATATAATAAGATATTTTAATGGCTTTCGAATAACAAATACGCTACATATAAATTTTAATAAAAGTAAATAAAAATTATTTTAATTACAATTTTTCCTAATATTGCTTTCTGAAGCTAAAAATATAAACTGACAAAACCAAATTCTCATTTTTATTACAATGCCTCCGGTTTCCATTGACACTTTGCTGAAATCTTTAATCAAGTGTTTGGTACAATGGCTACAATATGAACATTGTTAACTAGATTTAAATAACAATCCCAGAACATTAATTCTTCTATGGCTAGTTTTAAAATAATCAATCTCATGTAATTGGTTTATTAGGTCCTGTCTTTAAATTATTTTATCATAATTATATCCTAACATATTTTAATAGCTTTTAATTAGCAATTAATATAAATAAAAATTTTAATAAAGATATAATTAAAACTTATTACAATTTTGATTTTTCTTAATATCGATTTGTAAAACTAAAATTTTAAACTACCTGATTGTATCAAACCCTTATGTGAATACAATGAGACTGGTTTGAATGGAGACGTTGCTGATATCTTTAATCAAATGTTTGGTACAATGGCTACAATATGAACATTGTTAACTCAATTTAAATAGCAATTGGAAAATCTTAATTGTTCTATAGATGGTTTTAAAATAATCATTCTCGTGTAATTGTTTTATTAGGTCCTGTTTTTATATTTATTTTATTATTTATATATCATAACATCTTTTAACTGCTTTTATATAGCAATTAAGATACGTATAAAGTTCAATAAAGCAAATAAATCTTATTTTAATTTAAATTTTTCTTAATATCACTTTGTGAAGCTAAAATTTTAAACTACCTGATAAAGTGAAATCCTCATGTGATTACAATGCTTCTAGTTTCCATGGATACGTACTGAAATCTTTAATCAAGTGCTTGGTAAAATGGCTACAAGATGAGCATTGTGAACTCAATTTAAATAACAAATGGCAAATTGTAACTGTTCTACGGCTAGTTTTAAAATAATAGTCCTCCTTTAAGTGCTTTATTAGGTCATGGTTTTATATATATTATCTTATGTATATATCATAGTATATTTTAACGGCTTTTAAATAGCAATTAAGCTACATAAGAATTTTAATAAAAGTATTGATAAAACTTATTTTAATTTAAACTTTCTTTATCTCTTTATGAAGCTAAAATTTTAAACTACCTGATAGAGTGAAATCCTCATTTTAATTACAATGATTCTAGTTTCTATGTATACGTTTCTGAAATCTTTAATCAAGCGTTTGTTACAATGTCTGCATTATGAACATTGTTAACTCGATTTAACAATTGCGAAACCTTAATTGTTCTACAGCTGGCATAAAAAATTATCCTAATGTAATTGTTTTATTAAGTTCTGTTTTTATATTTATTTTATTATGTATATATTATAACATATTTTAATGGCTTTTAAATAGCAATAATGTTACATATAAATTTCAATAAAAGTATTAATAAAATATATTTTAATTTAGATTTTGTTTAATATCGCTTTGTGAAGCTAAAGTTTTAAAATACCTAACAAAACCTAACCCTAATTTTAATTACAATGCTTCTGGACGTTGCTGTAATATTTACCCAAGTTTTTGGTACAATGGCTACAATATGAGCATTGTTAACTCGATTTAAATAACAATTGCCAAACTTTAATTGTTGTATGGCTCATTTAAAATAATCATCCTCATGTAAGTGTTTTATTAAATCATGTTTTTATATTTATTTTATTATGTATATATTATATTTTTATGGCTTTTATAAATAGCAATTAAGCTACATATAAATTTTAATAAAAGTATTAATAAAATTCATTTTAATGAAGATTTTTCTTAATATCACTTTGTGAAGCTAAAATTTTAAACTACCTGATAGAGTGAAATCCTTATATGATTACAATGCTTCTGATTTCCATGGAGACGTAGCTGAAATCTTCAATCAAGGTTTGGAGTAATGGCTAAAATATCAGCATTGTTAACTACATTTAAATAACAATTGATAAACCTTATTTGTTCTAAGGCTGGTTTTAAAATAATCATTCTCGTGTAATTGTTTTATTAGATCCTGTTTTTATATTTATTTTATTATGTATATATATCATGACAAATTTTAACGGATTTTAAAATAGCAATAAAGCTACCTATACATTTTAATAAAAGTATTAATAAAATTTACTTTAATTTAGATTTTCCTTAATATTACTTTGTGTAGCTAAATTTTAAACTACCTGCTAGAGCGAAATTCTCATTTTAATTACAATGCTTCTGGTTTCCATGGAGACGTTGCTGAAATCTGTAATCAAGTATTAGGTACAATGGCTACAATATTCGCACTGTTAACTTGATTTAAATAACAACTGATAAACCTTAATTTTTCTATGGCTGGTTTTAAAATAATCATTCTCGTGTAATTGTTTTATTAGATCCTGTTTTTATATTTATTTTATTATTTATATATCATAACATATTTTAACGGCTTTTAAATAGCAATTAAGCTACATATAAATTTTAATAAAAGTATTAATAAAGTTTATTTTAATTTAGATTTTCCTTAATATTACTTTGTGAAGCTAAAATTTTAAACTACCTGATAGAGCGAAATCCTCATGTGATTACAATGCTTCTAGTTTCCATGGATACGTACTGAAATCTTTAATCAAGTGCTTGGTACAATGGCTAAAATATAAGCATTGTGAACTCAATTTAAATAACAATTGGCAAATTGTAATTGTTCTATGGCTGGTTTTAAAATAATAATCCTCATTTAAGTGTTTTATTAGGTCATGTTTATATATATATTATCTTATGTATATAAAATAACATATTTTAACGGCTTTTAAATAGCAATTAAGCTACATAAGAATTTTAATAAAAGTATTGATAAAACTTATTTTAATTTAAATTTTCTTTAATATCGCTTTATGAAGCTAAAATTTTAAACTACCTGATAGAGTGAAATCCTCATGTGATTACAATGCTTCTGGTTACCATGGAGACGTTGCTGAAATCTTTAATCAAATGTTTGGTACAATGGCTACAATATGAACATTGTTAACTCAATTTAAATAACAATTGGCAAATCTTAATTGTTCTATGGCTGGTTTTGAAATAAACATGCTTATGTAATTCTTTTATTATGTCTTTTTTATGTTTATTTTATAATGTTTATATTATAATATATTTTAATGGCTTTTAAATAGCAATTAAGCTAAATATAAATTTTCATAAAAAGGATTAATAAAACTTATGTTAATTTAAATTTTTCCTAATATTGCTTTCTAAAGCTAAAGTTATTAACTTCCTGATAGAGCCAAATCTTTATTTTGATTACAATGCTTTTGGTTTCCATTGAGACGTTGCTGAAATCTTCAATGAAGTGTTTGGTACAATGGCGACGATATGAGCACTGTTAAATCGATTTAAATAACTATTGCTAAATTTTAATTGTTGTGTGGCTGGTTTTAAAATAATCATCCTCATGTAATTGTTTTATCAGGTCCTATTTATATATTTAGTTAATTATGTATATATAATAACATATTTTAACGGCTTTCAAATAACAAATTTTTCTACATATAATTTCTTATAAAGGTATTAAGAAAAAATATTTTAATTAAGATTTTTCTTTATATCGCCTTGTGAAGCTAAAATTTGATCTGATGCATCCAAACTCTCATTTTGATTACAATGCCTCAGGTTCAAATTGAGAGTTGCTGAAATCTTCAAAAAAGTGTTTAGTACAATGGCTGCAATATGCGCATTATTAAATGGATTTAAATAACAATTGCGAAACCTTAATTGTTCTAAGTCTAGTTTAAATAATCATCCTCGTGTAATTATTTTATTAGGTCCTGTTTTTATATTTTATTATATATATATATATATATTTATCTATATATATATATATATATATATATATATATATATATATATATATTATATATATATATATTTTAACGGCTTTTAAATAGCAATTAAGTTACAAACAAAATTAAATTAAAATATTAATAAAATTTATTTTCATCTAGATTTTCTTTAATATCACTTTGTGAAGGTGAAATTTTAAACTACCTAATAGAGCCAAATCATTATGCTACTAGAATGCTTCTGGTTTCCATGGAGACTTGCTATAATATTTTATTAAGTGTCTGATATAATGTATACAATATCAGCGTTGTTAACTCGATTTAAATAACAATTGTCAAACCTTAATTCTCTATGGCTGGTTTTAAGATAATCATTCTCATGTAATTGTTTTATTAGGTCCTGTTTTTATATTTATTTTATGATGTATATATCATAAAACATTTTAATGACTTTCAAATATCAATTAAGCTTTATATAAATTTTAATAAAAGTATTAATAAAATTTATTTTATTAATACTATTTTATAAGTACTTATTTTAATTAAAATTTTTATTAATATTGCTTTCTGAAGGTAAAATCATAAATTACCTAACAACACCAAATTCTCATTTTGATTACAATATCTCTGGTTTCCATGAAGACATTACTGAAATCTTTAATCAAGTGTTTGGTACAATGGCTACAATATGAGCATTGTTAACTCCATTCAAATAACAATTGCCAAACCTTAATTGTTTTACGGCTGGTTTAAGAATAATCACAATCTTGTAATTGTTTTATTATGTCCTGTTTTTATATTTATTTTATTATTTATATATGATAACATAGTTTAATGGATTGCAAAAAGAAATTAATCTGCTTATGAACTTTAATAAAAATATTAAAAATTCATAGTTTAATTTAGATTTTTCTTAATATCACTTTGTGAAGTTACAATTTTACATGAAAAAACGAAATACTCATGTGATTACAATGCTTCCGGTTTCCATGGAGGCATTGCTGAAATCTTTAATCAAGTATTTGGTACAATAGGTAAAAAATGAACATTGTTAATTCAATTTAAATATTAGTTTTCGAACCTTAATTGTTCTATGGATGGTTTCAAAATAATCATCCTCATGTAATTGTTTTATTCTTTTTCTATATTTGTTTTATTATTTATACATCCGAGTATATTTTAATGCATTTTAAAAAGCAACGAAGCTACATATTATTTTTAATAAATGTATTAATAAAATTATTTTATTTTAGATTTTTCTAAGTATGCAACATAATATATTTGAATTGATTTTAAAAAGCAAATACGCTACATATACATTTTAATAAAAGTATGTAAAAAATTAAATTAAGAATTTTCTTATTATCGCTTTGTGAAGCTAAAATTTGAAATTACCTGATAGAGTCAAATTTTTATTGTAATTACAATGCTTCTGTTTTCTATAGAGACGCTACTGAAACCTTTAGTCAAGTGTTTCGTGCAATGGATACAATATAAGCATTGTTAAGTCTATGTAAATAAAAATTACAAAACCTTAATTGTTATATGTTTTATCCGGAATGCTGACAAGGCAAAAAATTAATATTTCAATGTTAAAAATGTCTCTTTTTTATATATGCATCATGATATATTTCAATGTCTTTTAAATATCAAATAAGCTACATATAAATTTTAATTGAAGTATTTTAAAAAACCAAGTTTAATTTATAATTTTCTTAATATCGCTTTGTGAAGCTAAAATTAGATATACCTGATAGATTCAAATTCTCATTGTAATTACAATGCTTCTGGTTTCCATAAAGGCGCAGCTGCAATATTTAAAAAAGTGTTTCGTGCAATAACTACAAAATATGTATTTTTAACTCAATATAAATAAAAATCGTCAAACCTTAATTGTTATATGGTTTATAGGGAATGCTGACAAGTGAAAAAATTAATATTTCAAAGTTAAAAATTTCTATGTTTTATGTATGCTCCAAAATATTAATGGCTTTTAAATAGCAGGTACGCTACATATGACTTTTAATAAAAGTATTTTAGAAAACCAAGTTTAATGTATAATTTTCTTAATATCCATTTGTGAAGCTAAAGTTTGAAATTACCTGATAGAGTCAAATTATTATTGGAATTACAATGATTCTGGTTTCCATAAAGACATTATTGAAACCTTTAATCAAATATTTCGTGCAATGACTAAAAAATAAATATTGTTAACTAATTAACATTTGCCAAACCTTAATTGTTATATGGTTTATAGTGAATGATGACAAGTGAAAAAATTAATATTTCAAAGTTAAAAATTTCTATGTTTTATGTATGCTCCATAATATTAATGGCTTTTAAATAGCAAGTACGCTACATACAATTTTTAATAAAAGTATTTTAAAAAGAACCAAGTTTAATTTAGAATTTTCTTAATATCTCTTTGTGAAGCTAAAATTAGATAATACCTGACAGAGTCAAATTCTCATTGTAATTACAATGCTTCTGGTTTATATAGAGACGTTCCTGAAACCTTTAATCAAGTGTTTCGTACAATGACTACAATATAAGCATTGTTAACTCAATGTAAATAAAGATTGTCAAACCTTAATTGTTATATGGCTTATCCGGAATGTTGACAAGGCATAAAAGTAATATTTTAAAGTTAAAAATTTCTCTTTTTTATGTAAGCTCCATAATATATTTCTATAGCTTTTAAATAGCAAGTACGCTACATACAATTTTTAATAAAAGTATTTTAAAAAGAACCAAGTTTAATTTAGAATTTTCTTAATATCTCTTTGTGAAGCTAAAATTTGAAATTACCTGATAGAGTCAAATTTTTATTGTAATTACAATGATTCTGTTTTCTATAGAGACGCTGCTGAAACCTTTAGTCAAGTGTTTCGTGCAATGGATACAATATAAGCATTTTTAAGTCTATGTAAATAAAAATTACCAAACCTTAATTGTTATATGTTTTATCCGGAATGCTGACAAGGCAAAAAATTAATATTTCAAGTTTAAAAATTTGTCTTTTGTATGCATGAAACATAACATATTTTAATGGCTTTTAAAAAGCAAATACGCTACGTATACATTTCAATAAAAGTATTTAAAAAATTAAATTTAGAATTTTGCTAATACCCGCTTTGGGAAGCTAAAATTTGAAATTATCGGATAGAATAAAATTCGTATTGTAATTACAATGCTTCTGGTCACCATAAAGACATTGCTAAGTCTTTTAATCAAGTCTTTTGTGCAATGACTACAAAATAAGCATTGTTAATTTAATATAAATAAAAATTGTCAAACATTAATTGTTATATGAATTATTCGGAATGCTGACAAGTCCTGAAATAAATATTTCAAAGTTAAAAAATTCTCTTTTCTATGCATCCACCATAATATATTTTAATGACATTAGATTAACAAATACGCTTTTTATACATATTAATAAAAGCATTTAAAAACACCAAGTAAATTTTAGAATTTTCTAAATATTGTTTTGTGAAATTAAAATTAGATATTATCTGAGAGAATCAAATTCTCATTGTAATTTCAATTCTTCTGTTTCCATAGAAACACTGCTGAAACCTTTAATCAATTGATACAATACAAGCATTTTTAACTCAATGTTATAAAGATCCCAAAATCTTAGTTGTTATATGGCTTATTCGGAATGCTGACAAGTCATAAAAATAATATTTCAAAATTTAAAATTTCTTTTTTATGTAAATACCATAATATATTTTAATTGATTTTAAATAGCAAATAAGCTACATATAAATTTTAATAGAAGTATTTTAAAAAACCAAGTTTAATTTATAATTTTCTTAATATCGCTTTGTGAAGCTAAAATTAGATATACCTGATAGATTCAAATTCTCATTGTAATTACAATGCTTCTGGTTTCTATAGAGAAGCTGCTGAAACTTTTAATCAAGTTTTTCGTACAATGGGTACAATAGGAGTATTGATAACTCAATTTAAATAACATTTGCCAAACCTTAATTGTTATATGGTTTATCCGGAATGCTGACAAGTGAAAAAATTAATATTTATTTCATTATAAATTTATTGACAATAAAAAATTAAAAAATTCTTTTTTATGTATGCATCATAATTTATTTTAATGGCTTTTAAATAGTAAATACGCTTTATATAAATTTTTATAAAAATATATTAATAAACTAAGTCTAATTTAGAATTTTCTTATTATCTCTTTGTGAAGCTAAAATTTGAAATTACCTGATAGAGTCAAATTCTCATTGTAATTACAATACTTCTGGGTTCCATACAGACGTTCCTTAAACCTTTAATCAAGTGTTTCGTACAATGACTACAATATAAGCATTGTTAACTCAATGTAAATAACAATTTCCAAACCTTAATTGTTATATGGCTTATCCGGAATGCTGGCAAATCAAAAAATTAATATTTAAAAGCTAAAAATTTCTCTTTTTTATGCATGAACCATATCACATATCTATGGCTTTTAAATAGCAAATATGCTACATATAAACTGTAATAAAAATGTTTTAAATTACCAAGTTTAAATTATAATTTTCTTAGAATCCCTGTGTGAGGCTAAAATTAGAAATTATTAGATAGAGTCAAATTTTCTTTGTAATTACAATGATTCTCGTTTCCATAGAGACGCTGCTGAAACATTTAATCAAGTGTTTCTTGCAATGGCTAAAATATAAGTATTGTTAACTCAATGTAAATAAAAATTGCCAAACCTTAATTGTTATAAAGATTATCCGGAATGCTGGCAAGTCATAAAATTAATATTTCAAATTTAAAAATTTCTTTTTTTTATGTATACATCATGATATATTTTAATGTTTTTTAAATAGAAAATACGCGACATATAAATATTATTAAAACTATAAAAAATTAGTTTAGTTTAGATTTTTCTTAATATCACTTTGTGTAGCTAAAATTTTATATTAATTGATAGAGTGAAATTCTCATTATAATAACAATACTATTGGTTTCTATAGAGACGCTGCTGAAACATTTAATCAAGTGTTTCGTGCAATGGATACAATATAAGCATTGTTAACTTAATGTAAAAAAATTGCCAAACCTTAATTGTTATATAGCTTATCGTATGCTAAGAAGTCATAAAATTAATGTTTCCAAGTTAAAAATTTCTCTTTTTTATGTATGCAAGATGATATATATTAATGTCTTTTAAATAGCAAATACGTGACATATAAATTAAAAAAAAGTATTAAATAAGTAATAAAAATTTTTAATTTAGATTTTCATTAATATCGCTTTGTGAAGCTAAAATTTGAAGTTACATGATACAATAAAATTCTCATTGTAATTACAATGCTTCTGGTTTCCATAGAGATGCTGCTGAAACCTTTAGTCAAGTGATTCTTACAATGACTACAATATAAGCATTGTTAACTCGAATTAAATAACAATTGCCAAACCTTAATTGTTATACGGCTTATCCGGAATGCTGACAAGGAATAAAATTAATATTTCAAAATTCTAAATTTCTTTTTTATGTGTGTACCATAATATATTTTAATGGATTTTAAATAATAAATACGCTACATATAGATTTAAATAAAGGTATTAAAAAAGCTAAGTTTAATTTAGATTTTTCTATATATCGCTTTGTGAAGGTAAGTTTTTAAACTACCTGATACAGCCAAATCCTCATTGTGATTACAATACTTCTGGGTTCCATACAGACGTTCCTTAAACCTTTAATCAAGTGTTTCGTACAATGACTACAATATAAGCATTGTTAACTCAATGTAAATAACAATTTCCAAACCTTAATTGTTATATGGCTCTTCCGGAATGCTGAAAAGTAAAAAAAATATAATATTTCAAAATTCAAAATTTCTTTTTTATGTGTGTACCATAATATATTTTAATGGATTTTAAATAATAAATACGCTACATATAGATTTAAATAAAGGTATTAAAAAAGCTAAGTTTAATTTAGATTTTTCTATATATCGCTTTGTGAAGGTAAGTTTTTAAACTACCTGATACAGCCAAATCCTCATTGTGATTACAATACTTCTGGTTTCCATAGAGACTTTGATGAAACCTTTAATCAAATATTTGGTACAATGGCTACAATAGGAGCATTGTTAACTCGATTTAAATAACAATTGCCAAACCTTAATTGTTATATGGATAGAGTTTAAATAATCATCCTCGTGTAATTATTTTATTAGGTCCTGTTTTAGAAAACAATATATTATTAGGAAAAAAATTTTCTACTTCATGAAATAATTGTATATGTTTTATTTATTGAAATTATTCTTTTCATAAATTAAAAAATGCTTTTCATTTGCGAAACCTTATTTCTGAGAAAAGAAATACTATTGTTTTCAAAGTTAATAATACATCTGAAATATATTAATTAAAAGTAATTTGTGATGTATACAGTAATTAATATATTTACCAGTTTTCTTGTTTAATCTTCTGTAGACTATTTTTATTTATTAATTGAACAAATATAGTAAGGATTAAAATAAATAGTATTTTTTTATTTAAGAAATGTTGATAAAATTATCCCATGAAAGCATTAAGGTAAAACAGCTAATTTTTCCATTTATTTTCCTGTATTTATTTAAAAAAAAACTCATTTTTCTCCAGTATATCTTAACAGTAGATTAATAATGTAAGCGAAGCAAACTTACTTCCATATATTTTAATTACCACGTAATTTGTATATTTGTTTATATTTTTTGTATACCTAAGCTATTAGGTAACAGATACATTATAAGCTCTAATTGGGTATTTTTTTGCCTCTAGCTATCGAATAGGAAGCAAAATAGTGACTTATTTACACTGGTAGGAAAAAATATCAAGCATAGAATATATAATGCCAAAATGTAAACAAAATTTACGAGAAAAAAAGAACTGAAAACTAAGTTTATTTGCAGCCTTAACTTTCTGCTTTATTTTAGCGTTTTAATTTTCTATATTTAGTATTTGAGAAAGTTGTAATCATTGTTCTCCAACATAACTTGATTGATAACAAAAGTGAAACCAATTTACTTTTGTATATTTTAATTACCACTTAATTTGTAGTTTGTTTATATTTTTGAATACATGAGCTTTTATTTAACAAAAGTAGTATAGATCCTTTTTAGAGATTGTTTTGGTGTTAGCGATCGGAAAGTTAGTAAAGTAGCGACATGTTTCATCCTCATCGTTATGATACTCGTATAAGGGTACAACATCCTTAAGGAGCACTACAGCCCTTGAAGTTCTCTGGCCTCCTTTAAGACTTTTTTTATATTCCACCCGACTACGTACCTTAGTTTACAGTTAGTGATTGAACACCTTTTTTAAATCCTCTAAGGTTTTATCCATTGATTTATTCCTATTTTTCCTGTGGGCCTGGATCCTCTGTTAATTTCTTTTAGGGATTTTCTTGTGGTTCCATAAGGTTTCATCCTCCCCACATGGCCTGATCCATCCATCTATTCCTTGGTCCTCATCTGAGTCTAGATCCGTTGAATTTCTTTCTAGACTCCATCCACATAGCCTGATCCATCCATCTATTCCTTGGTCTTCCTGTCAGTCTAGATTTATTGGTATTTCTCTAGAGAATCACTTGTGGTTCTACTAGGTTCCATCTTCTCCATATCGCCTGATGAATCTATCTATTCCTTAGTCATCCTCTGATTCTAGATCCGTTGGGGGTTTTTCTAGTGAGTCACGTGTAGTTCCATTAGGTTTCATCCTCTCCACATGTCGTGATTCATCCATCTATTCCTTGGTCTTCCTCTGATTCTAGATCCTTTGGGGTTCCTTTTAGGAGTCTCTTGTGGTTTTACTATGCTCCATCGTCTCCACAAGTCTTGATCCATCCATCTATTCCATGGTCTTCCTATAAGTGTAGACCCGCTGCGGATTTTTTTTAGAAATTTTTTTGTAGTTCTACTAGGCTCCATCATCTCCACATGGCCTGGTTCACCCATCTGCTCCTTCGTCTTCCTCTGAGTCTAGATTCGTTGGGGTTTCCTTTTAGGAACCTTCTTGTGGTTCTACTTTCTTTATCATCTCTACATGGACTGATCCATCTATCTATTCCTTTGTCTTCCTATGAGTCTAGATTAGCTGAGGTTTACTTTAAGTAGTCTTCTTGTGTACTAGTCTCCATCTTTTCCACATAGCCTTATCTAATCATCTATTCCTTGGTCTTCCTCCTATTCCCGATCTGATGGGGTTTCATTTTAGGATTATTTTTGTAGTTCTTCTAATAGGATGCATTCTCTCTACATGGCTTTATCCATCCATATATTCCTTGGTCTTTCTATGAGTCTAGATCCACTACATTTTTCTTTTAGAAGTCTTCTTGTGGTTCTACTAGGCGCCATCATCTCCACATGGCCTGATCCATCCATCTATTCCTTGATCTTCCTATGAGTCTAGATTCGCTGGGGTTCCCTTTTTGTATTCTTCTTGTGTACTACTTCCCATCCTCTCCACATAGCCTTATCCAATCATCTGTTCCTTGGTCTTCGTATAAGTCTAGATCTGATGGGGTTTCCTTTTAGGATTCTTCTTGTGGTTCTTCTACTAGGATGCATTCTCCCCACATGGCTTTATCCATCCATATATTCCTTGGTCTTCCTCTGAGTCTCGATCTGATAGGGTTTCCTTTTAGGATTCTTCTTTCTACTAGGATGCATTCTCCCCACATGGCTTTATCCATCCATCTATTCCTTGGTCTTCCTCTGAATCTAGATCTGATGGGGTTTCCTTTTAGGATTCTTCTACTAGGATTCATTCTCCCCACATTTCTTTATCCATCCATCTATTCCTTGGTCTTCCTCTGAATCTAGATCTGATGGGGTTTCCTTTTAGGATTCTTCTTGTGGTTCTTCTACTAGGATTCATTCTCCCCACATTTCTTTATCCATCCATCTATTCCTTGGTCTTCCTCTGAATCTAGATCTGATGGGGTTTCCTTTTAGGATTCTTCTTGTGGTTCTTCTCTAGGATGCATCCTTTTCACATGGCATTATCCATCTATCTACTGCTTTGTTATCCTCTCAGTTTAGATCTGATAGGAATTCATTTTAGGAGTCTTCTTGTTTTTTACTCAGCTTCATCATCTCCAAATAGCCTAGCTATTGGAATTTCCTCTATCCCTGAGACCATTCTTAACTTTTTTACAGATTTCAGATATTTCTCTATTTGTTGTAGTGGCCATTTTAACATAGCTTTCCAAAAAACGCATCTCAGTATTTTACTTTCCCATATTCTCAGAGATACTTAATCCCACTTTCTCAGTCCATGTTCCAGTGACATATTTACACTGGTAAATAAATAAAATAAACATAATAATAGAATATATAAATACCGCGCTATAAAGTTTTTTTTACAGAAAAGTACAATTTAGAAACAACACCAATTAAAATCTAAGTTTGTGTCTTTTTATTGCAGTAATGTTACGCCAATTTCAAAACGCGACAATAAAATCCTAAACTATATGTGTATTACCTACCTGTGTATTAAAAAAGGTGGCATAAACGTTCTTCTGAGAGCTTCTTAATCAATTTGAATTAAAATTAAAATTGAAAAATATCTCCAGAAAGTAAGTTTTCTTTTAAATAAATTTGATTAATTTACATCCAATTTTTGAATTATCTAAAAGTAATCAAATTGCCATTGATAAAATAAAAAAGAATTAATTTATGTTCAAAGCCAACAATTTCGAAATGAATATATATTTCTAAAATCCTAAGTGGCAATACATTTAGACTTTAAGGCTGATATAAACATTTATTTAAAATTTTGTGAAATTAAAGAGGCTAGAAAAATTTGACGGGAAATTAAGATAAAATGTCTTTTCAATATTCATTAAATGCAATATGTTAATTATTTATTCGATTACGT
>CM063507.1:44801073-44833573 GCA_032207245.1 Pardosa pseudoannulata | reverse complement strand
ATATATATATATATATATATATATATATATATATATATATATATATATATATATATATACATTCATGTATATATATATATGTACATATATATATATTATATATATATATATCATATATATATATATATCATATATATATATATATATATATATATATATTATATATATATATATTATATATATATATATATATATATGTATATATATATATATATATATATATTATATATATATATATATATATATATATATATATATATATATATATATATTTCCAGAAACCTGAAAGCTATATAAAGGAACAGTGAGTTCTCATAAAAGGAGGGCCGTTCTCGCTCAGATCTGGTAGTAGGACCTGGGTTAAGACTCTCCGTAATGCTCTGAAAAAGTTCATTTGCTTGTTAATTAATTGTTATTGTTTTTGTCTTAGCCAAAGTCTATTCAATCAACGAAACGCGAGAATTTAGAAACAATATTTATACAACCGACATTATCAAACATTTTCAAGGTAATGTAAAATTAAATTTCTCCAAATTGGACGGCAATTTGTCGAGATATTGGAGACCTGGCGACATTTGTTGCCAACCCCTTTGTCTGGATTATACCAAAAGCTTATGGAAATTTTCAGAAACCTGAAAGCTATATTAACTGGCCGCAAGATCTCATAAAATGATGGCAGATCTGAAAGTAGGACCTGTGTTAATGCTCTCCATATTGCTCTGAAAAAGTTCGGCAAAAGGCTGACAAGTTTTATCGCCATCCGTTGTAATTTTGATTCAATTGGCGTGTTAATAAATTGTTATTGTTTTTGTCTTAGCCAAACTCTATTAAATCCAACGAACTTTACGCGAGAATTTCGCAACAATATTTATTTAACCGACATTATCAAACATTTTGAAGACAATGTGAAATTAAATCTCGCCAAATTGGCGAGATATTGGAGACTTGGCGACATTTGTTGCCAACACCTTTTTCTGGATTTTACTAGAAGCTTGTAGAAATTTCCAGAAACCTGAAAGCTATATAAAGGGGCCGTGAGTTCTCATCACAGAAGGTCAGATCTGAAAGTAGGACCTGTGTTAATGCTCTCCGTATTACTCTGAAAAACTCCAAAAGGTTGCAAAATTTTACCACCATCTGTTGTAATTGTGATTTAATTGGCATGTTAATAAATTGTTATTGTGTTTGTCTTATTCAAAGTCTATTCATTGAAGGAATTTTAATCGAGAATTTCGCAACAATATTTATTCAACCCACATTATCAAACATTTTCAAGATAATGTTAAATTGAATCTCGCTAAATTGTCGTCCAATTTGGCAAGATATTGGAGACTTGGCGACATTTGTTGCCAACACCTTTTTCTGGATTTTACTAGAAGCTTGTGGAAATATCCAGAAATCGGAAAACTATATTAAATGGCCTTGAGTTCTCATAAAATGAGGGCAGATCTTAAAGTAGGACTTGTGTTAAAGCTCTCCATATTGCTCTGAAAAAGTTCGCCAAAAGGCAGTCAAGTTTTACCGCCATCCGTTGTAATTGTGATTCATTTGGCGTGTAAATAAATTGTTATTGTTTCTGTCTAAGTCAAAGTCTATTCAATCAACGAACTTTACGCGAGAATTTCGCAACAATATTTATTCAACCCACATTATCAAACATTTTCAAGATAATGTTAAATTGAATCTCGCTAAATTGTCGTCCAATTTGGCAAGATATTGGAGACTTGGCGACATTTGTTGCCAACTCCTTTTTCTGAATTTTACTAGAGGCTTGTGGAAATATCCAGAAATCGGAAAACTATATTAAATGGCCTTGAGTTCTCATAAAATGAGGGCAGATCTTAAAGTAGGACTTGTGTTAAAGCTCTCCATATTGCTCTGAAAAAGTTCGCCAAAAAACAGTCAAGTCTTATCGCCATACGTTGTAATTGTGATTCATTTGGCTTGTTAATTAATTGTTATTGTTTTTGTCTTAACCAAAGTCTATTCAATCAACGAACTTTACGCGAGAATTTCGCAACAATATTTATCCAACCGACATTATCAAACATTTTCAAGATAATTAAACCATTATAGTAAATTATTTACTTAATTCTTCAATACCACTTTACATAACAAATAAACATTGTTTATTTATTAGAAGTAAATATTGATGTTATCATTACTGAAATGAAATACGTGCTCTGAAACATTAAAATTATACATATCCATTAGTATAAGTGCACTTAAGTACAATATAACGTGATTGTTTCATTACTTTAAATTGTTTAATAAATTGAATGATTGTTTCAAGTTATTGTTTACATAGATGTTTGTCTAGTTGTTTCAATAAATAATTATTTTAATAATTAAGAAATATGATAGACAATTCATGTTTCATTTAACTCCTTTTTGCTCCTTTTTGTCGTGTAGTCCTCGTTTATATTTGAGTATTAACCTGTGATCAAATGTATAGTGGTGATTTTATTTTGATTGCGTTGTGTAAAAGTATTTTTGTACTAAATTTAACCACAGGTTCTGAGAAACTACAGACATAAATATGAAGATAAACTAAAAGCTAAATTAACAGCATCCGAAACTAGCTTAATATAAAAAAGTAAATTCATTATAATCTATATACATCTATGTACATACAAAACTGATGCTAATTTTCATAAAATAAGCTTTGTCAACATCTTCTAAATTAGTTCTGACAATTTTTTAATACTTAAGTAATTTTGTAAATAGAGAGAGGACCTAATCTCAATTTCAAAATGTATTTAAAAGGGGGTACCTTTGGGGAGTTAAAATGGTGGTTGATGGGTATCTATGGATCTTCCGTCTGTCTGGTCAGGGGCTTCCTCCTGAGTTTTTGTGGTGCGGACCTGCTATTTGATGCAGGAACACTTCCTGTCGGACTTGGCTGGACTCTCGAACTCGTTCCGTCGGACTCCTCTCTTCATCTGGACTATCGAACACCTTCTGTCGGACTCTCTCCTCGTCTCGACTTCCGAACCTCTTCTGTCGGACTCCTCACTTCGTCTCGACTATCGAACACCTTCATCTTTTTTTCTCGATCTTTCTTATTTAATTAATTTCATCCTTGTCCCCCCTTCCTTCTTATCCTCCAATCGGGATAGTTGTAAGAATCCAATTGGTCTGCTTAAACCCCGCCTTGAGACAGCCAACGTGGAAAACCTTATCCCTTCTAATTGGGCACTGTCCCTTAGGGACTCATAAATAACTCCACAAAGGTACATTATTATTTAATGTCAAGTACCTAGACGGGATTCTATTCTGGGACTGAGATCAGAACCCCGTCCGAGACCACCGTACAAGACAACAATATCCTTAAAATATAAATATATGGTCCTCTGTCTTTTTACAAAGATGTGAGGAGGTCAGATTTAGATCCGAGCATTTTACTTCTTGTATGGATGAATCAATTATATTACTAATCTAAATCGCCTCATCACGCTTTTCAGATGCAAAATTTTTTTTATTGAATAATATATCATCCACATTACTATATGCATCAGTAAATGAGAAAGACATTGCAAATTAGTATTCAGTTACAATAGGAATCTCGCATGGTGAATACCATGTTAGGCAGTATTTCAAACTGATAGACCGTAATATTGTAACAAATAAGAGAAGTGACAATGTTTGAATCAGTTAAATATTTTATAACAATGCAAATTTTAAATAAAACTTTTTTTCTCAGCTTGTTTACAAACATTTTTCAGGTGCATCAATTCCGTGGCAATGTGTTGAAATTTCTTGAAGTAACGCTGTTTTATGATAACAAATAAAGTACTGCCACGTGGCGATGACATGAAGAATTAATATTCATTATTATATACGAGGGTCATTTTTTAAGTATGAAACGATTGCGCATCATGTTCGCGCATCCCGCCAAGTGACGTGAGTTCAAGGTCGCCAACACTTGACCAGTCACTACTCTTCCATTATGCTTCAAAGTCTCTGACGTTGTTGGTTGTACTGTTATACGGCTTCTTTTGTCGTCATATCAATCAGTAATACCTCAGATTGTAAAGTTTGTTCAGTTATTCGCTTTTTAAATGCAAAAACATTTCGTCTTGCTGAAATTCATCGGCGACTTGGCGAAATTTATGGTGAAAGTGTAATGAATGATGAAAACTTACAAATGGTGTAGACTTTTTGATGAAGGGAAGAACATATGTTGAAGATGAAAAAGGATTTGTATGTCTTAATGTCATGAACGATGACAATTTTCATTGTGAAGTATAGGGTAATCCACTATATATCCCAAACTTTCATCTGTTTCCAAAACTAAAGGCCAAACTCAAAGATATTTGAATTTTTCATACGTGTAGACGTTTGTAACTTAGTGTAATTAAAAAAAAATATGTTTAAATCTGAATCTTAAAATCGTTTTTATTCATCTTTTTCCTTTAAAATTTTCAATTGTATTTTCTTTTACTTTTTGATATAGTATTGTTTTAAAAATTTTACAACTTTTGGTGCAATATATCTTTATTTGGATCTTGTGCCAATAAACCTCCACCAACCAATCGAAACTTAAAGATTTTCTAGGAAAGCACTTAGAAATTGATGATATATTAGCAGTGATTATGTTAAAAAGTGACTATGTTATATTTTTAATTTTTTTATTTGCTGTAAAACCAACAATCAGCTATAAAAACCCTTAATATTAGCTTGAAACATATATATTTAAAATTTTATTATTTGCTGGAAAATCAACATTCAGCTATAAAAACCGTGAATGTTTCCTTAAAACATATATATTCTTTATTTTTTTTTATTTGCTGGAAAACCAACATTCAGTTATAAAAACCCTGAATGTTGCACAAAACATATATTTTTTAAAAATTTTTTATATGCTGGAAAACCAAATTTGAGCTATAAAAACCCTGAATGTTGGCTTAAAAACATATTTTTAAATTTTTTTAATTGCTGGAAAACCAACATTCAGTTATAAAACCCCTGAATGTTGGCTTAAAACATATATTTTTTAAATATTTTATTTCCTGAAAAACTAACATTTAATTATAAAAACCTAAATGTTGGCTTAAAACATATATTTTTAAAATTTTTTAATTTGCTGGAAAACTTACATTCAGTCATAAAAGCCCTAAATGTTGATTTAAAACATATATTTTAAAGATTTTTTTATGTACTGGAACACAATCATTCACTTATAAAAACCCTGAAAGTTGGCTTAAAATATACATTTTTAAAATTTTAATATTTGCTGGAAAACCAACATTCACTTATAAAGACCCTGAATTTTGGCTTAAAAATTTTTTTTAAAAACATTTTATTTACTGGAAAGCCAACATTCAGTTATAAAAATCCTAAATGTTAGCTTAAAACATACATTTTTAAAATTTTTTATTTTCTGGAAAACCAACATTCAGTTATAAAGAACCCTGAATATTAGCTTAAAACATATATTTTTAAATTTTAAATTTACTGGAAAACCAACATTCAGCCTGAATGTTGGCTGAAAACATATATTTTTTATTTGCTGGAAAACCACTATTCAGCTATAAAAACCCTGAATGTTTTCTGAAAACATATATGTATTAAATTTTATATTTGCTGGAAAACCAACATTCAGTTATAAAAACCCAGAATGTTGGCTTAAAACATATATTTCCTTAAATTGTGTATTTGTTAGAAAACCAACATTCATTTACAAAAATCCTGAATGTTGGCTGAAGACATATTTTTGAAAATATTTTATTCGCTGGAAAGCCAACATTCAGTTATAAAAACACTGAATGTTATCTTAAAACATATATTTCATTAAATTTTGTATTTGGTAAAAAACCAACATTCACTTATAAAAACTCTCAATGTTGGCTAAAAACATAAATTTATTAATTTTTTTTATTTGCTGGAAAGCGAACATTCAATTAAAAAACCACGAATGTTAGCTTTTCCTAAATAAATAATTTTATTTATTTTAAACTCAAAATGAACCCAAAAGTTAAAAAGGAATAAATACATATTACAAACACAAAGTTTTATATAATTTTTATGAATAAAAAGATAAACAATTTAATAAGCGTTTTCCTCAAATTTATGCGACTGTTAAAAGGATGTGTAAATGTTTTCTGATGGTAATAATTTCTGCTGTTTGAAAGATTTTTTTTTAAGAAGAAGATAATAATTTCAATAAATTTCAGCTGGAATTTCAGATACTGTGAAAGCTTCTTCAATATTTTCTCTTTTATGCATATATTTACCTTATTTAAAATTCAAAGATAAGCATTTTGAAGAAATATAGTTTGCATTTCCAGAAAAATCATATTTCGAAGCAATTTCCGAAATGCTCCGTGCTCTTTTCTGATTTACAATTTTTCCTTTTCAGTGTAATATTATCTCATATACATACAAATAAGTGTCCAAAGAATATGTATGGGAGGATGGAAGGGATTGAAATGGAAAAATTTTTCAGCAAACCAATTTTAATTTTCGCATCGGAATACTATATGGATCTAACTTTACAATAATGCTTGTATTGGAAAAAATAATATTGAGAACAGTTTTGTATCAAATAGTATGAACAAACATTTCTATATTTGTTAAGATTTGAGGGAAAAAAGACTTGTGCTTCTGACATTTCAAAGTAATTGAAGCTATGAAATTTTTCCCCAAAGAAAACAATTCTAAAATATATCAAATGATTTCATATCATTTTAAGAATGTATAAGATGCTTTAATGTCATTCTAATGTGGATTTAATCTAAGGAAATGCATATTTTCAAATTGATTAGGATGTATCTGAAGGCGAAGTCTATTTTTAAGGAGATTGTTTTTAATTGGACAATTTCTAAGGAATCCTTATATCGGCATAATTTAATCAGAGTTTCTTTTCAGAAATAGTAAAGCTTGGATCCTTTATAACTTAGTTAAACTTTTATATTAAAATATTTGATAAAAAATTTAATAAAAATTTTATAAAATTTTATATTCTATATTTTTCTCTAATTCAACTCATATTATCATATTTAACACCTGAACTAATCTAGCAAAAACTAGAGCAAAATTAGATCTTAAATAAATATTTTGGACATTTTGAGTTATGAATCATCACGTTAATAACTTTGTATTGTTTTACCTTATATAGAGTGAGTATTTCAATGAAAAGAGGATCTGCAGAACTATACATTATACCTTTAAGGAAAAAAGGTGAGCCTTTCATTTTATGACTAGCAACTCACGGGTGAAGTACGACTTATGCTCAAGTCCGTCCTCGTAATTTAGACGCAGGTACTAAGTAGAAGACCTAGACTTGGATAAAGAAGTAGATCTGTTAAAATTTATGTGCTGGAATATTTCGTTACAACGAGTTATAACTACATCAGGAATGGATATTTAAAGTTTTAAAATAAAACTTTCTTTTCCATGTACATACAGAAGTAACACGGAAACTGGTCTTAATTCAACTAGACTTGGTTAAAAAAGTAGATCTGTTAAAATCTGTGCACTGAAATATTTCGTTACGACGAGTCATAACTACCTCAGGAATGGATATTTAAAGTTTTAAAATAAAACTTTCTCTGCATGTACATACAGACGTAACACTGAAACTGGTCTTAATTCAACTAGACTTGGTTAAAAAAGTAGATCTGTTAAAATCTGTGCGCTGGAATATTTCGTTACTACGAGTCATAACTACCTCAGGAATGGATATTTTAAGTTTTAAAATAAAACTTTCTCTGTATATACATACAGACGTAACACTGAAACTGGTCTTAATTCAACTAGACTTGGTTAAAAAAGTAGATCTGTTAAAATCTGTGCGCTGGAATATTTCGTTACTACGAGTCATAACTACCTCAGGAATGGATATTTAAAGTTTTAAAATAAAACTTTCTCTGCATGTACATACAGACGTAACACTGAAACTGGTCTTAATTCAACTAGACTTGGTTAAAAAAGTAGATCTGTTAAAATCTGTGCGCTGGAATATTTCGTTACTACGAGTCATAACTACCTCAGGAATGGATATTTAAAGTTTTAAAATAAAACTTTCTCTGCATATACATACAGACGTAACACTGAAACTGGTCTTAATTCAACTAGACTTGGTTAAAAAAGTAGATCTGTTGAAATCTGTGCGCTGGAATATTTCGTTACTAGGAGTCATAACTATCTCAGGAATGGATATTTAAAGTTTTAAAATAAAACTTTCTCTGCATGTACATACAGACGTAACACTGAAACTGGTCTTAATTCAACTAGACTTGGATAAAAAAAGTAGATGTGTTAAAATCTGTGAGGTGAAATATTTCGTTACTACGAGTCATAATTACCTCAGGAATGGATATTTAAAGTTTTAAAATAAAATTTTCCTGGCATGTACATACACACATAACATTGAAATTGGTCTTAATTCAACTAGACTTGGTTATAAAAGTATATCTGTTCAATCTGTGAGGTGAAATATTTCGTTGCTACGAGTCATAACTACCTCAGGAATGGATATTTAGTTTTAAAATAAAGCTTTCTTTGCATGTACATACAGACGTAACACTGAAGTTGGTCTTAATTCAACTAGACTTGGTTAAAAAACTAGATCTGTTAAAATATGTGAGCTGGAATAGTTCGTCACTACGAGTCATAACTACCCCAGGAATGGATATTTAAAATTTTAAAATAAAATTTTCCTTGCATGTATATACACACGTAATACTAAAATTGGTCTTACTTCAACTAGACTTGGTTATAAAAGTATATCTGTTCAATCTGTGAGGTGAAATATTTCGTTGCTACGAGTCATAACTACCTCAGGAAGGGCTATTTAAAGTTTTAAAATAAAGCTTTCTTTGCATGTACATACAGACGTAACACTGAAGTTGGTCATACTTCAACTAGACTTGGTTATAAAAGTATATCTGTTCATTCTGTGCGGTGAAATATTTCGTTACTACGAGTCATAACTACCTCATGAATGGATATTTAAAGTTTTAAAATAAAACTTTCCTTGCATGTACATACACACGTAACATTGAAATTGGTCTTACTTCAATTAGTCTTGGTTTTAAAAGTATATCTGTTCAATCTGTGAGGTGAAATATTTCGTTGCTACGAGTCATAACTACCTCAGGAATGGATATTTAAAGTTTTAAAATAAAGCTTTCTTTGCATGTACATACAGACGTAACACTGAAGTTGGTCATACTTCAACTAGACTTGGTTATAAAAGTATATCTGTTCAATCTGTGAGGTGAAATATTTCGTTGCTACGAGTCATAACTACCTCAGGAATGGATATTTAAAGTTTTAAAATAAAACTTCCCTTACATGTACATGCACACGTAACATTGAAATTGGTCTTACTTCAATTAGACTTGGTTTTAAAAGTATATCTGTTCAATCTGTGAGGTGAAATATTTCGTTGCTACGAGTCATATCTACCTCAGGAATGGATATTTAAAGTTTTAAAATAAAACTTTCTGTGTGTGTACTTACAGATGGAGACTAAAACAGACTAAAATTCAACCAGGTTTGGTCAAAATAAATATTTCTCTTAAAATATGAGAGCTGAAATACTTCATTATTGATAATCAAAACTATCTCATGAATGCATATTAAAATTTTAAAATACCGTTTTCCTTACAATAGTTCGTTATTACTAGACTTCATTTATTTTGTCAAATAAGTAAAAAAGCCTTTACATCTTATCGTGAAATCAAGGACGGACATTTTGACTCGATTATTTCAATTTTGAAAGGATTAAAAACTCTGCATAATGACAAAATATATATTACTCCAACATTATACACGTAGTTCTAACATCTTAATTTCGACGGCTGAACGAGGAATATATATTTAAAACCCGGATGAATCGATATCATTCACACCTCCTAAAAATATGCAGATATCTGCGCCTCGGATTCGAAAATGCGCACGCGGGTGTTTTTAGATGATATATCGCTATCCCGGATTTAAATGCATTAATATTCTCGTTTGAAGTCATCTGTTCCGAGATCCATCTCGCTGTGCATTCTTTCCTCGACGAGGTATTTTTGAGAGGCCGGGAGTGCGAGAGAATGCTTCATTCTTGAATAGGTTTGAAAAGAGAACGTGAAATAGAACAACGTGAGAAGCATCCCGACTCATAATTCGAGACCGTTCTGTAATATGTCGCTTTTTTCCTGCCAAAGCCTTTCCGTGATGTTTTGAAGAACACCGGAGCAACACAATTAAACGGGGGTTTTGTTTGATGATTTTGATTTCTAGATTGAACAATCTGGAATCATATTGCTTAACTCTTTGACAGTTTCATTTTTTTCCAGAATTCGGTCGAAAAATGCCACATTTTTATTGCGTTTTTTGTTCATTTTACATTTTTAAGTAAAGATATATTATTAAAATTAACATTTCTAATATTTTTAGGAATTTATTACAACTTTTTTCTTTTCATGAAAGCATCATAGAACTGAAGTTTACCTTTAGTCTCATCGATATCAAAGTTCATTTTTGGAATTACAGTGAAAACAAATATAGGAGGCGGATCCGATATTATCCCAAAGGATTATCCCAATTAATTAAAAAAACATTGTCTTGCTCAACTGATTCCATCTGTACTACTATCAGAGTCACTACTATCCAGGTCATCTAGTAAACTTTCACCACTATCATTTACAGATAATCCAGTTTCTGATTCCGAGTCACAGTGAGAATCACAAGAAATTAGCTCCATACGCTCTGAATTATCCATTATTTAAAAGTAAAAATATATTATTCAACTCTTACATCAATAAAACTATTAGGTGATTAGTAAAATATAACCAGAAAGCTATACACTGAAAGATAACAATTTGTCTTCTGATACAAAACATACGAAAAAAAAAAAAACGCGATTTTGAACCAATCAGAGTAGAAAATACAATAAGCTGCAAACTATCATTTACTGGATTTACACGAATAATTTGTTACTAAATTGAAAACGAAATAAGGCCGAAACAGTGCAAGCGAAATAGAAATCAGATTGCTCGTACGCTGTGCGGGCAAATCAGTAAAGGCCGGAGAGCTGTGCCCGTAAGGCGTACGGGAAAAACAGGGAAGGGGTTAAAGGGATAAAGTACTTTTCAAGATATTATATCTTTATTATAACTTATATAATATTTTATATATAATATTTTATATATTTTATATATAATATTTTATAGGTCTCTTCTTTTTTTCAATTCACCATAAAATAAAACTTTCTGCTTCTTTTAGAATGAATTTTTACATGTTCTTTAATGACGTATATTAACTCTGAGGACATAACTCACAATCCATTAGTCGTAAAATGTTGAATTATTGTATGTAGGACTTAAGGTTGACCACCTAACCGGAACATATGATTCGCATCTCAGGGCCTTTGGTCTCGGAATTGGAGATTCGCACCTTAGACCCTGGCCAAATAGAAGCTGTTGCGCCGAGTTTAGTTTAGTTTTCATTAGCTAATGTGGTAAAGCAAACATATTCACCTATTAGAAGAGGTAAGGCCTAACATTTCAATATAAAAAACATAAATGTAGATTGTCATGAAGAACACATTCTGACCACATTCAGAAGCCCTTTATAAGCTGAGTAAGTAGAAAACATGAACAAAATTGTTAATGACATTTTCAGATTCAAAGAGTTACTGTCATTTAAAACTTCATATTTTAGACCGTTACAAAGAAATTTGTTTATAAGTCAAGTGAAGACGAACATAACTGTTAAATTAATATATTTTCAAATAAAAATTTTAAAAAGATTAATAAATTTTAAAAAGTTAAATTTATAAAAAACGGTTACAATTATTGGTATTTAAGACTGAAGAGATTCCCACTCTCTGCAAACAAAATTTCCAGCAGCTAAGGTAGAGAAAGACTAAGTCTGCCGAACTTTATTACCCTTTCGTGAGCCATTTATTTATCAAACAACGTTTTCAAACTTTCAAAACAAAAGTGCTAATTATTTTCAATTTATCAAACAATAGATGACAGTGCAAAATCAAAGCTGGAATCACTCTATCCATCATCATAAAAGCAAGGTCAAACCTTATATAATAAAAGCCTAAGTTATATGTCCGTCTGTCCTCAAATTTATGAAGAGGTTGGACCTAGAATGGATAGAGGCATCCATATTGGATTCTTGATGAGTAAGGGCTGCAAAGTCCAAAGCGAGTAAAGTTTATCTTATCCTAAACTATCGGTATGATTCTAAAATAAATTGGTATAAAAATGTTTCATATCACAGAGAAAAATACTGTCGTCTTTAAAACGTTTAAAATCTACCCCTTCTCCCCTTTTCGATCTTATAATGCCGTTATATCAAGCCCTATTTTAAGAGCAGGTGATTAAATTTATCGATTAGTTTAGTAATAAGTAGGAGAAAATAACATTGGTTTTTAGCATTATGACGTCATTCTTTTAACCATCTCATTTAATCATTTCTTATTTTAAATTATTTAAATATCATCTGCATTATTTTCATACGTTTTATCACCGAACTTAGATATTACATAAATAATTTTCTTGTATATTTCGTTTAAATAATAGTTTAGGTACGAATGTGATAATTTTAAATTTAATCATCGATTATTTTTTGTTAGAATGAACATTTTATCACCGGATTAACAACAAGATGGAAAATTAAAATTTTACTGATCCCGTCATACGGTGGGCTATATGGTAGTATATTGGTGTTATATTGGTTTTGTGCTTCCCACAGGTGTATTTTGTAAGATCATGTAACTCGGAAGTAACCTTCCAGTAGCCTTCGAAAGGGTTAAAGAAAAATCAAACTACAAACACAAAAGTAAACAAATATATTAATAGTATAATAAAGAAATATATCTGATCATGGTCTAGCATTAAATACACAAGGAGGAACAGAAACTGTTATACAGCACAAATTTTTAAAGGCTTTTATTTTTTGGAAATCTAAATAAAATATGGAAAAACTCAAACGCAACTTTAAGAGTAAAATGAAATCTGTAAAAATCCCTCATAAAATCAGTACTTTTATATATTTCTGAATTATTCAAGTTGTCGGCAATTCATGTCCAGAAGCTAATTGCCTTTCAAAACAAATGCCTTATATCAGTAATGAAGATTTTTTGGCTTATTACAATAACCAATGACAAGATTTTAGAAGAAACCGAGATGAAACTAAAAGATGAGGAGATAAAAAAATAAGGAGATGGCCATGTCTTGAGATTTGGCTTCATTTCAAGCACTACGGTCTATTGCTTTGCACACATAGGCTATTGAGACTTGGATCTACTGCTTAAGGCCAGTTCCGAAAGACAAATGACATCCATGTTAGCAGCGGTATTCTAACACACCAACTACGGTACTGAAGAGAAGTGTTCTACCATTCGGCTATCATTCGTCCCATGTCTGGAGAATGGGCATACATGGGATCCCTGCTTTTGCTTTTGAGTGGACAAGGGAGGGAAAACGTAGTAGAAGCTGACCAAAGTTTACCTGGAACAGGCAAACAGTAAAAGAAAGAAAAGCTGGATGGTCCAGTTAGCAGAAAGCAAGAGTGTCTGCGGCCGACAGTTAATGGCTAATAGAAAGATTTAAGGCCTTATGTCCACAAGGCACTAAAAGAAATGATGATGATGAAATAAATTTATATTTCATGGAACGTAAGCTGTTCACATTACAAGAAAAAAACTGCTTTTGTTCAAAAGTGTTTTCCTTACAGTTCATATAGATTTCATATACAGTTTTGCATTTAAGACTGATACGACATTTGGATCTTGACCTCCATGTTTTATTGTTATATGTGCTTAATATAACAAAATATTTCAATATAACGACAGATAACGCAATACATCAATGCAACTCAAAGAAATCAAAGTATTTATATGCAGTTGTAGAAATAATTTTTAAATAATGGAAAAAAGAGTTATCTTTAGAAAATAAATTCAAATTTATTATTATTTGAATAGAATACTTAAAGATTTTTACATTTTATTATGCCCTAATACAGAATGAAGAAAATATTGTTAAAACTAAAATTTCGTCTTTAAACTAATTATATGTATAACAAAATGTTTCAATTCTACTACCATAAGCCTTGCATGTCTCTCCCAGATGATAGTATTTAAGATCATAGATCAGAGATCAGAGATAACTCAGAGATCATAGTTACCTTATGAAGAGAAATGTAGTTTGAATCTTACCATAACTTTTGCCAGTGGTGTACCCAGAAATTTGGGGAGGGTGCATATTGTCATTGCCAACAAGAGCATTCATATGGAAAGTGCAGAAGGGGCTTGAGCACCACATCATTTTGTAAAGTCAGTCCCGTAAACTAAGCTCTTAAATATGCAAAAACAAAACACGCATATACATATTTTTATCCCAGACTCCCTCCTAAATTCTCTCATAGAGGAGCCTATAATTGCCATGAAAAAATAGATTTCTGTAATTTAGTATTATCATTATGTAAAAACTAAAGAATACATTATATGAAACTAATTTCATCGTTGCAAAACTATTCATGAATGGATATAATTTTTACTACGTCATACAAATTAGAAAAATATAGTTATTTAAGAAAAATAATAGAGATAGTATGTAAATAAATAGAGATAGTGATGTTTTATTCATAACAGAATTGATAGAATCATGTAACCTTGAAAATAGATAAAATACCATTTAATGACTGAAAAAATCAGTTACAATTTAAATAAAAGGTTAATAATATTCGATTACAATGCAATAAAAATGTATAAATATTAGTTTTTACAAATTTATATTTATTCTCCGCTTTTGTTTTTGCAAAATATTTAAAACTTCATCTTTAGGAACAGGAATATGTTTATAGATATACAGTAAGCAGAGCCCATTTAATCGCATTTCTGATGGACTGATTCTCAAATAACTTTTACATATTTTATAGTTTAAAACTATCTTTCAGATATGCATGTTGTAACTGGCAAAGAAACTAAAACTTTTAAAATTTATGGATATTAGGGGAAATTTCTCATTTGCACACTTGTAAACATTCTACAGCAGTTAATCTAATTAGTTCTGCTAGAAATTTCCTTTTCCAGAGATAATATTATTAAAATTTCTTTTCCCCCATTCTTTTTTCAGTTCTGACAAAAAATCTTGGGGGTTGCATATGTCCCTTTGAACCACCCCCCTCTGGGTACGCCTCTGACTTCGGACAACTACGATGGCCAAAGCAGTAGGTCCCAATTTCATTATCTCTAGTGTAGCTAAAGAGTAGACCGTAGCGCTTCAAGCCAAATAATAACTTAAAACCAAAGCATAATAAGTTACTCATTGACACAAAAGATATAAAACGATTCGGACATTCATAGGTTAAGCAATGCAATTCCAGATCTTCTAAGAAATCGAAATGCAGAGAGAGAAAAGAGTTTCTTTCAGTTCTGTAGCTCGGGTATTCTTTAAAATATCACGTGCCTGATTTGGCGGGAGAAAAGGAGACACATTCCAGGGAGCTCCGAATTATTTTGGGATTCTTCTAACGTTATTCTATTTCGAATTTCTCTTTTTCAACCCCTTCAAGAATGAAGCATTTTCTCTCTCTCCCGCCTTCTCAAAGAGACCTCGTCGGAGAAAGAATGCAGAGCGAGATGTATTTCGCGGCAGACAACTGCAAACGAGAATATTAATGCATTTAAATCCGGGAGAGTGATATATCACCGTGCGCATTTTCAAATCCGAGGCACACACATCTGCATATTATGAAGACGTATCAAAGCTATCGATTTATTCGTGATTTGTAGTTTTTTAGCTGCGTATGTAAATGAGAGTATGAAAAAACTATGGGATTCAAAAGAGTAGAGTTAATATTAGGAAAATAATATATTCAGTTCTTAAGTTGCTTTCTTATCCTGTCTAATTAGAAATACTCGTCAAGTCTAAATTTTTCTTGTTCAGTTTTAGTAGAGGATATCTAATATTTAGGAGAAAATGAAAAAACTTTTTACATTCTGTAATTATTAAACAATTTAAGTGTACAGTACGTACTGTATATATAGTATAGCATATTAAATATGGTTATAACTAAAAATATTTCCTTACAGACTTCTAATTTTTATCCAATAATTGTAACATGTGTTCGTACATAAAATAATATAACCAGACACTAATTCTTTACGGTACTCCAATACAGTAATTGATTATATTGCACTCCTTCCACAATAAATGTAATAAATGTGTTACAGTTTTCTAAATATTGTTACGGTACGAGCCTATTAATAAGGGGTTATTTATAACATTAAAATAATCCTCTATTATTTTAATGTTATAGATGATTTTGTCGATTAATTAAACTTTCCAAAATCGTGACTAACTAGAAATACTCGTCGAGTCTTAATATTTGTTTCCCGATTTTAATAGACTACATTTGGTTGTAGGAGACAATGTAAAAAAATTTTATACGTAAATTATTTATAATAAGTCTACTGATTGTCCGTCAACTAACTGTTTCCGTGAGCTGCTGTCTTATCCAGACTAATTAGAATTACTCGTCGAGTCAGAACGTTTGTATTTCGAATTTAATAGGCCATATTTAATTTTAGGAGACGAAGTAAAAAATGTATTTGAATTATTTATAATACATCTACTAATTATCCATCAATTAAACTTTTCGGGATCTGATGTCTTATCCTGTCTAATTAGAATTACGCGTCTCGACACAATGCTTGTTTATCGATTTTAATAGAGCACATTTGAATTTTGGAGACGATGTAAGGAAATTTCTATAGTTGTATTATTTATAAGAAGTCTACTAGTTGTCCATCAACTAACTTTTCCATGAGTTGATATCTTATCCTGACTAATAAGTTTCTCATTAACATATAATATTTACAATGAGTCTTACATTAATGGATAAAGCAATGCAATTCCATATCTTCTATGAAATCGAAAAGCAGCTACAAAAGAGTTCCTTCCAGTTTTATAGCTCGGGTATTCTTTAAAAAATCACGTGCTTGCTTTGGTGGGAGAAAAGGAGACATATTCCACGGTGCTCTCGAATTATGTCGGGATGCTTCTCACGTTGTTCCATTTCGAATTTCTATTTTTCAACTCCTTCAAGAATGAAGCATTCTCCCGCTCTCCCGCCCCCTCAAAGAGACCTGGTCGAAGAAAGAATGCAGAGCGAGATTAATCTCGCTGTAGACGAATTCGAACGAGAATATTAATGCATTCAAATCCAGGATAGCAATATATCACCGTGCTCATTTTCAAATCCGAGTCACACACATCTGCATATTATAAGGACGTATTAAAGCTACAGATTTATTCGTGATTTGTAGTTTTTTAGATCCGTATGTAAATGAAACTATGAAAAAACTATGGAATTTAAAAGATTAGAATTAATATTAGGAAAATAATATATCTAGTTCTTAAGCTACGGTTTTATCCTGTCTAATTAGAAATACTCGTCGAGTCTAAATGTTTGTTCTTCTATTTTAATAAACGACATATAATTTTTAGGACATAGTGTAAAGAATTTTTTATATTGAGTAAATATCAAACAATATAAGAATATAGGAAGTGCTGAGTATAAAGTAGAACATATTAAATACTGTTATAACTAACAATATTCCTTTACGGACTCGTAATTTTTATCCAATAATTGAGAACAATGTATTCATACATCAAATAATATAACCAGACAAAAATTCTTTTCGATATTCCAATAGAGTAACTGATTATATCGTAATCATTGCATAATAAATATAAATAAATGTGTCACAATCTGTTAAAAACTGACACTCATCAATTAATAGAGGATTATTTATAATATTAAAAAAATCCTCTCATTATTTTAATATTATAAATCTTCTTGTCCATCAATTAACCTTTTTCGTGAGCTGCTGTCTTATCCTGACTAATTAGAAATTTTAGTAGACGATGTAAAGAAATTTTTATAATTGAATTATTTATAATAAGTCTACTAATTGTCCATCTATTAATCTTTTCGTGAGCTGGTGTCTTATGCTGACTAATTAAAATTACTCGTCGAGCCAAAATGTTTGTTTCTCTATTTTAATAGACCCCATTCAATTTTTATGAGACGATGTAAAGTATTTTTTATAATTATAAGTCTACTAATTGTCCATCAACTAACTTTTTCCTGAGATGCTGTCTTTTCATGAATAATTAGAATTACTCGTCGAGTCAAAATTTTTGAATCTAGATTTAAATAGACTACATTTAATTTTAATAGTCGATGGAAAGAAATTTTTATAATTGAGTTATATATAATTGTACTAACTGTTCATCAATTAACCTTTTTTGATCTGCTGTCTTACTCTGACTAATTAGAATTACTTGTCGAATCAAAATATTTGTATCTCGATTTTGATAGACCACATTTAATTTTTAGGAGATGATGTCAAGAAATTTTTATAGTTGAGTTATTTATATTTATAATTGGTCTATTTATTGTCCATCAATTAAAATTATTGTGGTGTCAAGAAATTATTGTAGTTGAATTATTTATAATACATCTACTAATTGTATATCCATTAAACTTTTCGTGAGCTACTGTCTTATCTTGACTAATTAGAATTACTAAATGTATGTTTATCGATTTTTATAAACCACATTGGATTTTAGGAGACGATGTAAGAAAATTTCAATAGCGGTATTATTTATAAGAAGTCTACTAGTTGCCCATCAACTAACTTTTCCTTGAGATGCTGTCTTATATTGACTAATAAGTTGCTCATTAACATATAATATGTACAATGATTCGGACATTAATGGATAAAGCAATGCGATTCCAGATCTTATAAAAAATCAAAATGAAGCTACAAAAGAGTTTCTTCCAGTTTTTTGGCTCGGGTATTCTTTAAAACATAACGTGCCTGCTTTGGCGGGAGAAAAGGAAACACATTCCAGGGTGCTCCGAATTATGTCGGGATGCTTCTCACGTTGTTCCATTTCGAATTCATATTTTTCAACCCCTTCAAGAATGAAACATTCTCTCGCTCTCCCGCTCTCTCAAAGAGACTCGGTCGAAGAAAGAATGCAGAGCGAGATTAATCTCGCTGAAGACAACTTCAAACGAGAATATTAATGCATTTAAATCCGGGATAGCGATATATCACCGTGCGTATTTTCATATCCGAGAAACACACACATCTGCATATTATGAGGACATATCAACTATATCGATTTATTAATGTTTTGTAGTTTTTTAGCAGTGTATGTAAATGAGACTTTAAAAAAACTATGGAATTTGAAAGAGTAGAATAAATATTAAGAAAATAATACATTTAGTTCTTGAGCTACTGTCTTATACTGTCTAACTAGAAATACTAGTCGAGTCTAAATGTCTGTTCTTTGATTTTAATAGATGACATCTAATTTATAGTAGACGATGTAAAGACTTTTTTTATACGTTCTTCTGTAATCATTAAACAATATAAGTATATAGTACGTATTACATATATAGTATAGCATATTAAATATGGTAATAACTAAAAATATTCCTTTAAAGATTCCTAATTTTTATCCAATAATTGCACAACAGTGTATTCTTAAATCACATAATATTTCCAGACAAAAATTTATTACGGTATTCCAATACAGTCACTGGTTATATTGCAGTCTTTGCACAATAAATATAAATAAATGTGCCACAAAAAAACTGACATGCATCTATTAATATAAGAATATTTATGATATTAAAATAATCCTCTATTATTTTAATATTACAAATCTTCTATCTATCAATTAAACATTTCATTAGTTGCTGTCTTATCCTAACTAATTAGAACTACTCATAGAGTCAAAATATTTTTATGTCGACTTTAATAGGTCACATTTAATTTTAGGAGACTGTGTAAAGAAATTTTTATAGTTTAATTATTTATAATACGTCTACTAATTGTCCATCAACTAACCTTTCCGTGATCTGCTCTCTTATCCTGACTAATTAGAAATACTTGTCGAGTCAAAATTTTTGTGTATCAATTTTAATATCCCACATTTGATTTTAGGAGAGAATGTAAAAATGTTTTATAGTTGTATTATTTATAATAAGTCTACTAATTAACCGTCGACTAACTTTTCCGGGAGATGCTGTCTTATATTGACTAATACGTTTCTCATTAACATATAATATTTACATTGATTCGGACATTAATGGATAAAGCAATGCGATTCCAGATCTTCTAAGAAATCGAAATTCATCTACAAAAGAGCTTCTTCCAGTTTTGTAGCTATTCTTTAAAACATCACGTGCCTGCTTTGGCGGGAGAAAAGGAGACACATTCCACTGTGCTCTCGAATTATGTCGGGATGCTTCTCACGTTGTTCTATTTCGAATTTCTATTTTTCAACCCCTTCAAGAATGAAGCATTCTCTCGATCTCCCAGTCTCCAAAGAGACCTGGTCCAAGAAAGAATGCAGAGCGAGATTAATCTCGCGGCAGTTGACTTCAAACGAGAATATTAATGCATTTAAATCCGGGATAGCGATATATCACCGTGCGCATTTTCATATCCGAGAAACACACACATCTGCATATTATGATTACGTATCAGAGCTATCGATTTACTAATGTTTTGTAGTTTTTTAGCGGTGTATGTAAATGAGACTATAAAAAACTATGGAATTTGAAAGAGTAGAATAAATATTAAGAAAATAATACATTTAGTTCTTAAGCTACTGTCTTATGCTGTCTAACTAGAAATCCTAGTCGAGTCTAAATGTTTGTTCTTTGATTTTAATAGATGACATCTAATTTTTAGGAGACGATGTAAAGACTTTTTTTTATATTCTGTAATCATTAAACAATATATAGTATGTATTACATATATAGTATAGCATATTAAATATGGTTATAATTTAAAATATTAATTTACAGATTACTAATTTTTTCCCAATAATTGCACAACAGTGTATTCGTAAATCACATAATATTTCCAGACAAAAATTCTTTACGCTATTCCAATACAGTCATGGGTTATATTGCAGTCCTTGCACAATAAATATAAATAAATGAGTCACACTTTGAAAAAAAACTGACAATCATCTGTTGATATAGGAATATTTATAATATTAAACTAATCCTCTATTATTTTAATATTACAAATGTTCTAATCTATCAATTAAACACTTCGTTAGCTTCTATCTTATCCTGGCTAATTAGAACTATTCGTCGAGTCAAAATGTTTGTATCTCGACTTTAATAAGTCACATTGAATTTTAGGAGACGATGTAAAGAAATTTTTATAGTTTAATTATTTATAATACGTCTACTAATTGTCCATTAATTAACCTTTCCATGATCTGCTCTCTTATCCTGACTAATTAGAAATACTTATCAAGTCAAAATGTTTGTTTCTCGATTTTAATATACCACATTTGGTTTTAAGAGACAATGTAAAAAAAAATTATAGTTGTATTATTTATAATAAGTCTACTAATTGACCATCGAATAACTTTTCCGAGAGCTGTTGTCTTATCCTGACTAATACGTTACTCATTATCATATAATATTTAGAATGATTCGGACAGTAATGGATTAAGCAATGGGATTCCATATCTTCTAAGAAATCGAAATGCAGCTACAAAAAAGTTCCTCCCAGTTTTGCAGCTCCGGTATTCTTTAAAACACCACGTGCCTGGTTTGGCGGGAGAAAAGGAGATACATTCCACGGTGCTTTCGAATTATGTCGAGATGCTTCTCACGTTGTTCTATTTCGAATTTCTATTTTTCAACCCCTTCAAGAATGAAGCATTCTCTCGCTCTCCCGTCCCTTCAAAGAGACATCGTGGTAGAAAGAATGCAGAGCGAGATGCATTTCTCTGCAAAAGACTTCAAACAAGAATATTAATGCATTTAAATCCGGGATACTGATATATCAGCGTGAGCATTTTCATATCCGAGGCACACACATCTGCATATTATGAGGACATATCAACTATATCGATTTATTCGTGTTTTGTAGTTTTCTAGATGCGTATGTAAATGAACCGATGAAACAACTATGGTATTTATTAGATTAGAAATAATATTAGGAAAATAATATATTCAGTTCTTAAGCTACTCTCTTATACTGTCTAATTAGAAATACACGTAGAGTCAAAATGCTTGTTCTTCAATTTTAAAAGACGACAATGTAAAATTTTTTTTATATATAATAAGTATCCATGAATATAAGTACATAGTATGCACTGCATATAAAGTATAGCATATTAATTATGGTTATAACTGAAAATATTCTTTTACAGTCTCCTAATTTGTATCTATTAATTGCACAATAGTGTATTCGTATATTAAATAATATAACCAGATAAAAATTCTTTACGGTATTCCAATAGACTAACTGATTATATTGTACTCCTTGCATAATAAAAATAATAAGTCTACTAATTGTCCGTCAACTAACTTTTCCGTGATCTGCTGTCTTATTCTGACTTATTATTCATTAACACATAATATTTACATTGATTCGGACATTAATAGGTTAAGCAATGCTATTCCATATCTTCTAAGAAATCGAAATGCAGCTACAAAAGAGTTCCTCCCAGTTTTGCAGCTCCGGTATTCTTTAAAACATCACCTGCCTGCTTTGGCGGGAGATAAGAGACACATTCCACGGTGCTCTTGAATTTTGTCTGGATGCTTCTCACGTTGTTCCATTTCGAATTTCTATTTTTCAACCCCTTCACGAATGTAGCATTCTCTATTTCTCCCGCCCCCTCAAAGAAACCTCGTCGGAGAAAGAATGCAGAGCGAGATGCATTTCGCGGCAGACGACTTCAAACAAGAATATTAATGCATTTAAATCCGGGATAGCGATATATCACCGTGCGCACTTTCAAATCCGAGGCACACACATCTGCATATTATGAGAACGTATCAACGCTATCGATTTATTCATGTTTTGTAGTTTTTTAGCTGCGTATGTAAATGAGACTATAAAAAAAAACTATGGGATTTAAAAGAGTGGAATTAATATTAGGAAAATAACATATTCAGTTCTTAAGCTGCTGTCTTATTCTGTCTAATTAGAAATACTCATCAAGTCTAAATGTTTGTTCTTCTATTTTAATAGATGACATCTAATTTTTAGGAGACGATGTAAAGACTTTTTTATATTCTGTAATTATTAAACAATATAAGTATATAGTACGTACTGCATATATAGTATAGAATATTAAATATGGTTATAACAAAAAATATTCCTTTACAGACTCCTTATTTTTATCCAATAATTGTTCCACAGTCTGTACATCAAATAATATAACCAGAAAAAAAATCCTGTTATAGTAAATAAATGTGTCACGGTTTGCTAAATTTGATACTCCACGCACCTAGTAATAGGGGATTATTCATAATATTAAAATAATCCACTATTATTTTAACATTATAGATAATTTTGTCTATTAATTAACCTTTCCACTAGCTGCTGTCTTATCTTTACTAATTAGAAATATTCGTTTATTCAAAATGTTTCCATCTCTATTTTAATACACCACGTATGATTTTAGGAGACGATTTAAAATTTTTTATAGTTGTATGAATTAAAAGTCTACTAATTGTAAATCAATTAACATTTTTGTGAGCTATTGTCATATCCTGATTAACTAGAAATACTCGTCGAGTCAAAATATTTTTTCTCAATTTTAATAGACTCAATTTAACTGTCGGAGACTATGTAATTTTTTTATAGTTAAATTATTTATAATAAGTCTACTGATTGTCCGCCAACTAACCTTCCCCTGAGCTGTTGTCTTATCCTGAATAATTAGAATCACTCTTCGAGTCAATACGTTTGTATCTCGATTTTAATAGGCCACATTTAATTTTAGGAGACGATGTAATATATTTTTATAGTTGAGTTATTTATAATAAGTCTACTAACTGTTCATAAATTAACCTCTTTTGATCTGATGTCTTATCCTGACTAATTAGAATTACTTTTCGAGTCAAAATGTTTGTATCTCGATTTTCATAGGCCACATTTAATTTTAGGAGACAATGTAAAAAATTTTTATAGTTAAATTATTTATAATAAGTCTACTGATTGTCCGCCAACTAACCTTCCCCTGAGCTGTTGTCTTATCCTGAATAATTAGAATCACTCTTCGAGTCAATACGTTTGTATCTCGATTTTAATAGGCCACATTTAATTTTAGGAGACGATGTAAAAAAACATTTTTTATAGTTGAATTATTTATAATAAGTCTACTAATTGTTCACGAAATAACCTTTTCGAAATCTCTGTCTTATCCTGAATAATTAGAATCACTCTTCGAGTCAATACGTTTGTATCTCGATTTTAATAGGCCACATTTAATTTTAGGAGACGATGTAAAAAAACATTTTTTATAGTTGAATTATTTATAATAAGTCTACTAATTGTCCATCAACTAACCTTTCCGTGAGCTGCCACCTTATCCAGACTAATTAGAATCACTCATCGTGTGAAAATGCTTGTATCTCAATTTTAATAGGACACATTTAATTTTAGGAGATGATGTCAAGAATTTTTTATAGTTGAATTATTTATAATAAGTCTAATCATTGTCCGTCAACCAACCTTTTCGTGAGCTGCTGTCTTATCCTGAGTAAGTAGAATTACACGTGGAGACAAAATGTTTGTTTCTCGATATTAGTAGACCTAATTTAGTTTTAGGAGACGATGTCAAGAAATTTTTACAGTTCAATTATTTATTATAAGTGTAATAATTGTCTATTAATTAACCTTTCCATGAGCTGCTGTCTTACTCTAACCAGAGAGATTAGAAAATTAGAAATTAGAAGTACTCATCGATTAAAAAAGTTTGTATCTCGATTTTAATAGACCACATTTAATTTTTATTAAACTATGTCAAGAAATTTTTATAGTTGAATTATTTATAATAAGTCTATCAATTAACCTTTCCATGAGCTGCTGTCTTATTCTGACTAGAGAGATTAGAAAATTAGAAATTAGAAGTACTCATCGAGTAAAAAAGTTTGTATCTCGTTTTTAATAGACCACATTTAATTTTTAGGAGATGATGTCAAGAAATCTTTATAGTTGAATTATTAATAATAAGTCTAATAATTGACTATCAATTAACCTTTCCATGAGCTGCTGTCTTATTCTGACTAGAGATATTAGAAAATTAGATATTAGAAGTTCTCATCGAGTCAAAATGTTTATATCTCGATTTTAATAGACCACATTTAATTTTTAGGAAACTATGTCAAGAAATTTTTATAGCTCAATTATTTATGATAAGTCTATTAATTGTCTATCAACTAACCTTTCCATGAGCTGCTGTCTTATTCTGACTAGATAGATAGGAAAATTAGAAATAAGTTCTCATCGAGTCAAAATGTTTGTATCTCGATTTTACTAGACCACATTTAATTTTGAGGAAAATATGACAAGAAATTTTTATAGTTGAATTATTTATAATAAATCTATTAATTGTCTATCAATTAACCTTTCCATGAGCTGCTGTCTTATTCTGACTAAAGAGATTAGAAAATTAGAAATTAGAAGTTCTCATCGAGTAAAAATGTTTGAATATCGATTTTAATAGACCACATTTAATTTTTATTAAACTATGTCAAGAAATTTTTATAGTTGAATTATTTATAATAAGTCTATCAATTAACCTTTCCATGAGGTGCTGTCTTATTCTGACTAGAGATATTAGAAAATTAGAAATTAGAAGTTCTCATCGATTCAAAATGTCTATATCTCGATTTTAATAGACCACATTTAATTTTTAATAGACGATGTCAAGAAATTTTTATAGTTGAATTATTTATAATAAATCTACTAATTGTCTATGAATTAACTTTTCCATGAGCTGCTGTCTTATTCTGACTAGAGAGATTAAAGAATTAGAAATAAGAAGTTCTCATCGAGTCAAAATGTTTGTATCTCGATTTTAATAGACCACATTTAATTTTTAGGAGATGATGTGAAGAAATTATTATAGTTGAGTTATTTATATTTATAATTAGTCTATGTATTGTCCATCAATTAAAATTATTGTGGTTTTAAGAAAATTTCTTTCTACCCGAATGTTCTTACGAAATACAACTGTCGGAAATTCAAAACAAACTCAAGATCTGTTAAAATCAATAGGAAATAAATCAGCGTCAAATAAATAAAATACATAAATCATTGTTGAAAAACTAATTTATATAAAATGACAATTCATTGTTATCCAAACTATTCAGTGTCTAATAGAATTTATAATTACATTTTTAGTACGCAAACCCAAATTACATTCTAAACAAATACGTACAAGAGTAAGAAATTAATGCGAATTTAGCTTAATTAAAAAACATAGCTGAGCTTCAACAAAAATGTAAAACAAAACGTGGAAACAAAACCACACAATAGAATTAAGAACAATACAAATTTAAAGTCCTGAAAATCACAAAACTTGTAGAATTCATTAAAGCATAGGAAATCATAATTAAATAAATACCTAATTAACTACCCAGTTTAAAATTAAACAAAAATAAATGAATATTGACAATTATTATACATACTAATTTTTTATATTTCTATTACTCCTTTTAGAGAAATGCTGGTTAAAAGTAATATCCAAAAGCTGCAAAAATCCATTTCAAACGGTGAAGTAGAATCAATCAGGGCTTCGAACCGGAACTGAACCGAAAACCGAAAACCGGAAAAAACCGTTATTTTGGTCGGAACGAAAACCGGAACTGAACCGAAAAAAATATCGGTTTATTTCGGTTCGATATATCTTTCAGTCATTTTGTTACTGTTACCAACTTATCAATATTTTCTAATTTAACGTCAACTTTATAATTACATATCCGCACTTGTATAAGATTGCAATGGTGGTTTTGGCAGCTCCAGCTACACAAGTTAGTGTTGAAATTTATTCTCCGAGACAACAGAAGTAATCTCAGTGAAACCACGTTAGAAGATATATTAATAATTAGAGGCAATTTTCATATGTTAAATAAATAATATATTTTTTACATAATTATTGCAAGGCCAAGTGCACGATGTGAGAGTCAAACGACGAATGTGGGTAATCATGAACCTAGTTGTCAAATGCGATTTTGATAATGGATAACAATGCCAATGCTCGCCGCTCTTATCGTACCTGCTGTTTGTATCAATTCACATAGTGTACCAATTAAAAAAAGAATAAAATCTTCTAAATTTTGATAGAATTACATTTTTTGTTTATGATAGAATTATATTTTTAGTACAAATAAGAATATACATAAAATGAAATTATTCATTTGGAACTGAACCGAAAACCGTTATTTTTGGCGGAGCGAAAACCGGAACTGAACCGATATTAATTTTTTAGTTGAACCGAAACGAAAACCGGAACAAAAAAAATTTCGGTTCGAAGCCATGGAATCAATGATGATCGTTATTGAAAAACAGAATTTTACCTATTCAACCTATATATGAATTTTTCTATTAACTATTTGATAATTGGTAATGTAAAATATAGTTGATTGGAACAGGCAAAATCTTAATTAATTCACTGATATAACAAATTATATATCCCTTATATAATAATAGCCTAAGTTATCTGTCCGTCTGTCCTCCAATTTATGAAGCGGTTGGACCTGGAATGGATACAGGCATGCATTGGATTCTTGATGAGTTAGGGTTAGCAAAATTAAAAACGAGTAAAGTTTATCTTCTCCTAAACTACCGTTCCATTTCTAAAATAAATTGGTATAAATATGCTTCATATCACAGCGAACAATACTGTCGTCTTCAAAACGTTAGAATTCCACCCCTCCCCACCTTTTCGAGGGTTTAATATCATTATTTCAAGCCCTATTTTCCCCGGTTAAGAGCAGGCGATTAAATTTATCAACTTATGATATTATAAGTAGATGAAAATAACCTTTTTTTTCTAGCATTATGACGTCATTCCTTTAACCTCTCATTAATTCATTTCTTATTTTAAATTATTTAAATATCGTCTGCATTATTTTCATAAATTTTATCACTGAACTTAGATATGACATAAATAATTTTCTTTTATATTTGGTTTAAATAGTAGATTATGGGATAGTTTAAAATTTGATGATGGATTATTTTTTTATAAATTTGATGGATTTCTTTTATTATAAGTTAAAATTGGCAACTAACATGCGGTCAGTAAAGATATTATTGATTGTGTAGCAAATAATTCTCAGCCAAAATCAAAACATTTTAGTACCTGCTCCATAGAGTACTTTACAATTCGGAAAAATTAAAAATTTTAATGATCCCTACATATGAAGGGCTATATGCTAGTTTTAAATAATGATATAGTCGACTTTTAATGAATTTATATAAATATGTCACATTTCTATTATATTTCAACTATTATTGTTCTCTTTTCAATAAAAAAACTAAAATGCATGGTCAATGATTTAACAATTAAGAAAAAACATTGGAGGTTAATAATATAATTCTTTTATTTGAATGTCTAAAAGATTTTGACATTTGGCTAAACAATTCGGAAAATAACTAATGACTTCCGATTCATTCTGAATTATCATATAAATCTCATTAGTATAAACAATGCCCATTGTTTAAAGAGGTTAATTTTAATTAACTGCATCTAATTTAATTCAATACATGTTGAGCTCGGTTGTTTGAATTCAAAATTAAATTAATATTTATTAAATATAAAACATCAATAAAAAATCTCATGAAGCTATAAATTTCATACATTTTTATATCGTATATATAAAATAGTATATTTAATATCGTATATTTTATAACGTATATTTTATATCGTAAATTTTATATCATATATATAATATTGTATACTTTATATCGTATATATAATATCGTATATTTTATATCGTATATATAATATAGTATATTTTTTGTCTGTATTTTATATCGTATATATAATATCGTATATTTTATATCTATATTTTATATCATATATATTATAACGTATATTTTATATCGTATATATAATATCGTATATTTTATGCATATATTTTATATCGTATATACTATAACATATATTTTATATCGGAAATTTTATATTTATATTTTAAATAGATATTTTACATCGTAAATTTTATATCTATATTTTATATCGTATATACTATATTGTATATTTTATATCGTATATATAATATCGTATATTATGTCTATATTTTGTATCATATATATTATAAAGTATATTTTATATCTATATGCTATAACATATATTTTATATCGGAAATTTTATATCTATATTTTATATCGTATATATTATATTGTATATTTTATATCGTATATATAACATCATATATTTTATATACAATATATTATATTGCATATTTTATATTTTATATAAAATATCGCATATAATGTTACTTCAAAGTGTGTAAAAGATTCCCAGCGCTTCCATAAGTTTACAATAGAATCTTAACGCATTTATATATCCTGAACATATACTCTAAAGTTTAACGGCATGATACTATCAGTTTTATGCATTTTATATCGTATAAATTAAATCGTATATATTATATGTTATATAATATCAATGTAAAACATTCAAAAGACCCCTTTTAGGTTCATAAATTAGCAATAAAATCTTAGCTCCTTTAAATATTCTGTAAATAATCCAATAAATAATCTTTATTTTACAGCTTTAAGTATTGAAATTATAAATTTCATGCACTTTTATATCTTATATTTAAAATCGTATTTTTTACATCATATATATTTAATATCGCTGTAAAGTGTGTAAAATATTCCCATTGCTTCCCTTAATTAGAAATAAAATCTTGACGTATTGAAAAATCCTGTAAATCTATAATACAGCTTAAAGTCATGATATTAGGAATTTTTTATCGTATATATTAAATCGTATATTTTTTATTATATATATAATAACGCTATAAAACTTGCAAAAATATGCATCGGGTTCATGAATTTGCAATAAAAGCTTAACGTATTGAAATATCCTGTAAATCTGTACTATACAGCTTAAAGTCACGATATTATAAATTTTGTATAGTATATATTAAATGGTATATTTTGTATTATATAAATAACCCTGCAAATCTTTTAAAAGATCTTATTCGGGGTCATAAATTAGCAATAAAATCTTAGCTCATTGAAATATTCTGTAAATAATCCAATAAATAATCTACACTTAACAGCTTAAAGTCATGAAACTATAAATTTTATACACTGTTTTGTATCGCATTTTTTACATCGCATCTATTTAATATCGCTGTAGAAGATCCTCATCGCTTCCATAAATTAGCAATAAAATCTTAACGTATTGAAATATCCTGTAAATCTATACTATACAGCTGAAAGTCATGATATTGTCAATTTTGTATCGTATATATCAAATTGTATATTTTATTGCATATATATTAACGATGTAAAACTTGCAAAAGATCTGAATTGGGTTCATAAATTAGCAATAAAATCTTAACGTATAGATATATTCTGCAAATAATCCAGTAAATAAACTATATTTTATAGCTTAAAGTCATGAAACTATGATTTTCATAATTGTTTTTATATCGTATACATAAAAACGTATTTTTTACGTCCTACATATTATTGCTGTAAAACGAGTAATAGATTTCCATCACTTTCGTAAGTTAGCAACAAAATATTAGCTTATTGAAATATCCTATAAATATATACTATACAGCTTAAAGTCATAATAGTCTCAATTTTATACATTATATATCGTCTATATTAAATTGTATTTTTTTATATTATATAATATCATTCTAATACTTAAAAATCTCTATCAGGTATGCAAATTAGCAATAAAATCTTAACGTATTAAAATACACTGTAAATAATCCAATAAATTATCTATGATTTACAGTTAAAAGTCATGAAACTATCAATTTCATGCATTTTTTATATCGTCTATATAAAATAGTATTTTTTTGCCGTACATATTATCTCAGTAAAGCGGAGAAATGATCCAAATTGCCTCCATAGGTTAGTAATAAAATCTTAGGGTATTAAAATACACTGTAAATAATCCAGTAAATAATCTATGCTTTAGAGCTAAAACTCATGAAACTATCAATTTCATGCATTTTTTATATCGTCTATATAAAATAGTATTTTTTTGCCGTACATATTATCTCAGTAAAGCGGAGAAATGATCCAAATTGCCTCCATAGGTTAGTAATAAAATCTTAGGGTATTAAAATACACTGTAAATAATCCAGTAAATAATCTATGCTTTAGAGCTAAAACTCATGAAACTATCAATTTCATGCATTTTTTATATCGTGTGCGTAAAATCGTATGTTTTTTGTATTACATATTATTTCAGTAAAGCGTGTAAATGATTTTAATTGCTTCCATAGGTTATCAATAAAATCTTAACATATTAAAATATACGGTATATAATCCAGTAAATAATCGATAATTTACAGTTAAAAGTTATGGAAATATCAATTTCATGCATTTTCTATATCGTATATATAAAATCGTATTTTACTTCGTATATACTATCGCTGTTGAGCTTGTAAATGATCCTAATTGCTTCCATAGGATAGCAATAAAATCTTATCGTAATAAAATACACTGTAAATAATCCAGTAAATAACCTATGCTTTAAAGCTAAAAGTCATGAAACTATCATATTCATACATTTTTTATATCGTATATGTAAAATCGTATTTTTTGCCGTACTTATTATCTCAGTAAAGCGTGCAAATGATCCTAATTGCATTCATAGGTTAGAAATAAAATATTAGGGTATTAAAATACACTGTAAATAATCCAGTAAATAACCTATGCTTTAAAGCTAAAAGTCATGAAACTATCATATTCATACATTTTTTATATCGTATATGATAGGCGGTATTTTTACGTTATATATATTATTGCTGTAGAGCATGTAAATGATCCTAACCACTTCTAGAAGGCATTAAAATTTTAACGTATTGAAATATTCTGTAAGCACATAATAAATAAATTGCATTTCCTCCTGCATTTCAGAGAAAATACAGGAGGAATTACTCCCAAATGCAATTTAACCTTTAATGTAATGTTGAGAATAACAATGTTTAACCTTGATTGGAAAATTCATCAGGCGTTTCAGCAACACATGCAAATTTTTCAGCTAAATGGCAAAATTATCTAATACATTGCAGTATCGCATTATGTGCCTAGTGTAAAATCCCTTGTGAATAATATCTTGAAAGTGTTCTTCAATCAACAGTTCAATTTTCGTTCGTAAATCGAAGCTAATTATTATGGAATTCAGAAGTCATGAGACTAAACTTCTTTCACTGATAGGATTTGAATTAGAATTCTATTTTCTAGGGAATTGGGAATTGAATGTAACGACTGATTAGAACAATGTTCAAATTGCCTTCATTGCTTTTGGGAGTTGTAGATGCTATTATTCTAAATAGGGAACATTTTTGCTTTAGGCACGGATATATCAGCAACTTTTTATGAAAAAATGTTTGTTCTTATGCATATAATTTTATTTTAAAGCATAAATATTGGCTTTCAGCGTACTGTATATCTCTCTCTTTAATCGAAATATTCTTTCAGTTTTGA
>CM063507.1:44788573-44793573 GCA_032207245.1 Pardosa pseudoannulata | reverse complement strand
CATAAAATATATATCATCTCAATATAATAGGTTTCTTTAACCCCTTCCGGTACGATTTAATAATGAAAAACTGTGCGTGAAGTAACCATTTATTTTTTATTTAAAAAACTTGTTTTATTTTACAATTCTTACATATTCTTAATTAAAATCCACTTTTTACATAGTGTTAAATAATATCAGAAAAGGTATAATTCAGAAAATATCAAAGCAAAACATTAATAAGGTATACAGATAATAGTCTTCAAGATAGTGGTACTTTTCAAAACAAAGTGCAAAGGAATACTGAATTATTTACACCGCTAGGGAGTCTCACTTCTAATTTGATTCTTGTAACACACGCGGCATTTCTTAGTAGGTTTTCTTTTATTCTGACTCATCAATTTGGCAGTTACTTGCACCAAGAAATTCTAAATAAACAATATATAAGTGACCTGGTATTTCCATAAGTAACAAAAGTCTTGCTAAATTCAGTATACTAGAAATTATAAACTAAATTAATTGTCATATTTAACATTAATTTTAGTCGCATGACGAGTGTAGCTCGTCATTGTGCGGTCTGGAATGAAAAACCAATGACGAGCTAATCTCGTCATTTTACCGGAAGGGGTTAACAAAGGTTATTCCGAAATGATTAGCTTGTTTCAATTCTAAAAAAATTCGCAAAATATTTTTCCTATTAATACAAATTAACTTGAGAAACAGAAAGTAATAAATGGTTTTTAAATTACTCTTAAATGCTTATTATATTCTAAGAAATCCATTCCAGAACGTTCTTTATTTCTAAATAATTTTATAATTAGAATGTATATTTTATAAATTAAAAATTAGATAAGCTATTTTTTTGTTGTTGTTTAACAAAGAATAAACTGTTAATATGTTTCGTAAATATTTGCTGAGCATACATAAATAGTAAAGTTATAAAATTACAAATGGAAATGAAATACAAAATATATGAACTAAAAGACAGTTTTAGATTGCAAAATTATTTGCCTCAGAGGAAATGACAACTGTTATACAGTATCCTTAATGTATTATTTAGAAATATAATCTTGATATTTAAATGCTGATTAAAGATTGTTAGTTTTCGTAAAAGCTTCTGTTTTTTTAATCCCATATATAATATAAACTGCTAGGCACAAATTGGAGAGAAATGTAATAAATGGCAAAGTGATAAGAGATTTCATTTGAAAGTAAATGATTAATGTTATATATTTAGAAACTAATCGTCTGTCAAGTTAATATCAGACGCATTTCGTCGTCATTTCAATTAAGAAAGAATGATTTTAATGTGTTCGTTTTCAGATTTAAAGGAGATTAAATGAATTCCTATTAAATGTTTCTCTTTTTTAAGTTTACACTAAACATTGATTTTTTTATTTATTTAACTTACATTCTGTTAAAGTATTTATTTATTAATTATTTTATGAATAAATAAAGTCTTCTGAAAATTAGGTTTATTAATATGAAAACAATGACCGAATGGGCAGCAAACTGTACTTAGGTACAGGACATCATGGGTTGTAACCCTTTTGCTAGCATGTATGTTTGTAGCCGTTCTGAATTGGCGTTAAGAAGTCCTGGTTTTATTAACCTTCTTGAAGAAGAGATGTAGACTATAATCCTACGAACCAAATGAAAACCTGAGATACATATGTAGATTAAGAAATTCTAAAATCGAATGACATTGAGTTCGCTGGATTAGTTTTGGTTTCATGCACTGTGGTCTACTGTTTTGCAGGCGAGGGCTAATGAGACAGGCACCTACTGATTAAAGTTGATTACAAACGGCTAAGAACATCTAAGCCCATAGTCGGAGTCGAACCTGAGAACTCAAGTTTCGAAAGTTTCGAAGAGCAGCACTCTACTTTCGGCATTTTACTTCGCAAGGTCTGCTTAACTAAAGATGCAGGGGCTAAATAAAAGACTCCCCCACTCTTGGATTTCCACCTTCAGGTATATAGTGTGAAATTGGAGCATATTAAGTTAAAGAACCTATTTATGTACCGCAGGAACCTTTAATGAAAACATACGACGTTCAGCAGGCTCCAGCCTCGAACTTATGTATTTCCAGTTATGAGACCGACATCAGTTTCACAATAATTATAGACTATAAAATAGTAATACTTAAGAATAGGGTACCCTTTGGCAAATGTGGCTAAATTATTGTCGATGTTTACAGAAAAAAATGGTAAACTAAAACCTATTAATTGTTAACTATATCCATTTAAGCATTACAAGAATTTAGTATATAAGAAAAGGGTGGGATATCAAATAGTATGAATAAAAATATATATATACAGATTGTGTGGACATGAGAAGGAAAAGGCGGCTATCATGTGTTGAACTTTGTCACCAAGTTGGCAGAGTACCCTGTGTCAAACCGTAAAAATATATCGCATCTCTATAATCAGTTTTTTAACAATTGTTATTTCAAAAATCATTAGCTTGTTTCAATTTAAAAAAAAAATAAATTCTATATTTTTTCCATCTCGAATGTAGACTTGAGCAGCATATTGTAATAAAGGAATTTTAAATTACTTATAAAAGCATTTCAGAATGTTCATAATTCCTAAATTATTTTATACTTCGAATGTATAATTTATGAATAAAAAACGAAATAGAATATGTTTTTTTTTAATTTTGTCTATTAACAAAGAATAAACTGTTAATATATTTAGTAATTATTCATTGAGCATAGCATACATAAAAAGTAAAATTATAAAATTACAAATGGAAATGAAATGAAATTACAGTTTTAGATTGCAAAATTAATTGCCTGGAGAAATGAACAACTGTTATAAGTATCTTAATATATTAGTACTTTGAAATTTAAACTCTGATTAAGGATTATTAGTTTTAGTAAAAGCGTTTTTTTTTAATCAATATTTTAATATAAAGTGTCAGACACAAATTAAAGAGAATATAATAAATTGCAATGCGATAAGAGACTTTTATATAAAAAGAAGACCCACTTTTCGATATCCACTTCAAAAGCATCCTTTCAACTTGGAGCACAATAAGTAAAAGAACCTATTTATGTACCCAATTAATCATTAATGAAAACATACGACGTTCAGCAGGCTCCAGCCTCGAACTTATGTATTTCCAGTTATGAGACCGACATCAGTTTCACAATAATTATAGACTATAAAATAGTAATACTTAAGAATAGGGTACCCTTTGGCAAATGTGGCTAAATTATTGTCGATGTTTACAGAAAAAAATGGTAAACTAAAACCTATTAATTGTTAACTATATCCATTTAAGCATTACAAGAATTTAGTATATAAGAAAAGGGTGGGATATCAAATAGTATGAATAAAAATATACATACAGATTGTATGAATAGGGCGGGATCAGGAGACAATGTTGGGCTACCATTCTTATAACTTTGTCGCCAAGTTGGCGAGAGTACCCATTTTTTTGTGTCAAACCATAAAATATATATCGCATCTTAATATAATTGGCTTCATTAACAAAGGTTGTTCCGAAATGATTAGCGTTTTTTAATTCCAACAAATTGTTTCATATATTTTTTTCCAATCCCCCCAAAAAAGACTTCAGCAACAGAATGTGATAAATAATTCTTGAAATTACTCATAAAAGCTTATTATATTCTAAGAAAACCAATTCACAACGCTTATTATTCCTAAATTATTTTGTGCTTCGGATGTATAATATATAAATATAAAATGAAATATGATATGTTTTTTTTTAATTTTGTCGATTAACAAAGACTAAATTGTTAACATGTTTAGTAAATATTCGTTATAAAATTACAAATGTAAATGAAATAAAGTAAAAGACATTTTTAGATTGCAAAATTATTTGCCTCAGACGAAATGACAACTGTTATAAAGTATCCTTAATGTATTATTTTCAAATATAATCTTGCAATTTAAACGTTGATTAAAGATTGTTAGTTTTCGTAAAAGCTTCTGTTTTTTTTTTTAATCCCATATATAATATAAACTGCTAGGCACAAATTAGAGAGAAATGTAATAAATGGTAAAGTGATAAGAGATTTCATTTGAAAGTAAATGATTAGTGTTATATATTTAGAAACGAAACGTCTCCCAAGTCAATTTGAGATGCATTTCGACGTCTTTTCAATTAAGAAGGAATGTTTTTAAAGTGGTCGCTTTGAGTTTTAAAGAAGATTACGTAAATTCCTTTTAAAGATTTCTCTTATTTAAGTACACAATTGAAATTGCATTTTGTTTGTCTTTTCTTCTTAGCATTCTTTTGAAAATCTTATTTATTATTCATTTTGTGAGAAGTACCATCTTCTAAGTATTACATTTATTAATATGCCAAACAGTAGCTAAATTGGTAAATTGTTGCCGGTAGTGGTGAATAGATATCGGATTTCAGGGGTTCGAAATCCGGTACAATTTCTGCTGGTATAAATTTTTGTATTCATACCGGATTTAAGCTGCAGATTCTGGTCTTATTATGCCTCGTGTAGGATTTAGTAGAGAATAGTGAAACAAAACAATCCATAGGAATGATGACCAAAGGGTAGAGATCTGCTCTTTGGTACCAGAATTCGCGTATTCGCATTCCGCTGATGGCATGGATATACCCAGCTTTAAGCAGTAGGTCTCATTAGCCCTCGTGTAGCAAAAGAGTAGACCGTAGCGCTGAAAACCAAAGCATGTTGGATGAATAACTTTAATCCGAGTGTACACACCGATTAAAAAAAAGTCTCTAAAAATGCTAAAGGTATTGTGTCAATGGCCAAGGTTCATTTTTTTACTTCACCCTTTGTCGACTAGAATGTAATATACGCATCGTTTGTAATTACATCCTTAAGTAGATATATAAATAGATATTACAGATTTTAATTTTATACACAAAATTCGTGAAGTCTCGAAGATATCCCATAAGAAATAATATTGTAAAAGTACAAATAGAAATATTCTTTAAGAGAATTATTTATAATTTTTTTACGAAAGTTATCCAAGATTTAAGTGGTGCAAAGAGAGATACATCTGTTA
>CM063507.1:44783573-44786073 GCA_032207245.1 Pardosa pseudoannulata | reverse complement strand
AATTTTAATATTATAATTTATAAAAAAAATATAATATTAAATAGAAAAAAGTAACTCATATTTAATTTCCACTTCTTAAAGTTCTATAAATGAAAGCCGAACGATGGCCGAATGGTTAGTGTGCTGGCCTTCTCAACCGGAGTTCATGGGTTCGAATCCCACTATGGCATGGATGTTCGTAGTTGTTCGGAATCGGCTTTAAGCAGTAGGTCCAGGTCTCATTAGCCCTCGTGTTGCTAAAAGTAGACCGTAGCACTCCAAATCGAAATCAAATCTGTAAATTAAATCATATTAGGACGATTACCCTGCTAACTGGCACAGAGAAGTCCGTTAGAAGAAAAAGTTGCACTAGAGAGAGCGTGAAAGTTAATCATGAAATCCAAGGATTGCATCTAGTTGAGGATTAACTCAGGATCATCCGTAAGTGGTATTTTAGAGCGGATATTTTCTAATTCTTGAATAAAATCTCCGTTGTTTTTATGTGTACTTGTAATTAGTTAACAAAATCACTCTATTGTAGTGGAACGGTGGCGGAATTGGAGAAATTATTAAATGAAATTCATTGAATTTATTAAGTGGAATTAAATGGTGTTTATTGAATGAAGTTCATTGTTATTTATTCAATAAAAATCATTAATAGAGAAAAATCGCTCATTCTTAATTTTTATTCCCTAAAGTTCTATAAATTGAAATCAAATAGGATGATTCCCTGCTGACTGGCGCAGAGACGTAAGTTTTCACTAGAGAGAGCGTAAAACGTTAATCACGAAATCCAAGGATTGCGTCTAGTTGAGGATTAACCCAGGATCATCCGTAAGTTTTATTCCCGAACGGGGATTTTCTAATTCTTGAGTAAAATCTCCGTTGTTTTTATGCGTACTTGTAATTAGTTAACAAAATCACTCGATTGTAGTGGAACGGTGGTCAAATGGGTAAAATTTATTCAATGAAATTCATTGAATTCATTAAATTAAATTAAATAGTGTTTATTGAATGAAATTCATTGAATTTAGTAAAGGAAATTAAATGGTGTTTATTGAATGAAATTCATTGATATTTATTCAATGAAAATAATTAATAGAGAAAAATCGCTCATTCTTAATTTTCATTTCTTAAAGTTCTATAATTTAAAGAATATAGGATGATTACTCTGCTAACTGGCACAGAGACGTCCGTTTTCACTAGAGAGAGCGTAAAACGTTAATCACGAAATCCAAGGATTGCGTCTAGTTGAGGATTAACCCAGGATCATCCGTAAGTTTTATTCCCGAACGGGGATTTTCTAATTCTTGAGTAAAATCTCCGTTGTTTTTATGCGTACTTGTAATTAGTTAACAAAATCACTCGATTGTAGTGGAACGGTGGTCAAATGGGTAAAATTTATTCAATGAAATTCATTGAATTCATTAAATTAAATTAAATAGTGTTTATTGAATGAAATTCATTGAATTTAGTAAAGGAAATTAAATGGTGTTTATTCAATGAAATTCATTGATATTTATTCAATGAAAATAATTAATAGAGAAAAATCGCTCATTCTTAATTTTCATTTCTTAAAGTTCTATAATTTAAAGAATATAGGATGATTACTCTGCTAACTGGCACAGAGACGTCCGTTTTCACTAGAGAGAGCGTAAAACGTTAATCACGAAATCCAAGGATTGCGTCTAGTTGAGGATTAACCCAGGATCATCCGTAAGTGGTATTCCCGAACGGGGATTTTCTAATTACAGAATAAAATCTCCGTTGTTTTTATGCGTACTTGTTATTAATTAATAAAATCACTCGATTGTAGTGGAACAGTGGTCAAATGGATAAAATTTATTCAATGAAATTCATTGAATTTAATTAAATGAAAATCATTCATAGAGAAAAATCACTCATTCTTAATTTTCATTTCTTAAAGTTCTATAAATGCAATCATATAGGAGGACATCCCTGCTTACTGGCACATGGACGTCCGTTTTCACTACACACAGCTTAAATCTTTAATCACAAAATCCAAGGATGGACTTCCGTTTGAAGATTAACATAGGATTATCCGTAAGTGGTATTTAGAATGTGATTTTCTAATTATTGAATGAAATCTCCGTTTTTTTATACGTTCTTTTAATTAGTTAATAAAATCACTCAATTATTGTTAAACAGCTGTCAAAATAGGTAAAATTTATTCAATGAAATTCATTGAATTTAATAAATTGAAATCATATAGAGAAAAATGAAAATAAAGATTAGATGAAAATAAATAGAGAAAAATCACTCATTCTTAATTTTCATTTCTTAAAGTTCTAGAAATTAAATCATATTGGATGATTATCCTGCTAACTGGCACATTGCATCCTGAAATTCAAGGATTACATACATTCGAGGGTTAACCCTGGATTATTCGTAACTGCTATTCCCTAATGGAAATTTTCTAATTATTGATTAAAATCGAGGTTGTTTTTTAACGCATCTGTGATTAGTTGACTACATGCCTCGATCAAACCCAAGCGTTCGC
>CM063507.1:44743573-44773573 GCA_032207245.1 Pardosa pseudoannulata | reverse complement strand
ATATGACACTTAGTTATAATATCACACACATACACACACGCACTTCTATATATTAAATATAAAGTTGTTATAGTTATTACTTATGCCCCGTAGACAAGCCAAGGATGCGAGCCATAAGCAACTCGATTTAAGACAAGAGGTGCGCCTTTCATGTCGCCTTTCTATGAAGAACACCACTAAAGTGAAAGAATGACTTTGCTCAAAGTGGGTCCTCGTAATTGAGAAGAATTTACTAAGTAGCATAACCCAGGCTGTGTTCTGCTACTATGCCTGGGTTGCGACCACGAACCTATTTTACGTGCACCAGTCACACTTAACAAGAACATCGGATCTTAAGCTGGTTTGAGATCCAACTCTCCAACCTCCAGTTACGAGACTGTTGTCTCTGCTCTAGCTCATATAAATATAAAGTTTCATTTATAATCTCCTTCGTGTTAGGAATGTTCGTGTTGTTGTTGTCTGGTGCCACTTGAGCAAACGAAGCATGCCTGTGCCATACGCTACAACTATTAAGGCAAAGAGGAAGCCTTTCTTTTTAACGAGCATCTCAAGAGTGAAGAACTAGTACTTGCTCGAGTGAGACCTCGTAATTTAGGAACAAGGGCCAAGCAGAAGATTCATATGCTTGGCCTACCACCTCCAGAGGTATCGATTGAGACCTTAGAAGACATTGTGACCAAGAACCTATTGTACGTACCCCAGTCACACTTAACAAGCAAGGCGGATCTTAGGCTGGTTTGAGCCCCAAATCACCAATCTCCAGTTACGAGACTGTTGCCTCTGCTCTAGCTCATATAAGTATAAAGTTTCATTTATAATCTCCTTAATGTTAGGAATGTTCGTGTTATTGTTGTCTTGTGTCACTTGGACAAACGAAGCATGACTGAGCCTTACTCTAAAACTATTAAGGCAAAAAGGAAGCCTTTCTTTTTTACGAGAACCTCCATGGTGGAAGAATGACTTCTTTCTCAAGTGGGTCCTCGTAATTTAAAGGCAGGGACCCAGTAGAAGACCTATAAGCTTGGTCTCCCACCCCCCGAGGTATTGATTGAGAACTTGGAGGCCGTTGTGACCACGAACCTATTTTATATTCTAATTACAGCCAATCTAGGATAAATAGTGACCTTCAGCCCTCCAAATCTTATATATGAATAAGACGAAAAACAGCTGTAAAGACTCGTTGTAACATTTTAAACTTACATTTAAGTAATCGTATGGGCATTATGCTGACCCATCTATAGACACATCAGCAACTATTGAAGACCATTTATCCCAACGGCTACCAAAAGCTGCTATCAAGCCGCTGATGACCTACGAGAGGTCCGTCATAGTCTGATTTTAATTTATGTCCAACTCTACAAATACTACAGAGGTAAGCTCGATACTACAAGAAGAACTGAAGACCCTGATCATTAGGGCATCCCGGGATCGTGATACTCATATATACCTATAGGAGGTATACGTCTGGAGTTGTCTTTAATTTAGCACTGACCGAGGGACACTTGAGGCTTGAGCTAGTGAGACATCCTTTTAAAGACTTAAAAAAATCCAATAAATTTATTCTGACCATTACTTGATGTTCCAGTCAGTGCATCGTAAAAGGAACCTCAGTTCTGCACCAAAAAAGAAAGCTTAAAATCGAGTATATAATAAAAAAAATTCTTTGCATATTAAGCACGTGATGAAAAGATTCAAAGAAAATAAATTTAATGAATAAAAATCTAATTGAAATAAAAATCCAGTCCTAAATAATCAAATCGAAAATTGAACGGTTTTAAATCTTAAAGTAACTAACAAAGTTTTAAGATTTGTGAAGTTTAAGTTTATATGATAGAGATAATAAATTGAATCCTTTACAAGGAATTGAAAAAATCCAATAAATTGATTCTGACCATTATTTGATGCTCCAGTCAGTGCATCGTAAAAGGAACCTCAATTCTGCACCAAAGAAAGAAAGCATAAAATCGGTAATGTAATAAAAAATTTCTTTGCATGTTAAGCACATGATTAAAAAATTCATAAAAAGTAAATTTAAGGAATAAAAACCTATTTGGAATAAAAATACAGTTCTAAATAACAAAACCTATTACAAAAGTTTTGTCGTGTAGTCCTCGTTTATATTTGAGTATTAACCTGTGATCAAATGTATAGTGGTATTTATTTTGATTGCGTTGTGTAAAAGTATTTTTGTATTTAATTTAACCACAGGTTCTGAGAAACTACAGACATAAATATGAAGATAAATTAAAAAGCTAAATTAACAGCATCCGAAACAACCTTAATATAAAAAAAGTAAATTTATTATAATACATATACATATATGTACATACAAAACTGATGCTAATTTTCATATAATAAGATTTGTCAACATCTTCTAAATTAGTTGTGACAATTTTTTAATACTTAAGTAATTTTGTAAATAGAGAGAGAACCTAATCTCAATTTCAAAATGTATGTAAAATGGGGTATCTTTGGGAACTAAAGATGGTGTGCCCGGAACACTGCTGGGTATCTATGGATATTTCGTCCGTCTGGTCCGGGGTTTCCTCCTGAATTTTTGGGATGCGGCCGTGCTATTTGATGTAGGAACACTTCCCATCGGACTTGGCTGGACACTCGAACTCGTTCCGTCGGACTTCTCTCCTCGTCTGGACTATCGAATACCTTCTATTCGACTCTCTCCTAGTCTAGACTATCGAACACTTTCTGTTGGACTCTCTCCTCGTCTCGACACTCGAATACACTTTCTGTCGGACTCTCCTCTCGTCTCTACTTTTTTTAGAATGTTTCATATTTATTTATTTTAAACTTGTCTCCGCTTCCTTCTTATCGTCCAATCGGGGTAGTTGTAAGAATCTCATTGGTCTGCTTAACCCCGCCTTGAGACTGCCAACGTGAAAAAACCTTATCCCTTCTAATTGGACATTGTCCCTTAGGGACTCCATAAATACTCCACAAAAGTACATTCTTATTTAATGTCAAGTACGGAGACGGTATTCTAATCTGGGACTGGGATCAGAACCTCGTCCGAGACCACCGTATAAGACAACAATATCCGTAAAATATAAATTTATGGTCCTCTGTTTTTTTACAAAGATGTCATGAGATCAGATTTAGATTCCGAGCATTTTACTTCTTGTATGAATGAATCAATTATATTACTGATCTAAATCGCCTCATCACAAGTTTTACTTTAAGAAATGGCAGCTTTGAAATAGAAACCAAATGGCAAAGGCGAGTTTAAAATTATGGAAAAAAAATCTCGCCAAGATGAAACAGAAAAAAATAATACTTTCCTAAAAAATATAAATGGAGTAGAAAAAAGATTTACATTTATCGATGTATAAAATAATTAATATATTAAACAGCGGTTAATGTGAAGTAAGCCTCACATACACACACACGTTCATATATTTCTTTTAATAATTATACGACTTATACCGGATACAAAATATCAGTAGATAATGACGCCAACAATAAGTATCCAATAATACCTTTTCAAGCCATTTAATCAGTAGAATTAAAAATAATGAAAATTATTAAAATAATTAAACAATTTAAACTGTGTTTTCATCGGTTTTACATTAATATCTGTCGAGCAATGCTCCCAAGCCTAATTAAGAACAGGTGGAATAAAGATTGGCGTCTCAAAATTTAATAAATAAAACATGCGCAATTATATTGAAAATGAAAGAAATATATTGCATGTCCTTATTGCATTTAAGTACGAATATAAATGTCCGGAGATCTTTAATGTATTTGAAATTTTCTTTATTTTAAACTTGCATGAATTTGCTGCTTTAATATTATAAAACTTATTTTTAGATATTTGATGTTATTTATTATTAAATGTTCAACAAAAAGAAAACTACCACAAATTAAGAATTATCAGAATTATTTTTATAGCATAATAATGCGTAATAATGTTTTGTTATAAGAAACGTTCAGACACATGCTAATATTTAAAAAAATATCTATCTTCTGAATTTCATAGAATACAAAATATTTCTCCTAATTTTTCCCAAGTAAAACCTACTCTACCCATCAACGTGTTTTGTATACTCTTAGAAAAATATGAAAAAAATTTTAGACCATCATCTAATACATTTTTCATTTCTTCTCGATGTTTTTTCCATTAAAAAATGAGAATGCAGTCTAAGCGCTTATTAGTGCTTATTAGTTCATTTATGTAACCTTAAAGGCGAAGGCTCATTAATTTTGTAAAGGAATAGAAATTTTAAAGAAAATCTGAGTTCGCCTATTATGTTAAAAGTCAATTACAGTTTTGGATTTTATAGAATAGAGAATTGTGCAGACCAATACAACTGATTGCACAAAATAAATTAAAAAGTTAAGTGTTCATATTTCAAAGCAATAATCAGTAATATCTATCGATATTCCATCTACCTCACTGTGTAGTGGAAATTCAAGTTTCATTCCTATAGATCCATTAATAACAGTGGCAAAAATTTTGGAAACACTTCTGATCATTTTGACGTAGCTAGGAAATTTTTGAATTAATTTTCTAAATGAATTCAACGTGACTCTAAACTGTATTTCACAGTATCGGGAGACTTTAGAGAAGTATGAAGATAAAGAAATTATTGAGTGTGTACTAAATAATTTACGGCCGAAAAACAAATTATTTTTTACCTGTCTCATAGGGTACTTTACAATTTTGGAAAATTAAAAATTTCATGGATCCCGTCATATGACAGTCCATGAATAATATATCCTAGTTAATAAATGTTGATCAATAAGTATCTACCACAAGTTCTAAATTAATAGTTCTTTTTAGCTTAATAAAGCGCAATAATGTTTTAGTATAAGAAACGTTTAAACGCATGCTAATATTTAAAAAATATTCATCCTCAAGCCTTTCATAGAAAACAAAATATTTCTCCTAATTTTTTCCACGTAAAACCTACCCTACCCATCAAAGTGTTTTGTATTCTCTTAGAAAAATATGCAAAAATTTTTAGACCATCATCTAATAAATATTTTATTGCTTCTCAAAGTTTTTCCATTAAAAAATGAGAATGCACGCTAACCGCTTATTAGTGATTTCAGCCTTTATGCAATCTTAAATTCGAAGGCTCACTAATTTTGTAAAGGAATTGAAGTTTAAAAGAAAATAGATGATTTCTCCTAATATGTCAAAAGTCAGTTACAGTTTTGGATTTTTTAGTATATAAAATTGTGCAGACAAATACAACTGATTCTACAAAATGAAGCGAAAAAATTTAATGTTCAAATTTCAAAGCGATAATCAGTAATATCTATCGAAATTCTTTTTACATCAGAGTGTAGTGGAAATTCAAGTTTCATTCATATACTTCCAATAATAACTGTGGCAAAAATTTTAGAAATATTTATGATCATTTCGACGTAGCTAGGAAAATTTTGAATTATCGTTCTAAATAAATTCAAACTGATTCTAAACTTCATTTCACAGTATTGGGAGACTTTAGAGAAATATAAAGATAAATAAATTATTGAGCGTGTCCTCGATACTACTCAGCGAAAACACAAACCATTTTTTACCTGTCTCATAGGGTACTTTAAAATTCTAGAAAATGAAAAATTCATTTATCCTATCAGATGACGGTCTATATGCTACTTAATAAATGTTCATCAATAAGTATCTACCACAAATGATGAATTAATAGGTCTTTTTCGTTTAATAAAGCGTAATAATGTTTTAGTATAAAAAAGTTTAAACGCATGCTAATATTTAAAATATATCTCTCTTGAAACCTTTGATAGAAAACAAAATATTTCTCCTAATTTTTCCCACGTAAAACCTACTCTACCCATCAAAGTGTTTTGTATTCTCTTAGAAAAATATGAAAAAAATTTTAGACCATCATCTAATACATTTTTTATTGCTTCTCGAAGTTTTTCCATTAAAGAATAAGAATGCACGCTAAGCGCTTATTAGTGCTTTCAGCCTTTATGCAATCTTAACGGTGAAGACTCACTAATTTTGTAAAGGAATTGAAATTTAAAAGAAAAAAGATGATTTCGCCTATTACGTTATAAGTCAATTACAGTTTTGGATTTTATAGATTATAGAATTGTGCAGACCAATACAACTGATTGTACAAAATATAGCGAAAAAGATTAATGTTCAAATTTCAAAGCGATAATCAGTAATATCTATCGAAATTCTATCTACCTCAGGGTGTAGTGGAAATCATAGTTTCATTCCTATACTTCCAATAATAACTGAGAAAAAATTTTGGAAATACTTATGATCATTTTGACGTAGCTAGGAAAATTTTGAATTATCTATCTAAACGAATTCAACATGAATCTAAACTGCATTTCACAATATCGGAAGACTACAGAGAAGTATGAAGATAAAAAAATTATTGTGTGGTACTAGATAATTCATAGCCAAAAAACAAACTATTTTTACCTGTCTCATAGAGCACTTTACATTTCAGGAAAAATGAAAATTTCACTGACCCCGTCATATGACAGTCTACATGCTAGTTAATAAATGTTGATCAATCAGAATCTACAACAAATTATGAATTAATAGTTCCTTTTAGTTTAATAAAGCGTAATAATGTTTTAGTGCAAGAAACGTTTAAACGCATGCTAATATCTCAAAAATATCTATCTTCAAGCTTTCATAGATAACAAAATATTTCTCGTAATGTTTGAAACGTAAAACCTACCCTACACATCAACGTGTTTTATATTCTCTAAGGAAAATATGGAAAAAAATTTATACCATCATCTAATATATTTTTTATGACTTCTCGAAGTTTTTCTATTAAAAAAATAAGAATGCACGCTACGCGCTTATTAGTGCTTTCAGCCTTTATGTAATCTTAAAGGGGAAGGCTCACTAATTCTGTAAAGGAAGTGAAATTTAAAAGAAAAAATGATTCCGTATATTACTTTAAAAGTCAATTTGTATTTTATAGATTTGAGAATTGTGCAGACCAATACAATTGATTGTACAAAATAAAGGAAAGAGTTTAGCGTTCAAATTTTAAAGAGATAAACAGTTCGATCGTGTTCGAATAGATTTTAAGACGTTTCAGTTTTAACTTCACCTTCAGAGAACTTTAGTTTCAAAACTTTTTATCTGCATTTTGAACATCAATGAATGCATTTTGATTAGTTTCATCATGATATATGTACGTTTCTTAAATAACTAAGCATTTAATCTCGGAATGTTGGAATTTTTTATGTAGGAATATTGTACCATCTAGTTACAATTTACACTCTATATAGTTAAATATTAAATTATAATTTTTATTAACTTTAAAACTATTAGACATAGAAAATGTATGTAATAAAAATATACAGTAAAATATATGTGATAAAAAATTTGCATATCAAGCAAGCGATGAAAATATTCATATAAACGAAATTTAAGGAATAAAAATCTATTTGAAATAGAAATCCAATTCTAAATAACAAAACCTATTACAAAATTTTGCTTCAAGTAATGGCAGCTTTGAAATAAAAACAAAATAGCCACGTCGAGTTTATAATTATTGGAAAAAAATTCTCGCCAAGATGAAACAGAAAAAAATAATATTTTCTTAAAAAATATTAATGGAGTAGATAAAATATTTATATCCATCGATGTATAAAATATTTAATATATTAAACAGCTGTTAGTGCGAAGTAAGCCTCACATATACACATACGTTCATATATTTATTTTAATAGTTATGAAACTTATACAGGATACCACATATTTATCGATAAAAACGCCAGCAATAAAAATCCGTAATTTCCTTTTGAAGCTATTTCATCAGGAGAAACAAAAATAATTAAAATTATTAAAATAATTAAATAGTTTAAATCTTGTTTTGGTAGGTTTTTTAATTAATATCTATCGAGCAATGCTCCCATCCTAATTAACAATAGGTGGAATAAAGATTGTGTCTGAAAATTCGGTCAATAAAACATGCACAATTAAATTCAAAATGAACGAAATATATTAGAATAGAGAGACATCTGTCTCTATTGCATTTAAGTAAGAATGTAACTCTTTGAAAATCTTTAATGTATTTGATTTTTTTTCATATTACACTTGCATGAAATTGTTGCTTTAATATTATAAAACTAATTTACAGATATTTAGTGTTAAGTATTATTAAATGTTCAACAATAAATAAACTACCACAAATTAAGAATTATAAGTTCTTTATAGGATAGTAAAGCGTAACAACGTCTTGTTATAAGAAACTTTTAAACGCATGCTAATATTTAAAATATATCTGTCTTCAAGACTTTCACAGAAAACAAAATATTTTTCCTAATTTTTCTCACGTAAAACCTACTATACCCATGAAAGTGTTTTGTATTCTCTTAGAAAAATATGAAAACAATTTTAGACCATCATCTAATACATATTTATACAAGTGTTTCCATTAAAAAAAAGAATGCACGCTGAGTGTTTATTAGTGCTTTCAACCTTTATGCAATCTTAAAAACGAAGGCTCATTAATTTTGTAAAGGAATTTAAATTTCAAAGAAAAGCTCATTTCGCCTATTAAGTTAAAAGTCAGTTAAAGTTTTGGATTTATAGAATAGAGAATTGTGCAGACCAATACAACTGTTTGTACAAAATAAAGGAAAAGGTTTAGTGTTCAAATTTCAAAGAGATAACCGGTTTGATCGTGTTCGAATAGATTTTAAGGCATATCAGGTTTAACTTTAACTTCAAAGAAATTTAATTTCAAATCTTTATATCTGCATATTGAACATGACTGAATGTATATATGTACGTTACTTAAATAACTAAACAGTTAACCGTAGAATGTTGGAATTTTTTATGTAGGATTATTGTACTATCTAGTTACAATTTACACTCTATATAGTTAAATATTAAAATGTAATATTTATTAACTTTAAAACTATTAGACTATAGATAGTATATATTGGGATTTTAACTAATATAACATATAGTTCTAAATAGCCGCTTTAGCTTGTAATATGAACTATATACACTCATGTCCACTCATGTGATGTTTTCCGACGAGTCCAGGTTCAGTTTACATTCTGATTCTCGCCGAACTTTCATATGAAGAGCGCCAGGTACCCGTTACCACCAAGAGAACACCATTGAACGACACCGTTACGGTGGTGCAGGATGGCTCGTTTGGGGAGGAATTATTCTTGGTTCCAGAACTGACCTGCATGTTCAGAGTGTAACGATGACAGGCCACATCTATCGGGATCTCATTCTGGAACAACATGTACGTTTGTTTCGGGGCGCCATGGGTCCTGAATTTCTGTATACGGATGACAACGCCCGACTTCACCGTGCAAACATTGTAGACGAATGCCTTCAATCGGAGGATATCACCCGTATGGATTGGCCAGCATACTCACCGGGCTTGAATCCAATAGAGCATGTGTGGGACATGCTTGACCGACGAATTGCAGCCCGCCAACCTCCTCCCAACTGTCTATCGGAACTTCGGAGGCCATTGCTTGATGAGTGGTGTAATTTTCCCCAAGATCAGATTGATAATCTGATACTCAGCATGCGTAGGCGTTGTAACGCTTGTATTGCATCGTCCGGGAGACATACTCCGTATTAACCATCATACTAACCATGTTATACTGTTTTCTGTAAATAGGTTCTTTTTTGAAATTTGCTCCAGGGAGTAAAAATCGCAATTTTTATTAATTATGTCAAACATATAGCATCTTTTTTGCTCTTTACCTTTTGTTTAATAAATAGACTTTACAAATAAGTCAAATTTGTTTTGCTTTTTTCTCTTTCATTGCCTGAACTTCATTATCCTTAATTTATGGACATGAGTGTATATAAGGCTAAATTTCAATAAAATGCTCATTAATACTTTGGGTCATAACTATTAAACGATTAGCAGTAGAACGCTAAAATTTACAGTTAGGATTATTATACCTATTTAATAATAGCCTAAGGTATTTGTCCGTCTGTCTTCGAATTTCTGAAGCAGTTGGACCTAAAACGGTTATAGGCATCCTTATTGGATTTTTGATGAGTTAGGGTTAGCAAAATTCAAGGCGAGTAACGTTTGTCTTCTCCTATCTATTCGATTCTAAAATAAATAGGTATAATATGCTTCATATCACAGCGAAAAATATTGTCGTCTTTTTTAACCCCCCCCTTCTTTTCGAGCATTTATTGCCATTATTTCAAGCCCTATTTTCCCCGGTTAAGAGGAGGTGATTAAATTTATTAATTGCTTTTATAATAAGTAGATGAAAATAACTTTTTTTCTAGCTTTATGAGTTCATTCCTTTAACAATCTCACTGAATCATTTCTTATTTTAAATTATTTAAATATCGTCTGCATTATTTTCATATGTTTTATCACTGAACTGAGAAATTACGCAAATAATTTTCTTTTATATTTGAGTTAAATAATAGATCAGGTACATATATGATAACTTAATCATCGAGTATTTTCTGTTGCAATGAAAATTTTATCACCGGTATTAACAACAAATTCTTTTCATAAAATTCTAGGAGTCTATTTCACGGACTAATAAATATCATATAGAGCTTAAGTTAAATATCTTTGAAAATTAAGCAGTTTGTTAGTTTGTGTGTCTGTTTTTCATACATAACCACACGGATTGCAATCGATTCGCTAAAATTTCGATATCATTCATGTATACCGACAAATAATCCCTGTCACTATCAATATCCCTGTATATAACCTCTGCTGACCATCCTATCATGGAATATGACAAGCTAAATTAAAGTTGGCAGCTAGTCAATAAAGATAAATAAATTATGGAAAGTGAGTGTATCAGATAATTCTCAGTCAAAAACAAACCATTTTTTTACCTGCTTCATAGGATACTTTACAATTCTGGAAAACTAAAAATTTTAATGATCCTGTCATATGACAGGCAACATACTAGTCTAGTTATAATTTGCAATCTATATAGTACAATATTGAGATATAGCGAATACTGATAAATATTGAAATTAAGGCTGTGAGTATAACTAATAAACTACTAGATCTCTTGTATTTAAAACTAGGTCGACATCTTGTATTTAACCCATATTGTACCACACTAACTATATATTTCTGTAAGTTATTAAAACTTAATCCATATCATTAATATGGTGTAACTAAGTATATAAAACCAAAATTTTGGAAAAATATTTTTAATTTTTTATGTAATTGGCTGTCCTAGGACAACGGCCTAATACACTACTAAAACTTAACAAATATCACTTACATTGCATTAGGCTGATTCATAGATGAAATTTGCGGAAACAGTCAAAACAAATTCCAATATTACGTTTTAAGCATACTATGGTTGGTTTTTCTCTTGCAGTTATTGAACTGGCAGTAAGAGAGTAAATTTATCTTGCAATCTCCAGTTTTTATGAATAGAATAGACATCTTTTACCCCTTGTGTCCAGGTGTGTGAACAGGTGTTTGAACTGGTTTTCATTTGAAGATAAGAAAAGAATTGTGCTATCAATGCAATGTCGAATTCTAAAAATAACCATTGAACCGTAGTTTTAATTTAGGCATTTTTAACTTACAAAATACACATGTAAAATATATTTTTCAGCAAAATAATTTCAGCTACACATTATCTGTTTTTAAACTAAAAGTAACATCCACAATGTTTTAACTCTTTAAAAAAGAAGAATTTTAAATAAGTCCTAATTTTCAGAAGGTGAAAATGTAAAATGGACTGTCCATTACATATATATGTTATATATATATAAATATATATATATATATAATATAAATAATATATATAGTTATAAATATATATTATATAATATATATATATATATATATATAATATATATATATATATATATATATAAATATATAAATAAATATATAATATATAAATATCTATACATATGTATATATATAAATATTGGTTGTGTGTTGTGTATGTATTTAAATATAATATTCATATACAAAATATATTTTTTATATATATATATATATAAATATATGATTTTTATATATATTTTTATATAACAATATAACAATAATATATATCTTATACAAACATATAAATACTATATCATACTTAACATAATAAATATACATATAAATATATATATGTTATATAATATTTATATATATATTATATATATAATATGTACATAAATGTATTTATGCATATATTTATATATAAAAATATATATATACATATACATAATATATTTTATATTTTTTGTGTGTATGTATATAATAAATAATATACATATTTAAAATAAATAATATATATATAAATTAATTTTATATATTATTATATATCTAAAGAATATCCTTAATACATATAATATCAAATTTATATATACATATATTTACATATATATACACAAAATTCAATATATTTTATATACATATATATTAATACATATATATAACATATATATATATATATATATATATATATTTAATAATATATAAATATATAATCTATATAAATATCTTATATATGCATATATATACATTTATATATACATAAATATATACAAATATATATATGTTATAAATATATATATACAATATATATATAATATATATAATATATATACATATATATTATAATACATATATATACATACATATATATATTTATAATATATATATATATATATATATATTTATATACATACATATATAAAATACATATTATATTTATATATATAAATATATATATAACTATACATATTTACACATAAATATACAATATATACATATATATATTCTACATATATATAAACATAAATATATTTATATATATAGTATATATATGCTATATAATACAGTTATATACATACTTATATATACAAATATATATACATATTATTTATACATAATATACACATATATATACATATATATACATATATATACATACATATATATATTTAATATATTATATATAAAAATATATATATATATATATACATATATATACAATTTACATATACATATAAATACATTACATATAAAAAATAAATATATATATATATATATTTATATATAATATATATCAAAATATATATATATATAATTATATATAAAATATATATATATAACAGCATAATATAAGTTTAAACTATATTAGAGAATAAAAAGAAAGTAAAAATTCATTGCTAAGGAAAACATCTCAAAATGTGGCCAATCTTTGCTATACAGTAATCAATCAAACTGTCGACTAGTCGTAAATAAATAAAAAGAAGATTTAGACATACCTTCTATTTTTATCCTTGTTGGCCAACTTTAAGTGCTTGGGCCTAACATCGTAAGTTAAAAAAATAATACTAAATACAAAATTAAAGATTAAAAAATGACAATTTTGAAGAGGTTGCTGAAAATAAATTTTACAATACAATATAATTTGATTTCTCAGTTTGTTTTTGTTACTATGCTACAGTGTGTCTATTTTAAAGGTGTTAAAATAAAATCCACTCAGAAACAATTTATAACTTTATTATTAAATGGAATTTTATTTGCTGTCCTGCTTATAGGACAGCGGTTCAATATGGGTTTAAACTAGTTTATATCTAACTGTGATACTTCTCTTTTGATTGCTTTTAACGCATATATCCCTATATAACGAGGAATTTCAATATGACGTATATTAATGCTTTCGGCCATAAGTCCAAATAAATTATCTGTAGTAAGTTGAAATTTTGTATTTAGGAGTTTGTAACATTTAATTGTGTACCTTCTTCTTTATATTGTAATCATCACTCTATACAACTAAAATTTTTATTTAAGTTGGAATAATATTGTAGGACACAGCTGGTAAACGATTACCCGATATAATATTGAAATTTTTGTATTTAACACTTTGACTGCCAAGCCAAAATTGCAAATGTTCACAACGGGGCCAAACTTTTTTTTTGTGTAATTTGTATTTTTTCAACATAAAACTATATATAAAAACAATATTTCAAAACAAACTCTCTCTATTTATATATATTCCCTTTTTTGTTGCATGTTCCAAATATTTAATTTTTCATAAAACTTAGCTCATAAAATCGTCACATATACCAATTTGCGCAAACCACGTATACCTAACACATCGTAGGGAGCCCAACAATCAAACTCCAATACGATTTTCATGTAACTGATAACATCTTTGATAGCCATGGCCTGAAGTGTTAAAACACCATGGCTATCATATCGGATAGCCAGTGTCTCAACGGAAATATCACTGGATATCACATATGATAGCCATGGCAGTCAAAGTGTTAATTCTATTAACATCGAACTCGGCAATCTATATAATGAAAAGTCATGAGATAATGGTATTATCGGTACAAATCTGCAATTATCGGCAATTTACCGGTTACCATTGCAAGCAATACTTGAGTCTCACTCAGAAAACACCGTTACATTGGGATACCAAACTAATTCTCAACCTTCAAAGAATAAGCAAATAAGTCTGATGTCTCATCAGAATATTAAAATAAAGAAATTAAGTTATTAGGTGAACAAGGAAGTTATGTGGTCACCACATCAGATTATATGTAGGGCCACAATTTTGATTTATTAATATTGAATAGGTATTTATAAGTTATTAATATTGAATTGTAATATTCCTATATTTCAAACAAAATTTTGTGTAAGAATGATATATGTGGAAGTGTATGTGTGTAGATGCAACGCATTATACACATATTTAAATAAGTATATACATATATAAATATTTATATTATAATATAATGTAGTATTACATTTTTCTCTTTAATAGGTAAGAATAATTAAAGAATTATTCATATTGGAATTTGTGAAGAGTTCAATTGTGAGTAAACTGTAATATTTATAAATCTTTTAATTTTTTTGTGAAATAATTTACATTGTTATACTTATTATTCCTTCAAATGTTAACAAATAATAAAAATAGTTATAGAGTGAATAATTTCGAAGTATAGAGTAGGAATTTCAGAAATGTGTTCCAATTTTTACTAATATATTAGAATATCATTATTAGAAAAAGACTCAGCTTTGCATTGTCTATTAGAAAAGGCAAAGCATGAAATTAAAAATTTCTTTTCCTGGAGTAGAAGGTGAGGGTTTCAAAAATTTGCAACCAATTAAAAGTTTTATCGAGCGCCATATAATCGGCATTGCACGCGTTGCACTTGCTCAGGATCCACTGATTTCAGGGGTCCAAATATTTTTAGATTGAAAGGTAATTTTGAAACAAATAAATTTTGTAGACTTAAAAATTTCATGTTTTTATTCTATATACAAATTATGTGAGCTAAAATTTTGTAAGTTTTTCATTATTTCACAGAGTACCCGCAAGTATAAATACCCACACATTTGTCAGTCATGGGTTTGCACTTAAAATCTAAAGGCAAGAATGCAGGTCATTTTACAAACAAAATCCACTAATTTGAGAACTTTTCTCAAAAAGGTAATCAATCACAAAATTCAGCTTTCTGATTGGTGGATTCCATTTGCAAAATGTTTGGAATTTGACCTGCATAATAGCATATCTTTTCAACCTTATGGTAAAATAAAAAAAAATGCTTGTTGCATTATGCAAATCTTTCAACTATACATTAATAAAATGTAATAATAATCTACAAAGTCCCAAGACATATTCTCTGCCCTGGGCCAAAATCTTGACAATCGGGCCCTGGTTTTACCCCATATAAACCTAAATCGAAAAAAATCGGTTAAACTTTGTTCGGTATGGAAAATGTTGAGCAATTTTGTCAAAGAATGATACTGATTATTTTCTAAAAAGGAAAACTTAACTCCTGGTAAAACATTTAAACATAAAAACTGTAAGGTAAAATTCACTCACAGAGACTTATTGATTTTATCTCTAATTTTTGTTAATAGGCTGATAAAATCATTCAAATTTGATTTCTATTTCCTAAATAATAAAATGATTAACCATAGTCCTAAATTAAAAAATTATAAATAATAGACAGATTACTTTTGTAGATTAGATTTGTAAATAACGGTCGTACAATAACCGAATGGGTAGTGCTCTGCTTTTCATTATCGGAATTCCTGTCTTTGACTACTGGCATCCCACTACTGGCATGGTTGCTCATAGCCGTTCGTACTTGAATTTGAAGGTAGCAAAACAGTTGACTGTAGTGCTTCAAACCAATTAATTATCTTCAAATAGAAAAGTTATCAATGAAAGTTGTCGAAGTAGTAATTAATTGTCAAATAGTAATAATTGTAACCATCAAAATAGTAATAATCAGTCAAAATCATACTATTTTGTTTATTTATTGTAACCGTTGAAATAGTAATAATCAATCCAAATTGTGCTATTTTATTTATTTATCGTAACCGTCTAAATAGTAATAATCAGCCAAAATTATACTAGCTTATTTATTTATTGTAACCGTCGCAATAGTAATAATACTCCAAATTGTATTATTTTATCTATCTTTTATAACCGTCGAAATAGCAATAATCAACCAAAATTATACTATTTTATTTTTTTATCGTAACCATCGAAATAGCAATAATCAACCAAAATTACACTATTTTATTTATTTATTGTAACCGTCGAAATAATAATAATCAGTCAAATTTATACTATTTCATTTATTTATAGTAACCGTTGAAATATTAATAATCAGCCAAAATTATACTAGTTTATTTATCTATTGTAACTACCTCAACAGTAATAATGATAATCCAAATTGTATTATTTTATCTATTTATTGTAACAGTCGAAATAGAAATAATCAGTCAAATTTGTAATATTTTATTTATTTATCGTAACCTTCGAAATAACAATAATCAACCAAAATTATACTATTTTATTTATTTATTGTAACCTTCAAAATAGTAATAATCGTCAAAATTATACTATTTTATTTATTCATTAGAACCGTACTAATATTAATATTCAGTCAAAATTATACTTTTTTATTTATTTTGAAACTAAGAAATTTAAATTTATGCCAGCATATTTTACCATACAAATCATGAAGTAATACTAATTCAGTTTTGGATATGATAATTTTTGCTTAAATATGGGCTGTGTATGTGAATTGTTTTGATAGACAGATACTGTAAGGAATGTGCACCCACGACTTTGTGTGCTCTGAAAGACATTGGGAGAATCGCCCCATTTTGACCCCTTCCACGCGGCTTTTCTTAGGAAAAATAAGAAGCCGGCCGGCAAAGGGGACTGATAACGTTTTTCGGAGGCACTGGTGGATGTTTTTGCAGGTTCTCGGAGGAGGAGTGTATGCCCTTTTCGGCAGGGCTCAAGTTTCCAGGCAACCCCCCCCCCCCAAGAAGGAAGGGGGCTGGAGTTCAGCAGAGAGGAGAGATTAAGAGAGTCGAGATTGGGCCGCCAGCTAAAACACATCTCTCTGCGCTGATGTGAAAGGAAAGGATAATGCTCGGTGACTTTAAAATATCTAGCTAGGACTGGCTCTGAGACTCAATTTTGAGATGTCATTTTCTTTAATTGTTTTTTTTTAATGTTTTGTAAATAAATCTTTGTTTCGTCTGTAAGAGGTTTCCGAGAAATTATTTTAAAAGTAATGCATCCCAGCGACAGATTAAGAACGTACCTGCCCCAGTAAAAGTAGGCGGGCAGGTCTCACGCTAAAACGTAGCGCACCGGTAGTAAAGAGGGTGCGTTACAGATACAATACTAATTTTTTTTTTATATCGAGCCCAATTATATCCAACATAGAATCAGGAACATTCTAAAATTTTAGAGAGCACTGTTTTCAAATCCGAAACCTAAAACCATCTTAACTTTTTATTCTACAGTTATCTAATCCAAAAGTAAGACAAATCAGAGTTTTTTCCACACAAATTTCAAATACAGAACAACATAAAACAGTTTTAACACTTTATAAAGCAACTTTTGAAAGCTAAAGTTTGAACTTTTAAAATTATTCTTTCAGTTGATTCTTCAAATGTAGTACCTAAAATAAGAAAAAATGTTCACTATGCAGAATTATCAATGCAGAATTCTCAATTCAAACATTTCAAGCTGTGACACGCTCGAATTTAAAATATTATCTCACTGGTTAATGATTTTACACTGGTGTGCAAAACTTAAGCAACAGGTGGGTTTCTTGCCATAACTGCAAGAGAAATCATCTGAGAAACATGAAATTCAGATATGAGGGAGAGTATTAAGCACATAAAGGATGACGAAAGTATTGTTGCTGAAAAAGGAATACAATGCATACGGTGGGGAATCAAACAAAAACAGTCTTTATTGAAAGCATAGTATAGTGACTTATGATTGTCTAATCAAGAGGAAAAATAACAAGCACACTTTCCTTAATATGGGATATGCCCTCCCCTAATGGTTGCTTCGCACCGTCTCCGCATACTCAGAACCATCTGGTCCAACATTTCTTGCGGTAGGCGTGCCCATTCCGCAACCAGCATATATTTGAGTTGTTGGGTGTTCTACGGAGGATGTAAGAATGCTGCAATGCGTCTTCATAAAGCATCTCACACATGTTTGTTAGGATTTAAATCAGGGTAGTACACTGGCCAATCCATTTGAGGGATATCTTCACTTTCCAGTAGATCCTCAATAATAGGTTCATGGTCACAATGGTCTTCAAGTCTTCAATCAATTCCTCTGGGGGTGGCAGGCCAAGCCTTTTGGTCTTCTGCTTGATCCCTCCTTCAAAATTTCGAGAATCCACTTGAGAAACAAATCGTACTTTCACCCTTGAGGTGCTCATTGAAACGAAAACTTACCCCTTTGCTTTAATATGAGTAACGTATGACTCAATCATGCTTGGTTTAACCAAGTGACACAAAACAATATCAACAACAACATTTGAGGACTTTTAAAGACCTTCAATAATTATTAGGTTAATATAATATTGTATTAAACATTTATCTTCAAGCCTAAGATTATGAAATTATCTAACTTGATTTGTTACAATAAAAAAACTAAAATTTCGTAAAGTAATTCTTAACGTGACTTCCCAAATATTAATATTACGTTGGCAATATGATATTACAATTTCCTTTTTAAATTTTCTAAAATTAACTTCTCAAAAATTATCGAAAATATATAAATCTTACTAAATTTACTAAACTTTAATACATTGTTTATACAAACATTACTTCATCAATTAAAATAATCTGTTATAAATAAGATTTTAATTCTACAAAGTTACTATGTCCCACTGATGGGTAGTTAGTAGGTTTCCAGAATTAAAATAGTCATACTAATAGCTTTTATTATTCATTTTAAAATAAAAAATTCTACTTTTTAGATTGAATTTTTACGAGTTGATGAATACCGTTGAAACTTAAATAATTTATTTAGCCTTGTTTTTTCAATAAGTATATTTTTAAAAGTAACCTGAAAATATGCCACAAAAAAAGGAAATTTACTCACCCACAAAATCACTTTTGAAATATGTAGATTAGAAACTAAATTTTTGTATCAAATTGAATATAAGTATATTTTTAATTATGTAAATTTTAAACTTTAAATGCGTAATTATAATGTAAAAATGGTTGCAAGGTAACAATGTAAAATTTAAAAACATAGATCTGTTATGAGAGTGAAATTAAAAAACCTTCTTTGTTCTGATATAAAATAAAATATATTGCTCGAGTTAATCTAATTAAGATTTACCGGATAAGAGAAATATTTAATTTTTATTGGATATGAAAAAAATTGGATTTTAATTTTACAAAATTTAAATTTATATTACGCTTAAATGGATTTATGACTTTTTTACATTAATTTTCTATTAGAAACATTAATTTACATTAATTTTCTATACATTTTCTTACATAACGTTTATTTCTTACGTTGCAATGTATACATTTTCTTACATTACATTAATTTACATTAATTTTCTATTAGAAAAGAATTAATTTACATTAATTATTTTTTAATTCTTTCTCTGTTCCCATATATCAAAGTAATTATATGTAGATTAGGTATAAAACTTTAAATTTCCTACGTCTAACTTGAAAATATAATTAAATTTTAGAAACTATGCCAAAGTATCTCCAGATGAAAATATAGTTTAAAAAAGATACATTTGAAGTAGAGATCAGTTATCAAGAAAAATCGAATTAATTGTTTGGTATGTAAAAGATTTCGAAATCTAAATAAAAAATCAACATCTTTCTTCGAAATGGTGTTAGTCATTTATAAATAAAATGATGCATTTTTGGAATTCAACGTTTATAGACTTTTCAAACATACATAATAAGTACAAAAATAATAGTTTATTTACTACATTGTATGTACTTAAAAATTATAACAAAGTTCAAATCTAACGAAATAAAAATAGCGAAATAATCGGTTCGAAACTACGTTCTAAAACTGCGATAGAGTCGTTTGAAAGAAACAACCTTCCAAAGAACAAAAATAAATCAGAGAAGATTATGCAAGAACGTCAAAGTTGAAGTAGCTGTTTTTAAAAGGTTACACCACCTATTAACACGTTGTATGCGAGACACGTACTAGTACGTTTTCTGACGATTGTTACTTGAGCGCGGGAAACGTACTAGAACGTTTTCTGACGATTGTTACTTGAGCGCGGGAAACGTGCTAGTACGTTTTCTGACGATTGTTACTTGAGCGCGGGAAACGTACTAGTACGTTTTCTGACGATTGTTACTTGAGCACGGGAAACGTACTAGTACGTTTTCTGACGATTGTTACTTGAGCACGGGAAACGTACTAGTACGTTTTCTGACGATTGTTACTTGAGCACGGGAAACGTACTAGTACGTTTTCTGACGATTGTTACTTGAGCGCGGGAAACGTACTAGTACGTTTTCTGACGATTGTTACTTGAGCGCGGGAAACGTACTAGTACGGGTTAGTGTAACAACATGATTTATTCGTGGTACAAAAATAACGGTATACGCAGAAAACGAAGCCTAATGTTCTTGTCTACTATATAGATTCTGGAAAAATTTAGACAAATAAAAAGTAGTTTTTACCTCAGTCGATACGGAACCACAGAACGGGAAGGTTGATTAAAAAAATCAATTTAGATGTAAATTTAACTTTTTATTTAACCTTACGAAAATGATAATATATGTATGTATATTTATATATTATATATATCCTTGTGTTTATATATATATATATATATATATATATATATATATATATATATATATATATATATATATATATATATATATATATATATATATATATATATATATATATATATATATATATATATATATATATATATATATATATATATATATATATATATATATATATATATATATATATATATATATATGTATATATATATATATAAATATATATATATATATATATATATATTATATATATATATATATATATATTATATATATATGTATATATATATATATATATATATATATATATACTTATATATATGTATATGTATATATATATACATATATATACTCATATATATGTATATATATATATATATATATATATATATATGTATTTAAATTTATATGTATCTATATTATTGTAGATGTGTATATATATTATGTATATTTCTATCTACATAAATATCATTATACACGATACTATTGTTATTATATCATTTCATAAATGTAACGTGTAATATAGAGACGAATTGTTTGCTTAATTCTAATTTAAAATCTCATTCGTAAGTATAAAGATATCTATGTACAATAGGTAATATATTTTAAAATTGTCATTAGATTTCAATTTTACAAATATATATATATATATATATATATGCTTATTTGTCTATTTATATATTTGCTTATATATTTCAATATAAAATACGAAAAGTTGGTTAAAAAATGAAATATTTTTCGATCTGTTCAGATTTAACTGAATTTAGGCGCAAAAAGCCCCGTCCCGATACAATTCCGTTACCAAATGTACCCGCACACAATGTATTAAAATTTACCTTAGTTCATTATGTATCACGTGTGATATACAAACGTACAGAACATTAAATGTGTATATCATATTTGATGTACAGTACAGGCAAATGTTTGAAAATGAAGTACTACTTTATGCAAGAAAACTAAACAATTTTTATAAATGAAAGTTAAACCCTCGTTAATAATCTAGAAATATTTACTTTGAAATAAAGCACAACATTTTATTTTATATGTAACCAAAAATACGCTTTTACAATAAGTATTTTTCAACTCATAAGGTGTTAGGTTCACTTAAAAACGCTTCTCTATTATTACTGGCTAAACTAGCATTTAGCCCGTCATATGACAAGATCAGCAACATTTTTAATTTTACAGAATTTTAAAGTACCTTATGATGCAGGTAAAAATGGTTTGTTTTTTGGCCGAGAATTATCCGGTACACGATCAATAATTTTTTTATCTTCCTACTCCTCTAAAGTCTCCTAATACTCTGAATGCAGTTTAGAATCATGTTGAATTCATTTAGAAAGATAATTCAAAGTTTTCTGAGCTACTTCGAAATTACAGTTAAATTCTTCCGAAATTTTTTTTCCACAATAATTAAGGGAAGTAAAGGAATGAAGCTATCATTTCTACTACACCCTGGAGGTAGATGGAATTCATTGTTAAAACCTGGGATAAAATTTTCATTGCAACAAAAATGATAATTAAATTTAAAATTATCACTATATACCTAATCTATCATTTAATCCAAATATAAAAAATATATATTTATGTAATATCTAAATTCAGTGATAAAACGTATGAAGATAATGCAGAGGATATTTAAATAATTTAAAATAAGAAATGATTAAATGAGATGGTTAAAGAAATGACGTCATAATGCTAGACAAAATGTTATTTTCATGTACTTATAATGTGATAAATGGATGAATTTAATCATAACTGAGAAAAAAGAACTCTTAACCGAGAAAAATAGGGCTTTAAATGATGGCATAAAACGCTGCAAAAGTGGGGAAGATTTGGATTTTGAACGTTTTAAAGACGACAGTACTTTTTGCTGTGATATGAAGCCTATTTATACCAATTTATCTTAGAATCGGATTAATAGTTTAGGAGAAGATAAACTTTACTCGATTTGAATTTTGCTAAACCTAACTCACCAAGAATCCAATATGAATGTCTGAACTATTCCAGATCAAACAGCTTCATAAATTCGAGGACACACGGACAGAAAGCTATTGTTATATAGGGGATAACAGATCCCATTCACTTCTCAAAACTTTAAAGTTTCGAAAGATGCCTATTTATCTTATACCGAACTTTTTCTAATGATGCTATTGGTTAAGTTTGCCTACTCTTTTCCCTTGAGAGCCAGTAAAAACTATTTAAACGTTTCCATTGATCTATATCAAGAATTCTCAAAACAAAATCTATTCCATTCATTCCCAAATGTTTACTTTTCTAAAGGACGATTCCCAGAAACTTAACTTAATTTCCGGAGAAATTTGAGAAAAGCTAATATTAAATTATAACTTCAAAACTTTTAGCGAGGTCTTAAAGCTGTGTTTCTCTTTCCAATTTTTGGATATGTTCACTACCTCCTCGTATGTGCCTTTCCCTCGAATTAGATAAACACCGTGTCAGATGTCTGATGGACTGCTATTGGTCCATATTCGATCCAGAAACTGGAATTGTTCCATTGATTTTAGAGAAAGTTCCTGGATTTTCGTCGATATATCTTTTGTCAGAAGTTTCTAGTTTCCTAGTTAAATAACTCATGAAGGGCTAAATTAGATTTTGTCTAGGTTTCGTTATTTTAAATTCTTTCGTTTTGTGACTTTTGCTGATTTAGGTCGTAATCTCTTTTCTTTTACCATTTTTTTTATTTTGGGTGACTTTGATCACTTCTTGCCAGTCAGCATTTTACTGGATTTAGAAAATTAAAATAGAAGTCATACTACTTCTTTTGTGTTGCTTACAAAGACATACAATTCATAATGTTGTTTGTTCTCTCGACTTCTTTTGTATATCCCTTACACGATGGTGTAATAATGGTCATAATGGTTGTAATAATGTTATGTTTTTCCCATTTTAGAACTAGTTTTCTGTCCATATTTCTTTTGTCGAAAGTTTCTAGTTTTCCTAGTTAAATAACTCGTGAAGGGCTAAATTAGATTGTGTCTAGGTTTCGTTATTTCAAATTCTTTCGTTTTGTAACTTTTGCTACCTTAGTTCATAATCTCTTTTCTTTTACCATTTTTATTTTTTTGTTCTTGATGACTTTTATCACTTTTTGCCAGTCAGTATTTTACTGAATTCAACAAATTAAAATAGAAGTCATATTAGTTCTTTTGTGTTGCTCATAAAGGCATACATTTGATAAGGTTGTTTGTTCTGTCGATTTTTTGTGTATATCACTTACACGATGGAGTTATAATTGTAATAATTGTTGTAATAATGTTATGTTTTTCCCATTTTAGAACTAGTCTTCCGTCCATATTTCTTTTGTCGAAAGTTTCTAGTTTCCTAGTTAAATAACTCGTGGGCAAAATTAGATTTTGTCTAGGTTTCGTTATTTTAAATTCTTCCGTTTTGTGACTTTTGCTGATTTAGGTCGTAATCTCTTTTCTTTTACCATTTTTATTTTTTTGTTCTTGGTAACTTTTATCACTTTTTGCCAGTCAGCATTTTACTGAATTCAACAAATCAAAATAGAAGTCATATTAGTTCTTTTGTGTTGCTCATAAAAGCAAACAATTCATAATGTTGTTTGTTCTCTTGATATTTTGTGCATATCACTTACACGATGGAGTTATAATGGTAATAATAATTGTAATAATGTTATGTTTTTCCCATTTTAGAACTAGTTTTCGGTCCATATTTCTTTTGTCGAAAGTTTCTAGTTTTCCTAGTTAAATAACTCGTGAAGGGCTAAATTAGATTGTGTCTAGGTTTCGTTATTTCAAATTCTTTCGTTTTGCTACTTTTGCTGATTTAGGTCGTAATCTTTTTTCTTTTACCATTCTTTTTTTGTTTTTGGTGACTTTGATCACTTCTTCACAGTCAGCATTTTACTGAATTTAAAAAAACAAATTAGAAGTCATTCAAGCTCTTTTACGTTGCTCACAAAGACATACAATTCAGAATGTTGTTTGTTCTCTCGACTTCTTTTGTATATCACTTAGACTATGGATTTATAATGGTAATAATAATTGTAATAATGTTATGATTTTCCCATTTTAGAACTAGTTTTCTGTCCATATTTCTTTTGTCGAAAGTTTCTAGTTTCCTAGTTAAATAACTTGTTAAGGGTTAAATTAGATTGTGTCTAGGTTTCGTTATTTTAAATTCTTCCGTTTTATGACTTTTGCTAATTTAGTTCGTAATTGCTTTTCTTTTACCATTTTTTTTTGTTTTTGGTGACTCTGATCACTTCTTGTCAGTTAGTATTTTACTGAATTTGACAAATCCAAATAGAAGTTATACTAGTTCTTTTGTGTTGCTCACAAAGACATACAATTCATAATGTTGTTTGTTCTCTCGATTTTTTGTGTATATCCCTTACACGATGGTATAATAATGGTAATAATGGTTATAATAATGTTATGTTTTTCCCATTTTAGAACTAGTTTTCAAACCATATTTCTTTTGTTGAAAGTTTTTAGTTTCCTAGTAAAATAACTCGTGGGCTAAAATTAGATTTTTTTTTTCTAGGTTTCGTTATTTTCAAATTCTTCCGTTTTGTGACTTTGCTAATTTATCGTAATCTCTTTTCTTTTACCATTTTTTGTTTTTGGTTACTTCAATCACTTCTTGCCAGTCAGCATTTTACTGAATTCAACAAATTAAAATACAGGTCATACTAGTTCTTTTGTGTTGCTTACAAAGAAATACAATTCATAATGTTGTTTGTTCTCTCGACTTTTTGTGTATAACACTTAAACGACGGAGTTATAATGGTAATAATGAATGTAATAATGTTATTCTTTTCCCATTTTAGACCTAGTTTTCTGTCCATATTTCTTTTGTCGAAAGTTTCTAGTTTCCTAGTAAAATAACTTGTTAAGGGTTAAATTAGATTGTGTCTAGGTTTCGTTATTTCAAATTCTTCCGTTTTGTGACTTTTGCTAATTTACTTCATAATCTCTTTTCTTTTACCATTTTGTTGTTTGTGGTGACTTTGATCACATCTTGACAATCAGCATTTTACTAATTCAACAAATTAAAATGGAGGTCATGCTAGTTCTTTTGTGTTGCTCACAAAGACATACAATTCATAATATTCTTTGTTCTCTCGACTTTTTGTGTATATCACTTACACGACGGAGTTATAATGGTAATAATAATTGTAATAATGTTGTGTTTTTCCCATTTTAGAGCTAGTTTTCTGTCCATATTTATTTTGTCGAAAGTTTCTAGTTTCATAGTTAAATAACTTGTGAAGGGCTAAATTAGATTTTGTCTAGGTTTCGTTATTTCAAATTCTTCCATTTTGTGACTTTTGCGAATTTAGTTTGTAATCTCTTTTCTTTTACCATTCTTTTTGTTTTGGTGATTTTGATCGCTTCTGCACAATCAGCATTTTACTAATTCAACAAATTAAAATGGAGGTCATATTAGTTCTTTTGTGTTGCTCACAAAGACATACAATTCATAATGTTCTTTGTTCTCTAGAATTTTTGTGTATATCACTTACACGATGGATTTATAATGGTAATAATAATTGTAATAATATCCCACTTTAGACCTAGTTTTCTGTCCATATTTCTTTTGTCGAAAGTTTCTAGTTTCATAGTTAAATAACTCATCAAAGGCAAAATTAGTTCTTGTCTAGGTTTCGTTATTTTAAATTCTTCCGTTTTATGACTTTTGCTAATTTAGTTCGTAATCTCTTTTCTTTTACCATTTTTATTTTTTTGTTCTTGGTAACTTTTATCACTTTTTGCCAGTCAGCATTTTACTGAATTCAACAAATCAAAATAGAAGTCATATTAGTTCTTTTGTGTTGCTCATAAAGACATACAATTCATAATGTGGTTTGTTCTCTCGAATTTTTGTGTATATCATTTACACGATAGAGTTATAATGGTAATAATAATTGCAATAATGTTATTTTTTTTCTCATTTTACAGCTAGTTTTCCGTTCATGTTTCTTTTGTCGAAAGTTTCTAGTTTTCCTAGTTAAATAATTCGTGAATAGCTAAATTAGTTTGTGTCTAGGTTTCATTATTTCAAATTCTTCCGTTTTGTGACTTTTGCTGACTTAGTTCGTAATCTCTTTTCTTTTATCATTTTTTTTTGTGGTAACTTTGATCACTTCTTGCCAGTCATTATTTTACTGACCTCAAAAAATTAAAATAGAAGTCATACAAGCTCTTTTGTGTTGCTTACAAAGACATACAATTCATAATGTTGTTTGTTTTCTCGACTTTTTGTGTATATCACTTACACGATGGAGTTATGATGGTAATAATAATTGTAATAATGTTATGATTTTCCCATTTTAGAACTAGTTTTCGGTCCATATTTCTTTTGTCCAAAGTTTCTAGTTTCCTAGTGAAATAACTTGTGAAGGGCTAAATTAAATTTTGTCTAGGTTTCGTTATTTTAAATTCTTCCATTTTGTGACTTTTGCTGATTTAGTTCGTAATTTCTTTTCTTTTACCATTTTTTTTTGTTTTTGGTGACTTTAATCACTTTTTGTCAGTTAGCATTTTACTGAATATGACAAATTAAATTAGAAGTTATCCCAGTTCTTATGTGTTGCCCACAAAGACATACAGTTCATAATGTGGTTTGTTCTCTCGACTTTTTGTGTATATCCCTTACACGATGGTGTAATAATGGTCATAATGGTTGTAATAATGTTATGTTTTTCAGATTTTAGAACTAGTTTTCAGTCCATATTTCTTTTGTCGAAAGTTTCTAGTGTCTTAATTAAGTAACTCGTGAAGGGCTAAATTAGATTATTTCTAGGTTTCGTTATTTCAAATTCTTCCGTTTTGTGACTTTTGCTAATTTATTTCTTAATCTATTTTCTTTAACCATTTTTTTTTTATTTTTGATGACTTTGATCACTTCTTGTCAGTCAGTATTTTACTGAATTTGACAAATCAAATCAGAAGTTATACTAGTTATTTTGTGTTGCTCACAACGACATACAATTCATAATGTTGTTTGTTCTCTCGGTTTTTGTGTATATCACTTACACAATGGAGTTATAATGGTAATAATAACTGTAATAATGTTAAGTTTTTCCCATTTTAGGACAAGTTTTCCGTCCATATTTCTTTTGTCGAAAGTTTCTAGTTTCATAGTTAAATAACTTGTGGGTAAAATTAGTTTTTTTTCTAGGTTTCGTTATTTTAAATTCTTCCGTTTTGTGACTTTTATATTGTAATCTCTTTTCTTTTACAATTTTTTTTTTGTTTTTGGTTACTTCGATCACTTCTTGCCCGTCAGCATTTTACTGAATTCAACAAATTAAAATAGAGGTCATACTATCTTTTTGTGTTGCTCACAAAGAAATACATCTGATAATGTTGTTCGTTCTCTCGATTTTTTGTGCTTATCATTTACACGATGGAGTTACAATGGTAATAAAGATTATGATAATTTTATATTTTCCCATTTTAGAGCTAGTTTTTCCGTCCATATTTCTATTGTCGAAAGTTTCATGTTTTCCTAGTTAATTAACTTCTGAAGGGGTAAATTAAATATTTTCTAAGTTTTGTTATTTTAAATTCTTCCGTTTTATGACTTTTGCTGATTTAGGTCGTAATCTCTTTTCTTTTACCATTTTTTTTATTTTGGGTGACTTTGATCACTTCTTGCCAGTCAGCATTTTACTGGATTTAGAAAATTAAAATAGAAGTCATACTACTTCTTTTGTGTTGCTTACAAAGACATACAATTCATAATGTTGTTTGTTCTCTCGACTTCTTTTGTATATCCCTTACACGATGGTGTAATAATGGTCATAATGGTTGTAATAATGTTATGTTTTTCCCATTTTAGAACTAGTTTTCTGTCCATATTTCTTTAATCTAAAGTTCCTAGTTTCCGAGTTTGGGAATAACTCGTGAAGGGTTAAATTAGATTTTTTCTAGGTTTCGTTATTTCAAATTCTTCCATTTTGTGATTTTTGCGAATTTCGTTTGTAATCTCTTTTCTTTTACCATTTTTTTTTAATTTTTGATGATTTTGATCACTTCTTGTCAGTCAGCATTTTACTGAATTTAACAAATTAAAATAGAAGTCTTATTAGTTCTTTTGTGTTGCTCATAAAGGCATACATTTGATAAGGTTGTTTGTTCTGTCGATTTTTTGTGTATATCACTTACACGATGGAGTTATAATTGTAATAATTGTTGTAATAATGTTATGTTTTTCCCATTTTAGAACTAGTCTTCCGTCCATATTTCTTTTGTCGAAAGTTTCTAGTTTCCCAGTTAAATAACTCGTGGGCAAAATTAGTTTTTTTTCTAGGTTTCGTTATTTTAAATTCTTCGATTTTGTGACTTTTGCTGACTTATATCGTAATCTCTTTTCTTTTACCTTTTCTTTTACCTTTTCTTTTGTTTTTGGTTACTTCGATCACTTCTTGCCAGTCAGCATTTTACTGAATTCAACAAATTAAATTAGAAGTTATCCTAGTTCTTTTGTGTTGCTCACAAAGACATACAGTTCATAATGTGGTTTGTTCTGTCGATTTTTTTGTGTATATCACTTACACGATGGAGTTATAATTGTAGTAATTGTTGTAATAATGTTATGTTTTTCCCATTTTAGAATTAGTTTTCTGTCCATATTTCTTTTGTTGAAAGTTTCTAGTTTTCCTAGTTAAATAATTCGTGAATAGCTAAATTAGTTTGTGTCTAGGTTTCGTTATTTCAAATTCTTCCGTTTTGTGACTTTTGCTGACTTAGTTCGTAATCTCTTTTCTTTTATCATTTTTTTGTGGTGACTTTGATCTCTTCTTGCCATTCATTATTTTACTGACTTCAAAAAATTAAAATAGAAGTCATACAAGCTCTTTTGTGTTGATTACAAAGACATACATTTCATAATGTTGTTTGTTCTCTCCACTTCTTTTGTATATCACTTAGACGATGGAGTTATAATGGTAATAAGAATTGTAATAATG
>CM063507.1:44731073-44733573 GCA_032207245.1 Pardosa pseudoannulata | reverse complement strand
TGCTACGGTCTACTTTTTGCAACACGAGGGCTAATGAGACCAGGACCTACTGCTTAAAGCCGATTCCGAACGGCTACGAACATCCATGCCAATGTGGGATTCGAACCCACGAACTCCGGTACCGAAGGCCAGCACCTTAACCAATCGGCCATCGTTCGGTGAAGGCCCATTCGGAGGAAAGACGAAGCGAAAAGAACTTTAGGAAAGGCAGGGAACATTTAATTTTTTTGTCCATCTGAAGTTAGCGTCATCAGCGGGAGTTGCTTCCATATTTGAGCGGTTTACGGCGTCTCCATATTGAGATTAAGTATATTTTATTTGCGTCCCCAGATTGGGCAAAATTACATTTGTAAATAAAACAAGTCTGCAAAACGGTAAGTCTTCGCTCATTTGTATCTTTTGTCTTAAAACTTTGTGTTATCTCAGCATGACCTGGTATAAGTCATTGGTACGTAATATTTGGTGCCATGACCAGAATTCGAACTTGGGTTTAGAAATTTTGTATTGTTTTTATAAGTTAAAAGCTACTTTCATTGAAAAATGAATATAAAAGGGTACTGCAAGTAATATTTGAAAAGTGCTCAGAATGTCATTAGGATAATTTTGCTTTTATACATGTCCAAAAACCAGAACTTAGTATACAAAACTGGCCATATAAACATAGAATTAAATGAACTGTTTACCAATCAGTGATAAAACACATAATGTAATTCATAAATTCGAATGGTTAATTTTCAACAGTTAGTTTACCATAAACTAATGTAAATATTTTCTTGGTATATTCACTTTTCAATTAGTTAAAAAAAGATTTCTTCAACATTTTAGTTTACCTCAAATTTCATTTGAGAGTTTATTAGATATTCATTTGCTAGTCTATTAGATATATACTCTACAAAAATGGATAAAAAATATTTATCGAATGATTGCCGATAATTGTTAATTTACCATAAACTATTAAAATTTTTTTCTTGATCTATTCTCTTTATAAACATTTAGAAAAGACTTCCCAAATATATTTTTCAACTCAAATTTCTTTTGCTAGATTATTAGATATATGCTCCCTAAAAATAGGTAAAAAATTTTAAAAACCGTTGTCTTCCATTATTCACAAGACGTATCCTAGCTTCTTGAGAAAGGATAAAGGCACACCGGCTGTTATACCGACAGTTTAACTGTGAAAACAAGCCATCGTTTTCCATCTTCTTGAATCCCGGTTTCAGAGAGAAATGGGGAAGCTCCCCTAATCCTTTACTACAGTGGAATTGTTCTAATCTTGAAGAAGAATTTTTATCTTACGATTCTGAAATAGCTCTTTAAATCCAACAAAATCATACAAAATTCATCGCCGGATGTTAAACTCTCCAAGGTCTAAATAACACACGCTTGAAACTTACACACAAACACTCACACACATACACATGCATAAGTAATGTATCTAAAAATGTATATGTGTACACATATGTGTGTATGTATATATATGCTTGTATATATGTATATATATATATATATATATATATATATATATATATATATTTATATATATATATATATATATATATATGTTAATCCATAATAATTTAATAATTTTAAAAATTGTACTCCATTCGTTTGCGAATGTCAAAATTTGATAATCTGCAATTGTGTATAAAATATTGTGTACCGTTTTAAATATATTAATGTTCACAGTTTATGATTTTATTGCATTTTCATTGATTCAATAATGTATACATTTTTTTCTGATGAATTTAAGCATGATTTAGTTAATTTAAATAAAATTCCCTATATGTTTGCCCATTTGCAAATTTAGCTATTTTATCAAAACTGTGATTTTTACATTTAATACCTATAGTTATTGCTTTCTATTCATTTTTATTGCTCTAATGGATGTTTATGTCGCCATATTAAATGGCATGTTTTCGAAAAAAAAGTATCACCAACAAAAACAAGGAAGTACCCCGGACTGCATTTTTATCGATATATGACCTCGGAAGGAATTAATGTAATTATTAATGGACTATTGATATACTATCATATACCCAGTGAAATGACGGGTGATCAGTAAAAGTTTCAATTTTCCGGAATTGAAAAGTATCCTAAAAGGCAGATAAATAAATGGTTTGTTTTTTGACTGATAATTAACTGATACACGCCCAATAATTTGTTTATATTCACACTCCTCTCAAGTCCCCCGATAATGTGAATGCAGGTTAGAATCATTTTGAATTCATTTAGAAAGATAATTCAAAGTTTTCTTAGCTATGTCGAAAATATCGTTAAGTTCTTCCCATTTTTTTAAACAGTAATTAATAGAAGTAAATCAATGAAATTATCATTCCCAACTACACCCTGGAGGTACATAGAATTTGTTGTTAATACGGGTGAGGAAATTTTGATTACAAAAAAAAAACTAATCGAGGATTAAATTTCAAATTATCACACATGTACATAATTTATTATTTAAGCCGAATAAAAAAGAAAATTACTTATCAATATCTCAGAT
>CM063507.1:44716073-44726073 GCA_032207245.1 Pardosa pseudoannulata | reverse complement strand
GGTGCTGGCCTTTGGTACCGACGTTCGTGGGTTCGAATCCCACTCTGGCATGGATGTTCGTAGCCGTTCGGAATCGGCTTTAAGCTGTAGGTCAAGGTCTTATTAGCCCTCGTGTTGCAAAAAGTAGACCGTAGCATTCCAAACCAAACCAAACTATATATTGGAAAAATGGAAAATTAAATATTATGTATTGGATTAACCGAATTCGGGCTTCACGGAATTGAAATGCCTTTTCTCTTGCTTGAGCGCAGGTCGGATATTCGAAAATTGGCGCATTTGCATTGCCTGAACTGAGTTCGGTCGTCACAAGCAAAGGGTTAACCTGACATATGTTATCTAATTAAGAGAGGAGTCTTCAAAAGGTTACAGAAATTATACAGTTTTTTACTTGGGGTTGTGGAACTATTCCCGTTTACCATTGCAGGAGGATACATTGTACAGTTTTAATATTAATTGCTTTATTTAAATGCTATGCTGATGTTGTAGCTGACGCTGTCTTCCAGCAGCGTGAGATGTATTGGAAGTAGTCTCTGCAGTGATTCGAGAGAGCCGCGTGGGGCAGTTCATTAGTTGAATAAAATTTTGCTCTTGATTTGACTTTTAAGAAATTTGTAGAAATATTTTGCACTCTTACAAAACAGCTACAACATACATCACTATCAGGGATCCATCATTAAAATTTTTCTTACCATTGGTTATTTTTAATTGCATTCTACGACTAGCTCTAAACAATAAACAAGACATTGAAAAACATTATGTTGACAAATTCTTGTTTAACTGATACAAGTTTAGAAGAACATAATTGACGCAGTATTCAGTAAGATTCACGATCTCGGATTTTAACTTCCGCAGCGTTGGGATCTTGGTAGACACAGACGTTTCTGTAAAATTCTAAGTTAAACCTGGTTCACTATACGCACATACCTAACGTCAAGTTGCAAACTTGTGTCCCCAAATGCTAAAGGTAGTAGGAGTAAATGGATAAGACTGCAACTTACTAAAACACACTTTAGACAATGTTCTCCAAGTTGAAGCCTCTGGATGTCTACGCCAAGCCTGGGGTTTATCTACTTGGTTCTACTTCTAAATTATGAACACATATTTTGCTTGTTTGAATTGTAATAGGCAGTAATTTTGGCCACCTGTATGGTGCTTCCATAATAAAATTGCTAAGAATTATCTGCAACTTGGTAGTGACGAATTCTATAAAAGCAGTTGACGCCAAATTAGAAACAATTGAAGTAAATTAAAAACAGGTTTGCTCATGAATGTCTGCATTCTACTTCTTCCAATCGGAAGGTGGTAGATTATTAGGTAGATACAGTTCCGTAGCTTAGTCTGCGGATTTGAATAACGCTACTGAAATAGATGCATATAGTCATTCGCAATCACCTTTAAGCAATAGGCTTCGCTATTATAACTTCTCTTGTCACAGAGAAAAGAGACTGTAGTGCTACAAATCGAACCAAACTAATTTTTTCAAAATGTGTTGAGAGATCCCTTTATTGCATTTCTATTTTATTTTTTTTTCTATTTTGAGTAGCTATAACAAGTTTGTAGATTATATCTGCAGCATATTAGTAAATGATAAATGATAATTCTGATGGCGTATTATACAGTCTAGTTAAAACGTTGTGTATAATGTTGTTGCTGCTGTTTTGTGCCAATTGGTTAGTAAGGCAAAGGGGTGAGCCTTCTTCTTAATGCTCAATCCAAGGGTGAAATTATGAAATTATTCTTGATGAAGTGGGTCCTCGTAATTTAAAAGCAGGGACTAAGCAGAAAACCCATAGGCTTTGCTGCCACTCCCAGAGGTATTATTTGATAACTTGGAGAACATTGTGACTTCGAACCTTTTTTTATTTGCCGCAGTCACTTTAACGAACATGGAGGATATTAGGCCGTCTCGGGCCTCGAACCCGCAACTCTCCAGTTACAAGAGCTTTGACTTTACCTGAATTACAGCGGTGTACAATTCCTTGTGTACAATTTAATAGGTATGCAAGGATGTCGTGTTTGGTTGCAAGCGGTATAGTTTCACCATTAATCAACACAATGGCTAATAAGATCGGACTTACTGCTTAAAGCGGATTCTGAAAGGTTACAGACATGCCCTCAGTGGAATTCGAAGTTTGAAACATCGGTACCGAAGAGCAGCACCATATCAGAAGTGTATTCAGATATGGCGCTACTCTTCGGTACTTATGTGTGTATTCAGAACTTGGATACACACATCGGTAAAAGATTAAAAAAGTGTACCAGATAATAAAAAAAAGTATTCAAAACTTGGTATTGCAATAGCTGTTTTAGTCTAACTACATATAAAAATTTTGACAGGAACGAAACATTCTACATGCCATCTATTATTTTTATTAACTCTTATTCAACCACTGAATCTGAAAATTATCAATATTAAACTGAAAATACTAAATTTTATTTTGTCCCCAAAAATTTAACTTAGAAGTCCATTTGTAAACTAAAATAAATTTTATTTCATTAAAAATCTTTTTTATATACTTTTTATCTCCTTATCTTAAAACGAAGGGATTTTTTACACATATATAAGTGACTTTTGTGGGAACTTTCAATCACTTAGTAGCTAAATAAATTGCAGAGTAATACTACCCCTTAATTCAGGGTACACAAAAGGCATTTTTACGGAGTTAAAGTCAACTTGAGCTGTTATCAAATATTAGTTTAACGCTAAAATATTTTAGATTATATAAAATAATCTAAAAACTGAAGCGATATAGATAAATATCTTTCTATTGCCTTTCATTTAACCTTCGAATGAACCTTTGTCTTCCAAACTGCCAAAACGTGGGAGACAAAAATATTGGTTTACTTGAATAGTTTCAAAGTTCTTAATAATAATTAATGGAGATAATTAAGCTAGTTTGTATTCATGTAATTATAAAAGGAAAAAATTAAGTTATATGTAGATTTGCATCTAGTTACTAATCACCCACGTTATGAAACAATGTACATTAAAATTTTGAAAGGAAATTAAAATATTGAAGCTAAAAGCTCTAATTAATCTTAAAAGTAATAAAGATATAATTCACATGGTGTTTTATTTTGTATGGACATTCGAGTTTAGGCTATTTCTTTGAAATCTAATTTTAGAGCATGTTTTTGAATGGTATGAATTTCGAATGTTTCTAGTATGAGGACAATTAAATACATTACGTTTGAATAATTGATAATACGTTTCCTTTGCTTTTAAATATTTGTTAAAGAGTAATGTAATGAATAAAGATCGATTCATTTCGTTGTTCTAGAAATTTTCTAGAAATGAACACTTTCTGATACTTCTGTAAGTTTGGAAAAATTATCTAATCTATTACTCAATTTATAACTGTATAGTGGCGAAATTCTGAGACTTCGATCAAAGATTTTAGAAAGATTCCCTAGAGCTATCTCTCTTAACGGTGAAAATCTTCTAAAATTTACTTAACGTATTCTACTATTAGAAAAGTTGGTAATGTAAAGAGAGAACTTCTCTTCGCTATTTAACTTAAGACTTGGGAATTTTGAAAAGCGAAAAGTTAGCTTCCATTCTCGGTCTTCGAAATTCGTATTTATTTAAACTTTAATGAAAGATTTTTGTAGCAGGTTAGATGTCTATAGAGACTAAGGGTGCTATCGTATTGAAATCAAGATATCTCATCAGCGACATCTCCGTCATAATGACTTCAGAATTCGTCATTATGATGCGGATGATGGGAGAATATATGGTATCATATTCCCATCCCTTACGATTTCTGACTTCAATATAACGCGGAAGAGGGGAGAATGTATGGTACCGTATTCCCATCTGTAGTGAACTCTGGCGTTATTATGACAAGGAAGAGGGGAGAATTTATGGTACCATATTCCAATCTCTGACGACTTCGGGCGTCATTATAACGCGGAAGAGGGAAGAATGTATCTCTGGTGATATTCCCATCTCTGGCGACTTCTGACGTTATTATGACTCGGAAGAGGGGAGAATGCATGGTAACATATTCCCATCTCTGGCGATTTCTGGAGTAATTATGGCGCGTAAAAGGGAAGAATGTATCTCTGGTGATATTCCCATCTCTGGCGACTTCTGATATCACGATGACGCGGAAGAGGGGAGTACCATGTTATGGTAGGTATGGTACTATACTTTTATAGTATGACATTATATGGGGTATTGTACCATATTCCTATCTTTTGCGATTTCTGATGTCATTATGACACGAAAGAAGGGATAATGTATTATACCATAATCGCATCTCTTGCGATTTCTGACGTCATTATGACGCAAAAGAGGGAAGAATATATCTCTGAAGATATTTCCATTTTTAGCGACTTCTGGCGTTATTATGACACTGAAGAGGAGAGAATGTATGGTACCATATTCCCAGCTCTAGCGACTTCTGACGTCATTATGACACGGAAGAGGGTAGTACCATATTATGGTAAGGTATGGCACCATACTTTTATCGTTTGACATTATATGGGATATGGTACCATATTCCCATCTGTCGCTTCTTCTGACGTCATTATGACGTGAAACTGTCCTGTGACATATATCGATCGCAGTATAGTAACATACTTAATATTATAAAACAGTGACATTAAGCTTAAAATTTGGTATATCTCATTAGCCTATTGGCCTCAAAGTAACTCAAAATTTTTAGTTCAAACTGTAACTAGATTATAATTTAATATTAATAACTCAATTGGTGAAATCACTGGGCTTTCATTTATCTGTTCACTAAAATTATTTCTGCCAAAAAAACAAAAGAAAAGCAAACGTGGCTTTCTGTAGGTTTCCAGTATAAGATATTGTTGTTTTAATCCTTAGAGATATTGCATGCATATTTATGATTTAAATGAGGTTGGTTAGTTGATTAGAGTTTATTGGCATAAAATCCTATTGGAACATACTGCGTCAAACAAGATGTATTAATGGAGAAAAATTAAACAAATTGAAAAACGACAAGAAAAAAATTGGGGAATAACAAAGACAACAAAGACAACAAATGTATAAGTAAAAAAAAATATATCACAAATTTTTATAAAATTAATTAGTACATTATTCAAAACAATAAATATGAATTAAAAAGTTAAAAATTTAAAATTAATATAAACACAAAATAATCATCGAATTCAGTTTGAGTTTGGTTTGGAGAGCTGTACTGTAAACTGTTTTACTACACGAGGGATAATCAGACCGGGACATACAGCTTAAAGCCGATTCCAAAAAACTGAAAACATTCAAGTCATCAGCAGGATTTAAACCTGCAACGAAGAGCAAGCTCCTTAATTTTTAATTCAAAAATGAAAGTTTTATAGTGAAGAGGGATGGGTGAAAAAAACCTCATTAGATTTGCATTTAAAATAACAATAGTGATTATTACTCATAGAAATTTGGCTAAACATTAAAATATATAATTAATGAAAATTCAAGAAAAAACGTTAAAGATTAAAACATTTGTTATTTAAATATTTTATTGTACCGTGATTGTCGAGTTTTAGTATAAATTTTAAAATACAGGAATTTCCAAAAGCTTCCTGATACTCTACTAAACTTTCAAGAATGTTTAAAGGCAGAACTTAAACCATAACTATGATGATGATGAAATTCTGACACTTCGGTCGAAGCTTTTAAAAGATTCCCCAGAGATGAAACGCCGGGATGTCAAAGTGCCTCCCAAAGAACAGCAAACAAACATTTCAAGCCGGAGAAGATAACTTATAAACTACCTTACTTATTTACACCATATACTTTTAAAAGAGGAAGCTAAAGAGCTATGACTTCTCTGAATTTAGCACTAGATTTGCCAGGTTTGGGAAAGAGAAAAATTTTGGTTTTAAGATTCCATTTTATTTAAAATTGGTTAGAAACACTTTCCGAGAACTTTAGACATCATACAGACTTTTATTTGCATTTTTATGACTTTGATGTCGTTTCATGATAGTTGAGCATATTTGAACGGATCTAGATAAGCAACCGTTGCTTCTTTCATATGAGTTGATCTTATAAATGTTTAGTGAAATAAACAGCTTTGTTTTACAGTAGACAGCTTCAAATCCGACTTTCAACTTTTTTTTCATTCTTTTTTTAACACATTGTATGCTGGACGCGTAGTAGAACGTTTTCTGACGATTGATACTGGAGCGCAAATTATGTACTAGTAAGGGTTACTATAACAACATGGTTTGTTTGTGGGCATAAAAATAACGGTATATAAATTAAAACGAAGCCGAATGTTTTTGTCAACTACATAGAATCTGGAAACATTTAAAGAAAAAAAACGAGTTTTTACAACAGTCTATGCGGAATCACACAACGGGAAGAATTTAAAACTATATACTACTATTTCTATTTGATTTTTCATATTTATGATACTATTATAAATTTATCCAGTAAAAAATATATTTTTGTTTACAAAAATCTTACGGTTTTAATTTATATATTTCTCTTTATATATTTGTATATATAATTTTAAAAATAAAACATGAAAAGTTGGTTAAAAATTTAGATAATTTTCGATATATTGAGATTTATCTGAATAACTGAATTGACGCGCAAAATGCCCGCTCCCGGTACAATTCCGCGGCGAAATGTACCCGCACACAATGTGTTAAAAATAAAAAAGAAAAAATTCTTAATTATTGGATTTGGGATTCTGGCAAGTGCCAAAGTAAGTTTTACAATAACGAGAGAGGGGCCAAAAGCACCTCATTAGATTTGAGTCAAAAACAATTTTGATTCCTAGTCATAAGAATCAAGCGAAACATTAAAATATGCAATATAGGAAAATTCAAGAAAAAACATAAAAACATTCGTTATTTATATATTTAATTGTATTGGGGTTATTGAGTATTAGTATAAATTTTAAAATATAGCAATTTCAAAATGCTTCTTCATACTCGACTAAACTTTAAGGAATGTTTAAAGGCAGAACTTAATCAATAACTACGATAGTAGGGTGAAAAAACCTCATTAGATTTGCGTTAAAAATAACTATAGTGATTCCTACTCATAGGAATTTAGCAAAACATTAAAATATATAATTAATGAAAATTCAAGAAAAAACATTAAAGATAAAAACAAATTCGTTATTTAAATATTTTATTGTACCGTGATTGTCGAGTTTTAGTATAAATTTTAAAATACAGGAATTTTCAAATGCTTCCTGATACTCGACTAAACTTTCAGGAATGCTTAAAGCCAGGACTTAATCAATAACTATAATAAAGTTGAGATTCTGACACTTCGGTCGAAGCTTTTAAAAGATTCCCTCGAGATGAAACGCCGGGATGTCAAAGTGCCTCCCAAAGAACAACAGAAAAAATTTCAAGCCGGAAAGCAACTTATAAACTATATTTTACACCATATAATTTTAAAAGAGGATGCTAAGGAGCTATGACTTATCTCAATTTAGCACTAGATTTGCCAGGTTTGGGAAAGAGAAAAATTTTGGTTTTAAGATTCCATTTTATTTAAAATTGGTTAGAAACACTTTCCGAGAACTTTAGACATCATACAGACTTTTATTTGCATTTTTATGACTTTGATGTCGTTTCATGATGGTTGAGCATATTTGAACGGATCCAGATAAGCAACCGTTGCTTCTTTCATATGAGTTGATCTTATAAATGTTTAGTGAAATAAACAGCTTTGTTTTACAGTAGACAGCTTCAAATCCGACTTTCAACTTTTTTCATTCTTCTTTTAACACATTGTATGCTGGACGCGTAGTAGAACGTTTTCTGACGATTGATACTGGAGCGCAAATTATGTACTAGTAAGGGTTACTATAACAACATGGTTTGTTTGTGGGCATAAAAATAACGGTATATAAATTAAAACGAAGCCGAATGTTTTTGTCAACTACATAGAATCTGGAAACATTTAAAGAAAAAAAAACGAGTTTTTACAACAGTCTATGCGGAATCACACAACGGGAAGAATTTAAAACTATATACTACTATTTCTATTTGATTTTTCATATTTATGATACTATTATACATTTATCCAGTAAAAAATATATTTTTGTTTACAAAAATCTTACGGTTTTAATTTATATATTTCTCTTTATATATTTGTATATATAATTTTAAAAATAAAACATGAAAAGTTGGTTAAAAATTTAGATAATTTTCGATATATTGAGATTTATCTGAATAACTGAATTGACGCGCAAAATGCCCGCTCCCGGTACAATTCCGATGCGAAATGTACCCGCACACAATGTGTTAAAAATAAAAAAGAAAAAAATTCTTAATTATTGGATTTGGGATTCTGGCAAGTGCCAAAGTAAGTTTTACAATAACGAGAGAGGGGCCAAAAGCACCTCATTAGATTTGAGTCAAAAACAATTTTGATTCCTAGTCATAAGAATCAAGCGAAACATTAAAATATGCAATATAGGAAAATTCAAGAAAAAACATAAAAACATTCGTTATTTATATATTTAATTGTATTGGGGTTATTGAGTATTAGTATAAATTTTAAAATATAGCAATTTCAAAATGCTTCTTCATACTCGACTAAACTTTAAGGAATGTTTAAAGGCAGAACTTAATCAATAACTACGATAGTAGGGTGAAAAAACCTCATTAGATTTGCGTTAAAAATAACTATAGTGATTCCTACTCATAGGAATTTAGCAAAACATTAAAATATATAATTAATGAAAATTCAAGAAAAAACATTAAAGATAAAAACAAATTCGTTATTTAAATATTTTATTGTACCGTGATTGTCGAGTTTTAGTATAAATTTTAAAATACAGGAATTTTCAAATGCTTCCTGATACTCGACTAAACTTTCAGGAATGCTTAAAGCCAGGACTTAATCAATAACTATAATAAAGTTGAGATTCTGACACTTCGGTAGAAGCTTTTAAAAGATTCCCTCGAGATGAAGAGCCGGGAAGTCAAAGTGCCTTCCGAAGAACAACAGACAAAAATTTCAAGCCGGAAAGCAACTTACAAACTATATTTTACACCATATACTTTTAAAAGAGGAAGCTAAGGAGGTATGACTTCTCTCAATTTAGCACTAGATTTGATAGGTTTGGGAAAGAGGAAATTTTCGGTTTTAAGATTCCATTTTATTTAAAATTGGTTAGAAACACTTTCCGAGAACTTTAGACATCATACAGACTTTTATTTGCATTTTTATGACTTTGATGTCGTTTCATGATGGTTGAGCATATTTGAACGGATCCAGATAAGCAACCGTTGCTTCTTTCATATGAGTTGATCTTATAAATGTTTAGTGAAATAAACAGCTTTATTTTACAGTAGACAGCTTCAAATCCGACTTTCAACTTTTTTCATTCTTTTTTTAACACATTGTATGCTGGACGCGTAGTAGAACGTTTTCTGACGATTGATACTGGAGCGCAAATTATGTACTATAAGGGTTACTATAACAACATGGTTTGTTTGTGGGCATAAAAATAACGGTATATAAATTAAAACGAAGCCGAATGTTTTTGTCAACTACATAGAATCTGGAAACATTTAAAGAAAAAAAAAACGAGTTTTTACAACAGTCTATGCGGAATCACACAACGGGAAGAATTTAAAACTATATACTACTATTTCTATTTGATTTTTCATATTTATGATACTATTATACATTTGTCCACTAAAAAATATATTTTTTGTTTACAAAAATCTTATGGTTTTAATTTATATATTTCTCTTTATATATTTGTATATATATATTTTAAAATAAAACATGAAAATTTGGTTAAATAATTAGATAATTTTCGATCTATTGAGATTTAACTGAATAACTGAATTGACGCGCAATACGCCCGCTCCCGGTACAATTCCGCGGCGAAATGTACCCGCACACAATGTGTTAAAAATAAAAAAGAAAAAATTCTTAATTATTGGATTTGGGATTCTGGCAAGTGCCAAAGTAAGTTTTACAATAACGAGAGAGGGGCCAAAAGCACCTCATTAGATTTGAGTCAAAAACAATTTTGATTCCTAGTCATAA
>CM063507.1:44703573-44711073 GCA_032207245.1 Pardosa pseudoannulata | reverse complement strand
TGGGTGACATTTTTGTAATTATTTACTGAAATCTACAGCTTCTTTTTACATTAGACAGCTTTAAATCCGACTTTCATTCTTTTTTTAACACATTGTATGCGGGACACGTAGTAGAATGTTTTCTGACGATTGATACTTAAGAGTCACGTACTAGTACGGGTTACTGTAACAACATGGTTTATACAGGAACGGTATATACAGAGAAACGAAGCCGAATGTTTTTGTCTACTACATAGAATCTGGAAAAATTTAAACAAATAAAAACAAGTTTTTACATCAATCGATGCGGAATCACAGAACGGGAAGTTGATTTAAAAAATCAATTTAGATATAAAACTAACATTTTATTTATCCTTAAGAAAATGATATTATATGTATGTATATTTATATATTATATATATTTATTATATATTATATATATATATATATATATTTGTCTATTTATATATTTGTTTATATATTTCAATATAAAATACGAAAAGTTGGTTAAGAAATTAAATAATTTACGATTCATTAAGTTTTAACTGAACAACTAAATTTACACTCAAAACTCTCGCTCCTGGTACAATTCCGCTGCGAAATGTACCAACACACATTGTGTTAAAAATAAAAAAGCGAAATCCTCAATTATTGGGCTTGGATTTCTGGCAACTGTCAATGCAAGTTTTCAATAAAGAGGGAAGGGCCAAAGGCACTTCATTATATTTGAGTCAATAATAACAATTTTGATTCATAGTCATAGGAATCTAGGAAAACATTAAAATATGTAATGTATGAAAGTTCAAGAAAAAAACATAAAAAATATTCGTTACTTAATTATTTAATTGTACCGGAATTGTCGAGTATTCGTATAAATTTTAAAATACAGCAATTTCAAAATGCTTCCTCATACTCGACTAAACTTTCAGGAATGTTTAAAGGCAGAACGTAATCAATAACTATGATAATGGAGAATTTCTGACACTTCAGTCGAAGCTTTTAAAAGATTCCCTCGAGATGAAACGCCGGGATGTCAAAGTGCCTCCCATAGAACAACAGACAAAAATTTCAAGACAACTTACAAACTATATTTTATACCATATATTTTTAAAAGAGGAAGCTAAGGAGCTATGACTTCTCTCAATTTAGAACTGGATTTGCCACGTTTGGGAAAAAGAAAAATTTCGGTTTTAAGATTCCATTTTATTTAAACTGGTTAGAAAGACTTTCGGAGCACTTTAGACGTCATATAGACTTTTATTTGCATTTTTATGACTTTGATGTCATTTGATGATGGTTGAGCATATTTTAGCGGATCCAGGTAAGCAACCGTTGCTTCTTTCATATGGGTTGGTCGTATCATTGTTTACTGAAATCTACAGCTTCGTTTTATAGTAGACAGCTTTAAATCCGACTTTCAACTTTTTTGTTCATTTTTAACACATTGTATGCGGGACACGTAGTAGAACGTTTCTGGCGATTGATACTTGAGCGCGGGTCACGTACCAGTACGGGTTACTGTAATAATACGGTTTATTTGTAGGCACAAAAATAACGGTATATACAAGAAAACGAAGTCGAATGTTCTTGTCTACTACATCGATTTTGGAAAAATTTAGACAAATAAAAAGTAGTTTTTGCATTAGTCGATGCTGAACCAAAAACCTGAAGGTTGATTAAAAAATCAATTTAGATTTAAATATTTATTTATCCTTGCGGAAATGATATTACCACATAAAGAAACTTTGCCAACGAGCTCAGTGGCCGAATTGTCAAAGCACGAGATCTGGTCCTAAAGTTTGTGGGTTCAATGCTTACTATGGTGGTTGATGCAAAGTATGGATTCTTAATTTAAAAATGTTATTTATTGTTGCCTTATGTTCTTGAACATTCTAGATCTTTCTTTATTATGTAAATTAGTTTCTTCCCGAATATCCTGTTCGGGTATAAAAGCTGATACCCACTAGTTGTAGGCAACTTCTCGATCTTTCAAGGTTGCAAATTTCTATTTAGCTTCAATAAATTCGTCTGCTAGGTTGAACGGTGTGTTCATTCGAATCTTCGCGACAATGATATTATATATATAAAAATGGCAACGAGTGGAAAATAAACAGCTAAAAGAGAAAGAAATAGATAGTAGTTTGGATTCGTTAGTTCATAACATTAAAATCTAGAGAGCAGAAAGTTAAAGAAAAGAATTATTTTTATCTAATGCGTTTTTAAAATTATATATGTATTTTTAATATATACAAATTTACTTTCAAAGTTACCATGGGATATTGTAGAACGTTTTAAAACAATCCGTTTGTCTTTAACTAATTTATATTTTTGGTAATCATGCGCGTAAGCATAAAAATGGCAACGAGCATAAAATAAACAGCTGAAAGAGAAAAAAATAGATAGTAGTTTGGATTCGTTAGTTCATAACAATAACTCTAGAGAGCAGAAAGTGAAAGAAAAAAATTATTTTTATGGAATATGACTTTAAAATTATATATGTATTTTTAATACATACAAATTTATATGTATGTATGTATACAATGCGTATACCTAGCAGATATTTTATTGGATACCCTAGACACGTACTGCATATTTATTATCCCTGGCGGTATATACATGTAATTTTTCTGTTTGCTTTCCACATTTTATAAGAGAAGTGTTAAAGTTGAAATATTCTAAAATAAAATATATTCTTAATAATTTGCCAGTTTTATTCCTGAGATGAATAAATATGATATTCAGTCAAAGAATTCGAAATTTCCTAACAGTCCAACTTTCTGCGAATTATTAACAACACAGTAAGCAGCAACATATTTATGTTCTTTGAAAGGAAATAAATTCCGACTCCAATAGCTAACTATTCAAAAGAACCCCATTTCCGTTGCCACCTCGATCGGGGGAATTATTTTGGTCAAAAGCTATTTGAGATGTTTCGGGGCAGCGCCTAAGAAACATTTCTCTCCATTATTAAATGTGTTCAGGAGAGCGAAAATTCAGAATGGCTTTATTCCAGTTCTATAAGAGACGGAGAAACGAATGAAATCAAACATTTCGCCCCGTGATTTTTGTAAAGAATAGTTTAATATAGTTCTTAGTTATTTTCAGCGTTATAATATGAATTTCAACAAAGAAACGGAACTTTAAATCGATAGCATTTTCAATCGACCAATCTGGTTCAACTGGATTCTATGGGCCGAGAAGTCTAATCTAGAAATTTCTAACAGTGGGCATAAAAATGGCAACGAGTGGAAAATAAACAGCTAAAAGAGAAAGAAATAGATAGTAGTTTGGATTCGTGAGTTCATAACACTAAAATCTAGAGAGCAGAAAGATAAAGAAAAGAATTATTTTCTTCGAATATGGTTTTAAAATTATATATGTATTTTTAATACATACAAATTTATATTGAAAGTTATTTTGGGATATTGTAGTACGTTTTAAAACAACCCGTTTGTCTTTAACTTATATATATTTTTAGTAATCATGCGCGTAAGCATAAAAATGGCAACGTGCATAAAATAAAAAGCTAAAAGAGAAAGAAATAGATAGTAGTTTGGATTCGTGAGATCATAACACTAAAATCTAGAGAGCACAAAAATAAAGAAAAAAAGTTTTTTATCGAATGTGTTTTTAATATTATATAGCTAGCTATTATATGCTCTAGCTATGGATTATATATGTTTTTAAAATTATTATATATTTGTAAGTATTTTTAATACATGCACATTTACTTTCAAAGTTATTTTGAGTTATTTTAGTAGGTTTTAAAACAATAAGTTTGTCTTTAACTTATTTATATTTTTAGTAATCATGCGCGTAAGCATAAAAATGGCAACGAGCGTAAAATAAACAGCTAAAAGAGAAAGAAATAGATAGTAGTTTGGATTCGTGAGTTCATATCACTAAAAAAATTATTTTTATCAAATATGTTTTTAAAATTATATATGTATTTTTAATACAAATTTACTTTCAAAGTTATTTTCAATTATTGTAGTAGGTTTTAAAACAATAAGTTTGTCTTTAACTCAATTATATTTTTAGTAATCATGCTCGTAAGCATAAAAATGGCAACGAGCGTAAAATAAACAGCTAAAAGAGAAAGAAATAGATAGTAGTTTGGATTCGTGAGTTCATAACACTAAAATCTAGAGAGCAGAAAGTTAAAGAATAAAATTATTTTTATCAAATATGTTTTTAAAATTATATATGTATTTTTAATAAATACAAATTTACTTTCAAAGTTATTTTGGGATATTTTTGTATGTTTTAAAACAATCAGTTTGTCTTTAATTTATTTATATTTTTAGTAATCATGCACATAAGCATAAAAATGGCATGTAGAGTAAAATAAACAGCAAAAAGAGAAAGAAACAGATAGTTTGGATTCGTGAGTTGATGACGCTAAAATCTAGAGTTATTTTGAGATATTGTAGTATGTTTAACTTTTATGTTTTTATTAATCATGCGCGTTAGCCTTGATATCCTTTTTTTTTTAATAACAAAGTGTGTCTTATTTAAAAATTTCTAAAAAAAAAATTTAAGTTTTTTTTTAAAATGAATAAGGTTTGGTTTGGTTTGGAGCGCTACGGTCTACATTTTGGAACACCAGGGCTAATGAGACCGGAATCTACAGCTTTAAGCCGATTCCTAACGGCTACGAATATCCATGCCACTGTGGGATTCGAACCAAGAACTCCGGTACCAAAGTCCAGCACTCTAAAATCGGCTTTCGTTCAGCCCAAAATATGATATGTAAGTAAAGTTAATATTTGTTGCTATGTTTGAACATGGTTACTCTTTTGCTTCTGAAACTTTCAAGCACTTTTCAATGACTTTTAAAACAATATTTTTTTCAAGCACCTTTTTGATACACTGTTCATAATTGAAAAAAAATTAAAATAACTTCCCAAAACAGTAGAGCTATATATATAATATTCACTCTTTTCCCAGAAAAAAAATCAGGCTTTTGAAATGGTGCAAAAAAAGGAAGGGCTATAAGCACACAAATACTGGTTTAAATATATTTTCTTTTTAAAGAATTCCAAACTTTTTATTTTTACATATATTTGACGTCACTAACTAAACAGAAATAAGCAATCAAAGAAAATAAGTCAAACTTTGCTTCGTACTCAGGCATTGGAAGACAAAAATAAAAAAAAGCAAAACAACACTAATGTAGCCTAAACACTATGGCCAATTGTTCACCACTTCTGATGATGACCTTGAAGATGGTTCATGGTTCATCCACTACATAAGCCATAAGGTCTACTGCTCATTTTAGTTGCGCATCTGGCTGTCTTTGATCTTTAAAAAAACCGCCATCCGAAGCCATCGTCCTCCAAGGCTATTTTATCATCTGTACGATAAGCCAAATCTCCTCCAGACGGTGGCTTGCAGTGGACCATAGTGAGATTTTAAAAATCTCTTTCAAAGCCCTTATCTTTCATCGAATGAAAAGCAGAATTTCTATTTCTAGATGACATTGAACACTGAGCTTGTCTCCCCTCCTAAGCCGAATAGCTAGTGCAGTTTACAGTGCATGAAAGATGAGTGTGACGCCCACAATTGTCGATAACGATCCTTCTCAATTTTCCTTAAAATTAACATTTTGCAGGGACTTGAAAAAAAAAATATTAACACTAGCCTTAAATTCAATGACCTAAAAAAATTCAAAAATTTTTTTAAGGCCTTAAAAAACAAAAAGAAAATTTAAGCACTTTTCATTAACTAACAGTGATGTTGAAAATTTATTGTTTTGTAAAACTGTTAATTTTTAAGCTATGAAAAATCAAAAATGATAATTATTTTACATTTTTTTTTAACTTTTAATCGTCCTTTAAAACTCTTAAAGTAGGGAAGTTTAAATATGGATATGCAGTACGTATACACGTAATTTGAAACACACAATATGAGTGTAGGTATGCTCAGAATATATATTACCTTTGAAATTCGAAAATAAACCTTTTTTGTTTACAATACTTATTCTTAATATAAAATTTTAAAAATCTAGAGAGGCTGAATGAAATCTAATTAAACTATGCTCAAAGTTAAAATTATAATTGGTGGTCTTTGTAAGACAGATGCTGTTCACACATTTTCTAGACGATGTATATTGTAGTCACAAAACTAAATTACATAAAATTCTTGTAATTGAAATGTTTTATTTGATAGTTCTTATTCTGAACTATCTTGCGACATCGTAATTTCCAGGATAATAATGCGTTTTGAAATATCAGAAGAGGTATTCTATCAACTTCTTCCTGAAAATCTTTCCAGTCCTGGAAGGGTTGTAGGACAATGATTGGATAGTGCAGATTTTAAAAGTCCAAAAGCACAAAATCCCATAGGTAACTTCGACACATCGAGAGATTTAGTAGGGATAACAGTGAAGGGTATGGTCATGAAACCGGTTTTTGTTCCATTTCTTTAGGAAATTTACAGTGGATTTTGATGTGTGACTGCTAGCTTCGTCTTGATGGAGTTCCACAGATTGATGGTACTGTGGGTAAAGCTATGGTATTTCATTCAGAAAAATTGGCGATAAAATATGTTCCTGATAGAATTTGGAGTTAATCTTGACATTTTTTTTCAACTCTCTTTATTTTTAACTTGTTATTATATGAAAACCCAGCAACAATCATGAATCCCTTAGAAAAACTCTCTTTCGATTCTTTGAACCATGTACTTAAATTTTTCTTCTTCCCTTTTATGAAAATAAATGACATTGTTTTTGTGGCAATCATTTAAATACACCCATGATTCATCTATTGTGGCAATTTTTTCCGTTTTTCTTTAGATAAAGGTTTTTCATGGAGAATTCTAAAGCGTGTCCTGCGTCCAGCGATATGCTTAAGAGAAAGACGATGCGCATTGCGCCTTTTCGCTTTTAAATTTAAATCAATGTTTATCATTTTGTTTACTGTGGACACCGATCATTTTAATGATTTTGCAACTGTCCTTTGACTAGGGGAATTTTCATTTAACATCAACTTGCAATAATCGGAGATGTTCGCTTTTTGCTTGGATACTTGTTTGGAATTTTTGTCTCACTTGAGGCTCCAATTTGACATTTTTTTTCTTTCTTTTTGACGATATTACCTATCGACTCTTTATATATCACAAAACCATGAATCCCACATCGCTTTTGGATAATGGGATATGAATACTTCTTTTCAGAGAGAGCATAAATATAGTCTTCGAACCACTGCTTCTTTAAAAACGCCATTTTAAATAAAAACAAACCTCTCAATCCGCAGACGATAATTTTGACTTTTAAAACGATAGTACAATTGCAGTTATTTATTTTAAAATAAACATTTTTTAATACCGCTTACCAAAATCGTCGAAAAAAATGTGCGAACAGCCTCTATAAAAATATGTATTTGTGTTATTTCAAAATTGTGTGAAAAGAGACCGTGATTTTCTTTTAATTTTAAACAACGTACCTTTACAATAGTCGAAGACGTTCTTTTTTTCCTTGGATACTTGTTTGGAATTTTTGTCCCATTTGAGGCTCCAATT
>CM063507.1:44658573-44696073 GCA_032207245.1 Pardosa pseudoannulata | reverse complement strand
TCGGAATCGGCTTTAAATTGTAGGTCCTGGTCTCATTAGCCCTCGTGTTGCAAAAAAGTAGACCGTAGCACTCCAAAACAAAACAGACAAAAACCTATTTATTCCAGGTCCAACCTCTTCATAAGTTCGAGGAGAGACGGATAGATAACTTAGGCTATTATTATATAGAGCAGTGGTGCTCAAACTAGGGGTCGCGACAACTATGGGGGTCAGAATTTTTTTGGAGGTCGCCAAATTTTTATGAAATGCATTATCCCTGCATGCTGCATACCATACAGTGTACATATAAAGAGTGAAGCGCTGTCACTGAAAAGTTAAAGAAAATTGTTTCGAGAAGATTCGAGGATTTTCCTGAAAACGATCTAGGTTGGATTCGTGATCCATTTTCCTTTGACATATGCAGTCCAACTCTTCAAATTAGTGAAAAAGAGCAATTGATAGATCTAATTAGTGATTATACTCTTCGAAATCAATTTAAGACTCAGCCTTGCCAAAAAGTTTGGCTATCCGTGGAAAAACAATATCCCGTTTTATGAAAGTATGCCATCAGGGTGTTATTACAATTTGCATCAACGTATTTATGTGATACTGGATTTAGCAAACTAGTTTCAATAAAAACTAAATACCGCTCGCGTTTAAACCCTGAAGATGATATGCGAATTGCAATTAGCAACGTACATCCAAACATCGATGAGATAATTAGAAACTTGCAGCCACATACATCTCATTAACACTTTGACTGCCATGGCTATCATATGTGATATCCAGTGATATTTCCGTTGAGACACTGGCTATCCGATATGATAGCCATGGTGTTTTAACACTTCAGGCCATGGCTATCAAAGATGTTATCAGTTACATGAAAATCGTACTGGAGTTTCATTGTTGGGATCCCTACGATGTGTTAGGTATACGTGGTTTGCGCAAATTGGTATATGTGACGATTTTATGAGCTAAGTTTTATGAAAAATTAAATATTTGGAACATGCAACAATAAAGGGAATATATATAAATAGAGAGAGTTTCTTTTAAAATATTGTTTGTTTTGAAATATTGTTTTTATATATAGTTTTATGTTGAAAAAATACAAATTACACACAAAAAAAAAGTTTGGCCCCGTTGTGAACATTTGCAATTTTGGCTTGGCAGTCAATGTGTTAAAGGGAAATTTACTGATTTTTGTGCTACACAAAAAGTATTTTCTTAAAATTGTAAATAAAACTAATATGAGTCAAATATGATGATGTTTTTATTCGAAAAAACGAAAGAAATGCGAGAAATGTACATAGTATTTGTGAACATTTATCTCTAGGAGTCGCCAAAAATTTTCTCTCTACAAAAGGGGTCGCAGTCGAAAAAAGTTTGTGCTCCACTGATATAGAGGATTATTTGAAGTAATCATTATTTTTCTTACCTTTTTATTACGGGATAAATTGATAAATTTAATCGCCTTCTCTTAACCGGAGAAAATAAGGCTTGAAATAATGGCATTAAACGCTTGGAAAGGTGGGAAAGGGAGGATTTCGAACGTTTTAAAGAAGACAGTATTTTTTGCTGTGATATGAATCATGTTTATACCAATTTATTTTAGAATCCGATCGATAGATTAGGAGACAATAAACTTTACTCGCTTTGATTTTGATAAGCATAACTCATCAATAATTCAATATGGATGCCTCTATGCATTCTAGATCCAACCGCTTCATAAATTCTACAACAGATGGACAGATGCCTTAGGCTAATGTTATATAGGGAATAAGGTTCCGTAAAAATTAGGAGTTATTAACTGGAAAGTTTTCATTCTTTTCAAACACAAAAACACTTTTTCGAAACGTTTTTACTTTTCACACTAATTTCAATAATAAAAATAGAAAACAAAATAGTTAATAGAATATGATTCATAAATTGTTCAGTTACGTTTAATATTGTTTAGAAAACGCCAAAATGAAAAATAAAAACGTCATGACAGTCTTTGAATGTTTCAGTGTAACCTACAATTAAAATACGATCAAGTCAAAAAATATATTTTCATTCTTGAAAAGTTAAATTAGGGTTATTTGTAACCCACTGCTTCAAAACTTTTTTATTTCACTTTCTTTGACATGTTTCTCAATTAAAATGTAATCTTACAATATCAAAGAAAACAGGACACGTCTATCGTCAAATCAATCAATCCAGGTGCAACTGGATTCTATTTGCCGAGCCTTCTAATCGTCAGAGAAATCTTGGTTGCTAATTGAACTGTCAAATTATTTTCTCCCAAATTTTTAACAGTGCTTGAAGGGAAGTATAAAGCAAATTTCCTTAGACCGGGTGAGGTTAAAGAAACGCATTTCTTATGAATATTAAAGTTTTAGTCATACCTCTTTCAAAAAAATTCTAAGCTTAAAAGTAGATTGTAGCAGTTTGATCAAAAACCTGTTTCAATATGTTCATAAAATATACATCCAGATAGACGACTATAAGAAAGTTAACTTAAGTATTCGTTCTTAGTTTTTTGATATGGTTAGAAAGCAATAAAACCTTTCGAAATTTAAAATTCCTTAGACGATTTTCTGTGTCTGTAATTGAAAATAGTCTGACAATTGTTTAACACCTTTCGGTATGATTTAATATTGAAAAACTGTGCATGAAATAACCATTTAATTTTTATTTAAAAAACTTGTTTCATTTTACAATTCTTACATAGCATTCTTAGATACTAGTGGATTTTAATTAAGAATAATTAAAATCCACTTTTTACATAGTGTTAAATAATATCAGAAACAGTAAAATTAAGAAACTATCAAAGCAAAACATTAATAAGGTACACAGATAATAGTCTTCAAGCTAGTGGTACTTTTCAAAACAAAGAGCAAAGGAATTCTTAGTTGTTTACACCGCCAAGTAGTCTCACTTTTAATTTGATTCTTGTAACACACACGGCATTTCTTAGTAGGTTTTCTTTTATTCTGACTCATTAATTTGGCAATGACTTGTACCAAGAAATTCTAAGTAAACAATATGCAATAGTGACTTGTGATTTTCACAAGTGATAAAACTGTTGCCAAATTCAGTACATTAGAAATTTTAAACTAAATTAATTATCATGTTTAACAGTAACTTTAATCGCATGACGAGTGTAGCTCGTCATTGTGCGGTATGGAATGAAGAACTAATGACGAGCTATACTAGTCATTTTACTGGAAGGGGTTAAAGGTTTAGTCACACCTCTTTTAAAAAATTTCTGAGCTTAAAAGTAGATTGTAGCAGTTTGAACCCAAACTTGTTTCAATAAGTTCATAAACTATACATGCAGATAGATGACTATAAGAAAGTTAGCTTAACTATTCGTTCTTAGTTTTGGTGATATGGGTAGAAAGCAATAAAACTTTTCGGAATTTAAAATTCCTTAAACGATTTTCTGTTTCAGTAGTTGAAAATAGTCTGACAATTGTTTAAAATCTAGTAAAAACATGCCCCGTTAAATTTTGGAATAGAGGTCTAGTTTCAAGACCTTGAAGACTTTCTAGAAGATGGCTTCTTGGACCGAGTTCTCTAATCTAGAGATTTCTAACAGTAAATTAGGAAAACTTCAAACAAGGGAAAACTTTTCATTCTAGTATGTCAGGGTGTTTAAAAAAACTATCTAGTTTTAGTCAACGGGAATTTAAAATTCCTTACTTTTCGGAATTTAAAATTCCTTAAACGATTTTCTGTTTCAGTAGTTGAAAATAGTCTGACAATTGTTTAAAACCTAGTAAAAACATGCCCCGTTAAATTTTGGAATAGAGGTCTAGTTTCAAGACCTTGAAGACTTTCTAGAAGATGGCTTCTTGGACCGAGTTCTCTAATCTAGAGATTTCTAACAGTAAATTAGGAAAACTTCAAACAAGGGAAAACTTTTCATTCTTGTATGTGAGAGTGTTTAAAAAAACTATCTAATTTTAGTCAACGGGAATTTAAAATTCCTTACTTTTCGGAATTTAAAATTCCTTAAACGATTTTCTGTTTCAGTAGTTGAAAATAGTCTGACAATTGTTTAAAACCTAGTAAAAACATGCCCCGTTAAATTTTGGAATAGAGGTCTAGTTTCAAGACCTTGAAGACTTTCTAGACGATGGCTTCTTGGGCCGAGCGCTCTAATCTAGAGATTTCTAACAGTAAATTAGGAAAACTTCAAACAAGGGAAAACTTTTCATTCTAGTATGTCAGGGTGTTTAAAAAAACTATCTAGTTTTAGTCAACGGGAATTTAAAATTCCTTACTTTTCGGAATTTAAAATCCCTTAAACGATTTTCTGTTTCAGTAGTTGAAAATAGTCTGACAATTGTTTAAAATCTAGTAAAAACATGCCCCGTTAAATTTTGGAATAGAGGTCTAGTTTCAAGACCTTGAAGACTTTCTAGAAGATGGCTTCTTCCCGAGATTTCTAACAGTAAATTAGGAAAACTTCAAACAAGGGAAAACTTTTCATTCTAGTATGTCAGGGTGTTTAAAAAAACTATCTAGTTTTAGTCAACGGGAATTTAAAATTCCTTACTTTTCGGAATTTAAAATCCCTTAAACGATTTTCTGTTTCAGTAGTTGAAAATAGTCTGACAATTGTTTAAAATCTAGTAAAAACATGCCCCGTTAAATTTTGGAATAGAGGTCTAGTTTCAAGACCTTGAAGACTTTCTAGAAGATGGCTTCTTGGACCGAGTTCTCTAATTTAGTGATTTCTAACAGTAAATTAGGAAAACTTCAAACAAGGGAAAACTTTTCATTCTTGTATGTGAGAGTGTTTAAAAAAACTATCTAATTTTAGTCAACGGGAATTTAAAATTCCTTACTTTTCGGAATTTAAAATCCCTTAAACGATTTTCTGTTTCAGTAGTTGAAAATAGTCTGACAATTGTTTAAAATCTAGTAAAAACATGCCCCGTTAAATTTTGGAATAGAGGTCTAGTTTCAAGACCTTGAAGACTTTCTAGAAGATGGCTTCTTGGCCCTCTAATTTAGTGATTTCTAACAGTAAATTAGGAAAACTTCAAACAAGGGAAAACTTTTCATTCTTGTATGTGAGAGTGTTTAAAAAAACTATCTAATTTTAGTCAACGGGAATTTAAAATTCCTTACTTTTCGGAATTTAAAATCCCTTAAACGATTTTCTGTTTCAGTAGTTGAAAATAGTCTGACAATTGTTTAAAACCTAGTAAAAACATGCCCCGTTAAATTTTGGAATAGAGGTCTAGTTTCATGACCTTGAAGACTTTCTAGACGATGGATTCTTGGGCAAGCCCTCTAATCTAGAGATTTCTAACAGTAAATTAGGAAAACTTCAAACAAGGGAAAACTTTTCATTCTAGTATGTCAGGGTGTTTAAAAAAACTATCTAGTTTTAGTCAACGGGAATTTAAAATTCCTTACTTTTCGGAATTTAAAATCCCTTAAACGATTTTCTGTTTCAGTAGTTGAAAATAGTCTGACAATTGTTTAAAATCTAGTAAAAACATGCCCCGTTAAATTTTGGAATAGAGGTCTAGTTTCATGACCTTGAAGACTTTCTAGAAGATGGCTTCTTGGGCAAGCCCTCTAATCTAGAGATTTCTAACAGTAAATTAGGAAAACTTCAAACAAGGGAAAACTTTTCATTCTAGTATGTCAGGGTGTTTAAAAAAACTATCTAGTTTTAGTCAACGGGAATTTAAAATTCCTTACTTTTCGGAATTTAAAATTCCTTAAACGATTTTCTGTTTCAGTAGTTGAAAATAGTCTGACAATTGTTTAAAATCTAGTAAAAACATGCCCCGTTAAATTTTGGAATAGAGGTCTAGTTTCATGACCTTGAAGACTTTCTAGACGATGGCTTCTTGGGCCAAGCGCTCTAATCTAGACATTTCTAACAGTAAATTAGGAAAACTTCAAACAAGGGAAAACTTTTCATTCTAGTATGTCAGGGTGTTTAAAAAAACTATCTAGTTTTAGTCAACGGGAATTTAAAATTCCTTACTTTTCGGAATTTAAAATTCCTTAAACGATTTTCTGTTTCAGTAGTTGAAAATAGTCTGACAATTGTTTAAAATCTAGTAAAAACATGCCCCGTTAAATTTTGGAATAGAGGTCTAGTTTCAATGACCTTGAAGACTTTCTAGACGATGGATTCTTGGGCAAGCCCTCTAATCTAGAGATTTCTAACAGTAAATTAGGAAAACTTCAAACAAGGGAAAACTTTTCATTCTAGTATGTCAGGGTGTTTAAAAAAACTATCTAGTTTTAGTCAACGGGAATTTAAAATTCCTTACTTTTCGGAATTTAAAATTCCTTAAACGATTTTCTGTTTCAGTAGTTGAAAATAGTCTGACAATTGTTTAAAATCTAGTAAAAACATGCCCCGTTAAATTTTGGAATAGAGGTCTAGTTTCATGACCTTGAAGACTTTCTAGACGATGGCTTCTTGGGCCAAGCGCTCTAATCTAGACATTTCTAACAGTAAATTAGGAAAACTTCAAACAAGGGAAAACTTTTCATTCTAGTATGTCAGGGTGTTTAAAAAAAACTATCTAATTTTAGTCAACGGGAATTTAAAATTCCTTACTTTTCGGAATTTAAAATCCCTTAAACGATTTTCTGTTTCAGTAGTTGAAAATAGTCTGACAATTGTTTAAAATCTAGTAAAAACATGCCCCGTTAAATTTTGGAATAGAGGTCTAGTTTCATGACCTTGAAGACTTTCTAGACGATGGCTTCTTGGGCCAAGCGCTCTAATTTAGTGATTTCTAACAGTAAATTAGGAAAACTTCAAACAAGGGAAAACTTTTCATTCTAGTATGTCAGGGTGTTTAAAAAAACTATCTAGTTTTAGTCAACGGAAATTTAAAATTCCTTACTTTTCGGAATTTAAAATTCCTTAAACGATTTTCTGTTTCAGTAGTTGAAAATAGTCTGACAATTGTTTAAAACCTAGTAAAAACATGCCCCCGTTAAATTTTGGAATAGAGGTCTAGTTTCATGACCTTGAAGACTTTCTAGACGATGGATTCTTGGGCAAGCCCTCTAATCTAGAGATTTCTAACAGTAAATTAGGAAAACTTCAAACAAGGGAAAACTTTTCATTCTAGTATGTCAGGGTGTTTAAAAAAACTATCTAGTTTTAGTCAACGGGAATTTAAAATTCCTTACTTTTCGGAATTTAAAATCCCTTAAACGATTTTCTGTTTCAGTAGTTGAAAATAGTCTGACAATTGTTTAAAATCTAGTAAAAACATGCCCCGTTAAATTTTGGAATAGAGGTCTAGTTTCATGACCTTGAAGACTTTCTAGAAGATGGCTTCTTGGACCGAGTTCTCTAATCTAGAGATTTCTAACAGTAAATTAGGAAAACTTCAAACAAGGGAAAACTTTTCATTCTAGTATGTCAGGGTGTTTAAAAAAACTATCTAGTTTTAGTCAACGGGAATTTAAAATTCCTTACTTTTCGGAATTTAAAATTCCTTAAACGATTTTCTGTTTCAGTAGTTGAAAATAGTCTGACAATTGTTTAAAATCTAGTAAAAACATGCCCCGTTAAATTTTGGAATAGAGGTCTAGTTTCAATGACCTTGAAGACTTTCTAGACGATGGATTCTTGGGCAAGACCTCTAATCTAGAGATTTCTAACAGTAAATTAGGAAAACTTCAAACAAGGGAAAACTTTTCATTCTAGTATGTCAGGGTGTTTAAAAAAAACTATCTAGTTTTAGTCAACGGGAATTTAAAATTCCTTACTTTTCGGAATTTAAAATCCCTTAAACGATTTTCTGTTTCAGTAGTTGAAAATAGTCTGACAATTGTTTAAAATCTAGTAAAAACATGCCCGTTAAATTTTGGAATAGAGGTCTAGTTTCATGACCTTGAAGACTTTCTAGACGATGGATTCTTGGGCAAGCCCTCTAATCTAGAGATTTCTAACAGTAAATTAGGAAAACTTCAAACAAGGGAAAACTTTTCATTCTAGTATGTCAGGGTGTTTAAAAAAACTATCTAGTTTTAGTCAACGGGAATTTAAAATTCCTTACTTTTCGGAATTTAAAATCCCTTAAACGATTTTCTGTTTCAGTAGTTGAAAATAGTCTGACAATTGTTTAAAATCTAGTAAAAACATGCCCCGTTAAATTTTGGAATAGAGGTCTAGTTTCATGACCTTGAAGACTTTCTAGAAGATGGCTTCTTGGGCCAAGCGCTCTAATCTAGAGATTTCTAACAGTAAATTAGGAAAACTTCAAACAAGGGAAAACTTTTCATTCTAGTATGTCAGGGTGTTTAAAAAAACTATCTAGTTTTAGTCAACGGGAATTTAAAATTCCTTACTTTTCGGAATTTAAAATTCCTTAAACGATTTTCTGTTTCAGTAGTTGAAAATAGTCTGACAATTGTTTAAAATCTAGTAAAAACATGCCCCGTTAAATTTTGGAATAGAGGTCTAGTTTCATGACCTTGAAGACTTTCTAGAAGATGGCTTCTTGGACCGAGTTCTCTAATTTAGTGATTTCTAACAGTAAATTAGGAAAACTTCAAACAAGGGAAAACTTTTCATTCTTGTATGTGAGAGTGTTTAAAAAAACTATCTAATTTTAGTCAACGGGAATTTAAAATTCCTTACTTTTCGGAATTTAAAATCCCTTAAACGATTTTCTGTTTCAGTAGTTGAAAATAGTCTGACAATTGTTTAAAATCTAGTAAAAACATGCCCTGTTAAATTTTGGAATAGAGGTCTAGTTTCATGACCTTGAAGACTTTCTAGAAGATGGCTTCTTGGACCGAGTTCTCTAATCTAGAGATTTCTAACAGTAAATTAGGAAAACTTCAAACAAGGGAAAACTTTTCATTCTAGTATGTCAGGGTGTTTAAAAAAACTATCTAGTTTTAGTCAACGGGAATTTAAAATTCCTTACTTTTCGGAATTTAAAATCCCTTAAACGATTTTCTGTTTCAGTAGTTGAAAATAGTCTGACAATTGTTTAAAATCTAGTAAAAACATGCCCCGTTAAATTTTGGAATAGAGGTCTAGTTTCAAGACCTTGAAGACTTTCTAGAAGATGGCTTCTTGGACCGAGTTCTCTAATCTAGAGATTTCTAACAGTAAATTAGGAAAACTTCAAACAAGGGAAAACTTTTCATTCTAGTATGTCAGGGTGTTTAAAAAAACTATCTAGTTTTAGTCAACGGGAATTTAAAATTCCTTACTTTTCGGAATTTAAAATTCCTTAAACGATTTTCTGTTTCAGTAGTTGAAAATAGTCTGACAATTGTTTAAAACCTAGTAAAAACATGCCCCGTTAAATTTTGGAATAGAGGTCTAGTTTCATGACCTTGAAGACTTTCTAGAAGATGGCTTCTTGGACCGAGTTCTCTAATCTAGAGATTTCTAACAGTAAATTAGGAAAACTTCAAACAAGGGAAAACTTTTCATTCTAGTATGTGAGGGTGTTTAAATAAACTATCTAGTTTTAGTCAACGGGAATTTAAAATTCCTTACTTTTCGGAATTTAAAATTCCTTAAACGATTTTCTGTTTCAGTAGTTGAAAATAGTCTGACAATTGTTTAAAATCTAGTAAAAACATGCCCCGTTAAATTTTGGAATAGAGGTCTAGTTTCAAGACCTTGAAGACTTTCTAGAAGATGGCTTCTTGGACCGAGTTCTCTAATCTAGAGATTTCTAACAGTAAATTAGGAAAACTTCAAACAAGGGAAAACTTTTCATTCTAGTATGTCAGGGTGTTTAAAAAAACTATCTAGTTTTAGTCAACGGGAATTTAAAATTCCTTACTTTTCGGAATTTAAAATTCCTTAAACGATTTTCTGTTTCAGTAGTTGAAAATAGTCTGACAATTGTTTAAAACCTAGTAAAAACATGCCCCGTTAAATTTTGGAATAGAGGTCTAGTTTCAAGACCTTGAAGACTTTCTAGAAGATGGCTTCTTGGACCGAGTTCTCTAATCTAGAGATTTCTAACAGTAAATTAGGAAAACTTCAAACAAGGGAAAACTTTTCATTCTAGTATGTCAGGGTGTTTAAAAAAACTATCTAGTTTTAGTCAACGGGAATTTAAAATTCCTTACTTTTCGGAATTTAAAATTCCTTAAACGATTTTCTGTTTCAGTAGTTGAAAATAGTCTGACAATTGTTTAAAATCTAGTAAAAACATGCCCCGTTAAATTTTGGAATAGAGGTCTAGTTTCAAGACCTTGAAGACTTTCTAGAAGATGGCTTCTTGGACCGAGTTCTCTAATCTAGAGATTTCTAACAGTAAATTAGGAAAACTTCAAACAAGGGAAAACTTTTCATTCTAGTATGTCAGGGTGTTTAAAAAAACTATCTAGTTTTAGTCAACGGGAATTTAAAATTCCTTACTTTTCGGAATTTAAAATTCCTTAAACGATTTTCTGTTTCAGTAGTTGAAAATAGTCTGACAATTGTTTAAAACGTAGTAAAAACATGCCCCGTTAAATTTTGGAATAGAGGTCTAGTTTCAAGACCTTGAAGACTTTCTAGAAGATGGCTTCTTCCCTTTCTAACAGTAAATTAGGAAAACTTCAAACAAGGGAAAACTTTTCATTCTTGTATGTGAGAGTGTTTAAAAAAACTATCTAATTTTAGTCAACGGGAATTTAAAATTCCTTACTTTTCGGAATTTAAAATCCCTTAAACGATTTTCTGTTTCAGTAGTTGAAAATAGTCTGACAATTGTTTAAAATCTAGTAAAAACATGCCCCGTTAAATTTTGGAATAGAGGTCTAGTTTCAAGACCTTGAAGACTTTCTAGAAGATGGCTTCTTCCCCAGTAAATTAGGAAAACTTCAAACAAGGGAAAACTTTGTTTAAAAAAACTATCTAATTTTAGTCAACGGGAATTTAAAATTCCTTACTTTTCGGAATTTAAAATTCCTTAAACGATTTTCTGTTTCAGTAGTTAAAGTGTTGTTTAAAATCTAGTAAACATAAATTTAATAAAAGCAGAAAAGATGTAAAAATCTATCTAGCAACAAAAAAACTACAAAAACCACACCGAATTTAAAAAAAACATTTTGTTTCAGTAGTTTAAATTTGTTTATTAAATAAAATATAAAAAATTTTGGAATAGAGGTCTAGTTTCATGACCTTGAAGACTTTCTAGACGATGGATTCTTGGGCAAGCCCTCTAATCTAGAGATTTCTAACAGTAAATTAGGAAAACTTCAAACAAGGGAAAACTTTTCATTCTAGTATGTCAGGGTGTTTAAAAAAACTATCTAGTTTTAGTCAACGGGAATTTAAAATTCCTTACTTTTCGGAATTTAAAATTCCTTAAACGATTTTCTGTTTCAGTAGTTGAAAATAGTCTGACAATTGTTTAAAACCTAGTAAAAACATGCCCTGTTAAATTTTGGAATAGAGGTCTAGTTTCATGACCTTGAAGACTTTCTAGAAGATGGCTTCTTGGACCGAGTTCTCTAATCTAGAGATTTCTAACAGTAAATTAGGAAAACTTCAAACAAGGGAAAACTTTTCATTCTAGTATGTTGTGTTTAAAAAAAACTATCTAGTTTTAGTCAACGGGAATTTAAAATTCCTTACTTTTCGGAATTTAAAATTCCTTAAAACGATTTTCTGTTTCAGTAGTTGAAAATAGTCTGACAATTGTTTAAAACCTAGTAAAAACATGCCCCGTTAAATTTTGGAATAGAGGTCTAGTTTCATGACCTGAAGACTTCTAGACGATGGATTCTTGGGCAAGCCTCTAATCTAGAGATTTCTAACAGTAAATTAGGAAAACTTCAAACAAGGGAAAACTTTTCATTCTTGTATGTGAGAGTGTTTAAAAAAACTATCTAGTTTTAGTCAACGGGAATTTAAAATTCCTTACTTTTCGGAATTTAAAATTCCTTAAACGATTTTCTGTTTCAGTAGTTGAAAATAGTCTGACAATTGTTTAAAACCTAGTAAAAACATGCCCTGTTAAATTTTGGAATAGAGGTCTAGTTTCAGACCTTGAAGACTTTCTAGCGATGGATTCTTGGCAAGCCCCTAATCTAGAGATTTCTAACAGTAAATTAGGAAAACTTCAAACAAGGGAAAACTTTTCATTCTAGTATGTCAGGGTGTTTAAAAAAACTATCTAGTTTTAGTCAACGGGAATTTAAAATTCCTTACTTTTCGGAATTTAAAATTCCTTAAACGATTTTCTGTTTCAGTAGTTGAAAATAGTCTGACAATTGTTTAAAACCTAGTAAAAACATGCCCCGTTAAATTTTGGAATAGAGGTCTAGTTTCAAGACCTTGAAGACTTTCTAGAAGATGGCTTCTTGGACCGAGTTCTCTAATTTAGTGATTTCTAACAGTAAATTAGGAAAACTTCAAACAAGGGAAAACTTTTCATTCTTGTATGTGAGAGTGTTTAAAAAAACTATCTAATTTTAGTCAACGGAATTTAAAATTTCCTTACTTTTCGGATTAAAATTCTTAAACGATTTTCTGTTTCAGTAGTTATGAAAATAGTCTACAATTGTTTCCTAGTAAAAAACATGTTAAATTGGAATAGATGTTTAAGACCTTGAAGACTTTCTAGACGATGGATTCTTCAAATCTAGAAATTTCAACATAAATTAGGAAAACTTCAAACAGACTTTTATCCATGAGGTGTTTAAATATATACATTAGTCAACGGAAATAATTATAATATATTATCGAAAAGATGAAATTTTTCATATAAGTATTTTACATAATAGTTACTTTAATAATGAAAAAGAGAATTAATATTGAAAACAATAAAATAAATCAAGACTGAATTGATTTTATATGTAAATCGGTTCCAGAATCAAATTACAAAAAAATATTAAAACAGAATCAAAGACAAAATTATAGTCGTACGTGAAAGTTTTATATACAAACAATAATAATTCAAGTATATGCGGTTATATATTTCAACAGGTACTGAATTAGTTTGTAATTTATAGTAATTTCTTTCTTTCCTATTTCATCAGAGGGTCTGGTACCTTTTAATTGTAACTAAATTATTCTTATTTTCAGCTTTGTATTATTAAGTTTTTCAGTACCAGAGATCATGTGATATCTTTTAATAATTCGCAAATAGCCTAATAACCAGACAGATGTAAAGTGCTCGTGAATCATATTTATTTGCTTCGTTGATCTGAAGATGTTTTTCAGGAGAAAATAACCCTTTGTGAATCAAAATTTCTCATTTTATTAGTGTGTCGAGGTGCTGAAATAAGCTATCTAGTTTTAGTCAAATGAAAATTATTATAAATTAGAAACAACAACTATCGAAAAGATATGTTAAATCATTTGCCAATTAATTATTATTTCCGAAAAGAGCTACTGATTTAGTTTGTAATTTATACTAATTTCTTTTTTTTTCACTAAAAGACCTGTTATCTTTTAACGGCAACCAAATAACTTTTAATTACAGCTCTATATACCTTTAGACTATTAAGTTATGGGTATTGTGGAGTGATATTTTTCTTTATTTCCCAAATAGGAAGCCTAAATCATTTGTCGATTAATTTTTATTTACGGAAAAAGTTACGGATTTAGTTTGTAATTTATAGTAACTTCTTTATTTTTTTTCACTAAAAGACCTGTTATCTTTTAACGGCAACCAAATAACTTTTAATTACAGCTCTATATACCATTAGACTATTAAGTTATGGGTATTGTGGAGTGATATTTTTCTTTATTTCCCAAATAGGCAGCCCAAATCATTTGCCAATTAATTATTATTTACGGAAAAAAGTTATTGATTTAGTTTGTAATTTATAGTAACTTCTTTATTTTTTTTCACTAAAAGACCTGTTATCTTTTAACGGCAACCAAATAACTTTTAATTACAGCTCTATATACCTTTAGACTATTAAGTTATGGGTATTGTGGAGTGATATTTTTCTTTATTTCCCAAATAGGCAGCCCCAAATCATTTGCCAATTAATTATTATTTACGGAAAAAAGTTATTGATTTAGTTTGTAATTTATAGTAACTTTTTTATTTTTTTTCACTAAAAGACCTGTTATCTTTTAACGGCAACTAAATAACTTTTAATTACAGCTCTATATACCTTTAGACTATTAAGTTATGGGTATTGTGGAGTGATAGTTTTCTTTATTTCCCAAATAGTCAGCCTTATTGATGTTATTCATAAAAACGAAAACGAACAAAAAATATAACAGCTAAAGATGAAAGCGCTAAAGGAATAGTGTGGTGGATTTGTGAATTCAAGGCCTAGTTTAAACTGTGTTTAAACAGAAAATGCCGTTAAGTTTAAATTATTGATGATTTTAACTTAATTAGGATGATAAGCATTAAAAGAAGAATGCAAACTTAAGTTTTCCCATACTCATGGTAAATCTTTCATAAGTATATTTTTACTTTTTACCATAATAGGAGAATAAATTGAAAAAATAAACTAATGGATTATTTTCTAGGATCGTATAGGAGTATCGTTGTAATCTACAGAACAAAGTCTAAAATGTATGTCAATGAATATATTTACATTCTTAAAAGTTAAGTTAGCTTTACTACCAGAAGAATGTTTTAAAATTTTTGAAGGCCAATTTCATTGGCAATTTTCTCAATTAAAATGCCATCCTGTCATATGAAAGATACCAGGACACGCCCATCTTTAGAGAATTCTTGGTTGCTGAATGAACTACCAAACCATTTTCTCTCTAACTGTAAACTGTTGTGGTAATTATGAAGTTGTCTTAGGAGACACTTAACTGTAACCGCGTTAAGTCTGCGGTTGCCGTCAGTAATACAGTTATGTGTAATGTGTCATTGTGAGTCCTAATAAATGTATATATGTCGTAAACTAAAGTGATCTTTACGAACGTACACACACCTCAAAAGTAGGAGTGGAAATTTAAAGCTACATATTTTAGAAACAGGAGAATAGGGAAACTTGTTTTCTATGAATATTAAAGGTTTATCCCCAACTCTTTCATTAGTTTTATAAATATACATGTAAAGAGAATCAAAATAAGAAGTCGTTTTCAGTATCTAAAATATAAGTACAAAAATGTAAGACTTTTAAGAACATAAATAAAAACATTCTTAGACATTTTTGTTTTGGTGATCGAAAATATTGTAACTATTGTTTAAAATCTAGTATATTTGTGTTTCGTTAAAGTTTGAAATAAATTTAAACTTCTTATAAACATAATATGCAGCTAATATAATATTACTGAGAATTTTAACTTATTAGGATTGTAATTAATGGTAAAATGTAATCATAGATTACACAAATGTTTTTGTACAGACACAGTAATGCTCTTCATAAATATATTTTTCCTGATGACCTTAAATGAAGAATAAATTTTAAAAAATATTTTGGCAAAGGCATAAAATACTAGTGAACCCTTAATAGCAGTCTAGTAAAATTAAGTGCAATTTGCAACTTCAATTCAAAGCTGAATACATTTGTCAACAAATATAGTTATATCCAAGAAAAGTTAAATTAGATTTCCTACTTGGCGACTGCTTTAGAGTTTTTAACTTCACTTTCTTTGACACGTTTCTCAATTAAAATGCCATCTGACCGTATGGAAGAAAATAAGACACGCCCATCTTCAGAGGATGCTCGGTTGCTGCTAAATGAACTGTCAAACCGTTTTCTCTATAACTGTAAACAAAGTACGAGGGGAAATTTAAAGCGACATATTTTAGTTAGAGGATGGCACTGAAATGTGTTTTCTATAAATATTATAAGCTTAGCCCCATCTCTTTCAACATGTTTATAAATATACATGCAGACATAGGGAAAAAAGAAGCTAATTCAAACATTTGTTGACATTTTCTGTGTTATGAGTAGAATTTTTCGGAAAAGAAATCCATGTATCCTTTTATGTCTCTATATTTTAGTGATTAAAACACTCTAATAATTGTTTAAAATCTAGTATATTTGTTCTCCGTCCACTTTCGGAATATATTTACACTTCTTATAAACATAATGCAGCTAATGTAATATGAATGAGGATTTTAACTTAATTAGGATTGTCTATAAAGGAAGAATGTAATCATATATTATACAAATGTTTTTTCAGAGATACAGTAAAACTTTTCATAAATATATTTTTGCTTATGACCATAAATAAAGAATAAATTTAAAAATAGTATTTTGGGAAATGCATAAAATGCTAGAGAACCCTCAACACCAGTGTACTAAAATGAAAGTGTAAATGCCAATTTCAGTTCCAAGTTTAATATATCTGTCAACAAATATAGTTATATCTTCGAAAAGTTAAATTAGATTTATTGTTTGGCGACTGCTTTAGAATTTTTTAACTTCACTTTCTTTGACACGTTTCTCAATTAAAATGCCATCTTACCGTTTGGAAGAAAATAAGACACGCCCATCTTCAGAGGATGCTTGGTTGCTAAATGAACTGTCAAACCATTTTCTCCATAACTGTACACAAAGTACGAAGGGAAATTTAAAGCGACATATTTTAATGGGAGGATGGCAAGAAAACGTATTTTCTATGAATAGTAAAAGCTTAGCCTCTTCTCTTTCAACATGTATATAAATATACATGCAGACAGACGAAAATAAGAAGTTAATTCAAACATTTATTGACATTTCGGTGTTATAGGTAGGACTTTTCGAAACTTAAATCCAAGTATCCTTTTAAAACTTTATATTTTAGTAATTGAAAATACTCTAACAATTATTTAAAATCTAGTATATTTGTACTCCGTCAGCGTTCGAAATATATTTAAACTTCTTATAAACATAAAATGCAGATAATGTAATATGACTGAGATTTTTAATTAATTAGGATTGTCATTAAAGGAAGAATGTAATTATAAATTATACAAATGTTTTTGTACATACACAGTAAAATTTTTCATATATATATATTTGCTTTTAACAGTAAATAAAGAATAAATTTTTAAAAAATTTGAACTTTTATTTTTAAGAAAAATTAAATTAGATTAACCACTTGGTGACTGCTTTAGAATTCCGTAACTTCACTTTCTTTGATACATTTCTCAATTAAACTGCCATCTTACCGTTTGGAAGAAAATAAGACACGCCCATCTTCAGAAAGATGCTCGGTTGCTAAATGAACTGTCAAACCATTTTCTCCATAACTGTAAACAAAGTACGAGGGGAAATTTAAAGCGACATATTTTAGTGGGAGGATCGCAAGGAAATGTGTTTTCTATGAATATTAAAAGCTTAGCCCTATCTGTTTCAACATGTTTATAAATATACATGCAGACAGACGAAAATAAGAAGGTAATTCAAGTATTTGTTAGTATTTTCAGTGTCATGGGTAGAACTTTCAGGAACTCAAATCAAAGTATCGTTCCACTTTTCTATATTTTAGTGATTGAAAATACTCTAACAATTGTGTAGAATCTAGTATATTTATGCCCCGTCAATGTTTGGAATATATTTAAACTTCTTATAAATATAAAATGCAAATAATGTGATATGACTCAGAATTTTAATTTAGTCACGATTGTCATTAATATAAGAATGTAATCTTAGATTCTACAAATGTTTTTGTACAGACATACTAACTTTTCATAAATATATTTTTCTTTTGACCGTAAATGAAAAATAAATTTTGAAAAAATATGAACTTTTATTTTTACGAAAATTTAAATTAGATTTACTACTTGGCGACTGCTTTAGAATTTTATAACGCCACTTTCTTTGACACGTTTTTCAATTAAAATGCCATCTCACAGTTAGAATAAAATAAGACACGCCCATCTTCACTGGAGGTTACTAAATGAATTGTCAAACCATTTTCTCCATAACTGTAAACAAGTTACGAAGGGATATATATATATATATATATATATATATATATATATATATATATATATATATATATATATATTACAGACACGGTAAATATTTTTTAAGTATATTTGTACTTTTGACCATAATAGAAGAACAGATTGAAAAAGTACGAAGTCTAATATATGCCAATAAATATATTTATATTCTAAAAAAGTTAAATTAGTCTCACTTCTCCGCTGACTGCTTTAGAACTTTTAACTTCACTTTCTTTGACATGCTTCTCAATTAAATCGCCATCCTACCATAGGAAAGAAAATAAGACATGCTCATCTCTGGAGAATTTTTGGTTTCTGTCAAACTATCTTCTTCCTAACTGTGAACAATGTACTTGTGGAAATTTCCAGAGTCAGTCTTACGATAGGGGAGAGTAAAGAAATGCAAATTCTATGAATATTAAAATCTTAGTGCTAGCTTAGTTTAGCTAGCAACAAGTTTATAAAGGTATATGCGGTAGATTATTAAAGTATTACTCGTTAGTTCCTAGAAAAAGAAATCTTTCAGACACTTTAGAACGTTATGATACTCGGTCTTGGACGATTTCGTATTTCAGTGATGTAAAATTATCTGACAATTGTTTAGAATCAAGAAAATGTTAGGAACCCTCAAACATTGGATTAGATATGTAAAATAAACTGCAAGGTACTGCTATAGGTCTAGAATCTAGTAAGTGTTGGAAGCCCTCAAACATTGGCTTAGATATGTAAGATAAATTGCAAGGGACTGCTACAGGTCTCAAGGTCTACAGGTCTAGAATTTAGTAAGTGTTAGAACTCTTCAAACATTGGAATAGATATATAAGATAAATTTGAAGGGACTACTACAGGTTTAGAATCTAGTGCGTGTTAGAAGCCCTCAAACATTGAAGAGGATATGTAAGATAAAGTGCAAGGGATTGGGACAGATCTATGCGATATGTCTAGAATCTAGTAATTGTTAGAACCCCTCATTGGAGTAGATATGTAAGGTAAACTGCAAGGTACTGCTACAAATATAGACTCTAGTAAGGGTTAGAAGCCCTCAGACATTGGAGTAGATATGTAGGATAAACTGCAATTGACTGCTACAGGTCTGGAATCTAGTAAGTGTTGGAAGCCCCCAAACACTGGAGTATATATGTAAGATAAACTGCAAGGGACTGCCACAGATCTAGAATCTAGTAAGTGATAGAAGCCCTCAAACTTTGAAGTAGATATGTAGGATAAACTGCAAGAGACTGCTATAGGGAACCTAGAAGTGAGCAAGCTGAAAATGTTATGTCTCATATAAGTTTGGTCATGTCTGAAAAAATTAAAACTTTCCAGGCCATAATTCCTATTCTTTCCACAGCCTAGTCTTAAATGTAAAAAAATATACTACAAAAAAATTTTCTAATGAAATCCATTAAACATTTCGAACTAATAAAAATTGAACTTTTTAAAATCTATATTAATTTGTAAATGTAGAAAAATTTGTAAATTAAGTTTACTAGTCTTGTCTTATATTATTAAGAGAATAACACCTAAACTTTTAAGAAATTGATTTTTATTTATTTATATTAAAATCCGTAAAATGTACTTAAAAATCTAAAAGGAATTCAGTGAAAAGGTTATGTGGTTAAGTGAAAACAAATGAAGGCTATTCAGACAGCTTTAATTATCAGATCTTTAAACTGAAATTCATTGTCTAAAATTTGCCTGCTAAAGCGGTGCGTGATGTGTATTCCTCACAATTTTCATATCTTTTGTATCTTTTCTTTCAGGTCTTTTTTAAAACATAATTTGGACTAGGTCTTATTTGGACTAGCATATAGCCCGTCATATGACGGGATTAGTAAAATTTTTAATTTTCCAGAACTGTAAAGTATTCTATGAGGCTGGTAGAAAAAAGGGTTTAATTTTTGGCTGAAAATTATATGGTACACACTCAATAATTTGTTCCTACTCCTCTAAAGTCTCCTAAAACTGTGAATGTAGTTTAGAATCATCTTGAATTCCTTTAGAACAGGGGTCGGCAACCTGTTTGTTCTTAAGGGGGCAATACTAAATTTGAAAATCACCGAGGGCGCATATTTTACAGATAATCAACAAGTATAAATAGGCATAAAAAAAACAGATTTTTTATAACTTTATTTTGTTGGTGTCATACATAATGATACATACAGTTCAGTGTGAAACTTGGGTGTCCATATTTTCAGCTAATTTCTTATAATCGGGCATATATTTAGTGTTCCTGGTCCTTAAACAATTATCTAAATGTGAGTCATTAAGCTTTGTTCGGTATTTTAATTTCAAATTTTTCATATTTGAGAACAAAGACTCGCAATTGTATGTTACACAATATGAATAAATTTTTAGCGCACATTTCCTTAAATTAGGATACTTATTTTCACCGACTAAATTCCAAAACATTTTATCATTACTATATGCTTTTAAAATAATATCACTTTGCAAGTTTATTATTTCTAATTCTAGGATATTATGAAGCTCGAAATACACTGAAACTAATTCAAGGACATCATCTTCAGTAACATTGAATGGATTTATGAAAAATCTTAGAACGGGTTCTAATGCTGCAAAATCGTCAAATCTAGAAGAAAATTCTTCTATTAGCTTATCTATAATTTCTAAATATGATGTAGCAGTAAAATTTTCGTTATTTAAATTTAAACTCTCAACAGTATATTTTTGTATTTGGGATATGTGATAATGATTTTTTCAATAGATTGGATTTCAACAACACTAACTTGCATTTGAATGTCCTAAACTCAACTGACTACTTGCTGTATATCGCCGTTTGACAAGAGTAAGTAAATCGCTCTGGCTATCATACATTTCCATTAGTCCAGCGAGGGCTCATTAAAAATCGATTGGGGGGCGCCATGGCGCCCGCGGGCGCCGCGTTGCCTACACCTGCTTTAGAAGATAATTCAAAGTATTCTTAACGTTAACAAAGTTTTCTTATTTTACTCCGAAATTATAGTTAAGATCGTCCCAAATGTTTTTGCCACAGTAATTAATGGAAGTAAAGGCATGAAACTATCATTTCCACAACCCCCTGGAGGTATACATAATTTATTCTTAATACATGTGATAAAATTTTAATTGCAACAAAAAATAATCGATGATTACATTTAAAATTATCACATATATACCTAACCTACAAGGAGATTTCACGCAGTAAGGCCCATCTCATGACAATTCTGGCTTTAGTTTCAAACGGAAGGGCAGTTTATTGTTTGTCTATTGGCTGTTGTAAACATGAAAATGAATGGGAAAGCCATTACAGTAGTTCGTGACGTTGCGACAATCTGCCTTATTATTTAAGTCAAATTTGAAAGAAAATTATATACGTAATACCTAAATTCAGTGATAAAACGTATGAAAATAATACAGAAGTGTTTAAGTAATTTAAAATAAGAAGTGATTAAATGAGATGGTTAAAGGAATAACGTCATAATGCTGGAAAAACAATGTTATTTTTACCTATTTATAACATGATAAATTGATAAATTTAATCGCCTGCTCTTAACCGGGGAAAATAAGGCTTGAAATAATGGCATTAAATGGGTGGATTTCGAATGTTGCTAACCCTAACTCATCAAGAATCCAATATGGATGCCTCTATCCATTCCAGGTCAAACCGCTTCATAAATTCGATGACAGATGGACAGATATCTTAGGCTATTATTATATAGAGGATTCACTAGAAATTTAAAAGATTACATATATTTAGAATATATTTTTATATACGTTACAAGCAGTGGCGTGCGGTAGGTGTTCATGCAGGATGTGCAGCGAGGAACAACAATAATAATAAAACCATAGAAATATACATTAAACACTTCTTTAACGTTTATTATTCATTTGTACACAAAATCCATACGTCTATCTGTATTACTAATAAAATAATAAAAAAGCTTACATTTCCACGAAAAACTTATATTTTCAGCAAACGTAGCACCACACGGCGCCCGCCGCTGCGGTGCCTCATCAGGATGCTCATTGGTGCCGACAAACCGAAAGTCTATTCCACGTGCAGAGGATTTCACTGCACGCTGGCGCAATAGAACGAGCTATTTCTCTTTCGATCAGTGGATTAAATTATATTTATTAACTATTTTTAACATTTGGAAATCATATATTCTGAGAAAAACATCTTCACAATTTTTAAAAACAAAACCAAGGATATGGTGTTACAGATATAACTTATATACTGTCTGTAAATCACAATGAATGGTAAAATTTGGACTGTTTTGTTAGAATTCGTTTCTTTTTTGTCTAACAAAACAAAATTGTTTTTCAGCGAATTATTTCTATAAATATAATACATCACCGAAATTACTTTACCACACTAAAACATTTCTCTTTATATTGATGAAATACTTCTTTTATATTTCCATGAACACAAAATCTTACAATATATAAATTTAATCAAAAACCGTCTGCAAAATCGTATGGCCAGTTAATCAGTTAAAAAACCAAAAGCGCTTCAGCACGTAAGTCCCAGCTGTAATACAACGCTTAGTAAACCGTACCTTAGGATGATTCTGAATCCAAGTGCAGGATAAATAGTTGCACTTACCACAGTGCTATAGTATGCTGTGCTTTACCAGTAGCCCATACATACAAAGCGTGATTTTCTATTAGTGCGCAGTGCGTACACATAAAAATTTCTTATGTTTGTCTGCTTTTGAACGCGCTACGTGGTGCAGCACCTAGTACCACATACACTGCGAGAATACAAACAAGCAAATCAACATAATATTTGAATATATTATAAATAATATTTATTATATACCATATAAAGATAGGTAGACATAGGTGCAGAAAATTATAGTCTCTCATAATTTTGCTAGGGTGTGTAGTGCACACCCTGCACATATGGACCGCACGCCACTGGTTACAATTTACCGCCAGATGGCAGTACTTGAGCTCTATAAAGCAAACAGAGTTAGCTTTAGAATTTTTTAACTTTTATTGGGGAAGTGTGAAATTGTGATTCTGATGTCGTATTAAATATAAAAGAGTAATAATAAAAGCGTAAATAATTCCTAGAAGTAAATCATGTGATGTTCCTAACAGGCTTCTCCTGAAATAATCTTACGTACTCTTCATAAACATAACTCATCACTCTCTGTAGAGGAATAAAAATGGTTCAGTATTACGTAATGACACAGGTAAATAAACAGTATAGCACAGGTCGCCAACTGTCGCGTCTTCTTCTCATAAATTTCCCTAGCTATGAAAACAACCGTCGACAGTTACAGTTGGCGGGGAAAGCAGCTGTGCCAAAGATACATCCATTAGCGACACTCGCCAAGGTTTTGGCGAGTCTCCGAAAGAACGGAATGAGTCTCGTTACGAAATTACCGAACGGAAATGAGAGCCCGGAATGAGTTTAGAAAGCGGGCAGTGAACGGTTTTTAATTGAAGAGGAGTGCGTCTGTGGAAAGGAAATGCGTCTCTGCCGTTAGAAGAATGGTTGTACGCATTCATGAATGAGGAAAAGTGGATTGTCTTGGAATAAATTTGCCGCTCGTAAAATGCCGAGATTTCAAAAGCGTTTTAGTTTAATGCCAAAGGAGGGTATTTCCTGAAGCCATTATGGAAAACCGGTAATGGTGAAAGGAAATCCATGTTAATAATTTTATATTTCGTTTCAAAAGAATCTGATACTCAAAATAAAATGCTTATTTCTCGATAAATATGTAAGATAAATACTTCTGGTTTGAATAGATTGTTTTACTTTTAGCAAAATGGCGAAAATGTTTCATAATATTTGCTTTTAAGATTTTCTTTTAGCATATTGTACAATTTTAATCTATAATTGAAATGAAAAACAAACTTCCTTTAAAATACATAACTTTTTATTTAAATGACTGAATTGATCTTGCAAATGATGATCAGGTAGGTCACTGCTCTGCACAACCGGAGTTTGTTGCATAGAATTCCATCGCTGTTTGGTTCGTTGGAAGTGATAGGTCTACTTTCTTTGCTACACGAGGGCTAATGAGACAGAAACAAATTTCACGGAAGGCATGTACGTTCGAAGTCTTTTAGAATAGGCTTTTTGTCGATCCCATTATAATTAGAAGTGTAAGAAGTAGACCGTAATTCTTCGCATAAATGAAATCATTTTGCTAAAGATTTATGAACATTTCATTGTATTTCTAGGGGTCGTAACTCCAAAAATCATTTCCCATTTACCTCATACATACAACAGGGTGGTCCAAAATTATCCAGAGTCTTTAATGTTTAAAAAACTAATAAAATGAAGTAGGGCATGTTTATTGTTTTTCTTGAAAGACAAAAAAATTATACGACAAAATTCAAAACATTAAATAGCCTTCATATTCATTGAGGCACCAATACGGAACAGTTTGGCCATGAGGCATTCTAGGGTTATCTAGGTGGTGTTGGAAGATTACAGGCACCGGGCAGCCCCACGAGGTAGCTTTTCACCTAATCGCTCAGGCCATATTTTTAGTGGTCGTTTCATTCCCTCCCTCCCCTATATACGGACTTAGATCCCGTAGCCTAGATATATTTGGGAATTGAATTTCCTCTTGGAGTTAAATGAGAACTTCGAGTTATTTAGAGTAACAATTTAACTCGAGGGGATCGCATTGAATAGTCATTATTTTAAAGCAACCATCTCTGAAGGCTTTACATTATCTTCCTGATAATTTCCGTATTTTGACATAAGTTGTGCTAGACAGTTCTTGTTGATTAGTTCCTTGAGAAACTGTTTTGTAGAGAGAGTCATAGAATTGAGTTGTACTATTATTGTTCCTCTGTGGCATAGTGGACTCAATCGGCTGCGTCATGAGACTTGAAAATAAATTACTAACTGTTCCTGTAAATTGGCCTTGTTCCAGTACTTTTGAATTATTGATATCAAATAACTGTCACATATTGTGTACTTAGTTCTTTATTCATAATTTCATTTATATTAATCACAATCACTTTATTGATGTCGTATGAACAAAAGTGCAGTAAATCGTTCAATGTAGATTAATTCTGCAGAAAGTGAAGTTAGAGGATAAATATCTTAGAGACAATATAAAGGTTCTGACTTTAAGGTACAAGGTGGTGACTTTGAAAGCAAAAGGAATAACTGATTTCACGGACTTTGCTGAAGGTCTATTTTAATGAACACTAACGGACAAGTGGATGAATGGTCTGTTAAGATGCAGTATACAGGGGTCACGAAAGGACAGAAGGTCAGGATTGTGCCCACGTGCTTTTGCAGAGATTCCCATCGGAATCTAATGTAGGACCCTGGGATACATTTGGCGGAGGTTCCAAAATGCTCATAGCAATAGGGTACTCCCCAAAATATATTACTATGGGTACATCATAAAGGATCTGAATAGCGATTAAACGACAAGCAAATGAAAGGGAGTGAGATTGAGAGAGAGAGAGAGTATCCTGGTGAAAGGGCTGTGTGAAACTGGAGATCGGGATTCCTGGTCGTGAAGCCCCAGCTGTCCCATTTCTAACTCCCCACTTATGATTCCTCAAACGACCCCCTAGCTATTCCCCGTCTGACTGTCTCTAGTAGTCCTTGGTTGTTCACCCTAGTTGTGTTAGTTTATTATTGCATATTTGTTGGTGCCTCAAATCTCAACTTAGTCCGGGTCCAAAACATTCATGAATTAACTTCCATCTATGTCAAGAGTCACCATCTTATATACCGGGTGGCGATAATTAAACTGACAGTGCTCACAGTTTTCTGTTGCGCGATGTATTTGCGAGAATGACGCCACATTTTGTAGGAATATTAAACAAGGCGGGAAACGAAAGATTCCGAAAAAAAAATTAGTTCCAAAAGTCATCGCTAGGAAATATTTGGCTCTGTGATATAAAAAATAGATGGCTCCACAGAACATTCTGAACACTGTCAGTTTAATTATGGCCACCCGGTACTTAGAATTTAATCTTTGATATTTACCATACATATATTCTCAATAGCTGGTTGATTGGAGTTTAATTGCGCTAAATCCTGTAGGGACAAACTGCGAGAAACAAGATGTAGAAGTAAAAATATTCTTCAATAGGCTAATTTATGAATAAAAATTTTGAGAATAAAAAGATAAAAGGTAAGAATTCTAAAAGGGTTCGGAAAACATTTAATACGTATAAAAACATGTATAAAATTGAGTTATGCACAGATGAAAAAGATTTGAAAAACTAAATAAGAAATTGAAGAATTGAGTAAATGAGCAATTAATAAAATTAAAAATTGAATATTAAATAAAAATGAATTACTACAGTCAAAGAACAACAAACAAAAATCCGATTTAGAAATAAAAGGCAGTACCGTGAAGAAAGGGGAATAAGATTGGATGTGGATTTTCCCTGATGATTAAATGAAGATTCGGCCGTGGATTTCAAAAATATTTTATATACATAGATCTAAAACATGCACAAAAGGTTAAAATATGCAAGACTGTATAAGATATCTTGCTATACTCAAAAAGTGAAAGTGATTCACCCACAAATATATTCTCATTAGAAAATGACATATAAGATGAATATGTAACTATGAAAGTGTCAATATATATTCCATGAAAGTATTATATTTTCTCCTAAAGATTTAGTATTCATTTTTAGCCAATAAATAGAACCTGGGTTAGAGCTATAAGTAGCTCATTGTTATGATGTATTCTAAACGTGAAAAAAGTCAACAAAAATATTTAGTTCAGATAAATTCTAATAGTAAATCTTAGCCTATTTTTAAGGTCTCGGAATTTTATCACTACTTGGTTGGAGACATTACATTACCTAAAATATATCAATAATAATTTTTGTTTTCTCCTATATTCATTTACATTTCGAGATCACCAATAAAAGTAATAAATCCCATGGTAAATGCTTTCAAATTAAATAACTACATCTATCGGTATCTACATACCATACTATCGATATATACGTCATCATACTATAGATATTTATCAGCCAAGTGTTGATAAAATAGCGAGGACTATTTTAATGGCCTCGCTATTTTATCACCACTTGGCTGGAGATATTACATTACTTAAAATATATAAATAGTAATTCTTGTTTTCTCCTATACTGGTTTACATTTCGAGATCTCCATTAAAAGTAATAAATCACATGGTAAATGCTTTCAAATTAAATAGCGATATCTATCGGTATCTACATACAATAATATCAACATATACGTCATCATACTGTCGACATATAAGTCATCATACTATCGACATATACGTCATCATACTACCGACATTTATCACGACTTGGCTGAAGAGATTACATTACCTGAAATCTGTCAATAGTAATTCTTGTTTTCTCCTATAGTGATTTACATCTCGAGATAGCCAATAAAATTAATAAGTCACATGGTAAATACTTTCAATTTAACTAACTACATTTATCGGTATCTACATACCATACTATCTACATATACGTCATCATACTATCGACCAAGTGGTGATAAAATAGTGAGGTATATTTTTAAGATCTCGCTATTTTATCCCCACTTGGCCGGAGACATTACATTATCTGAAATCTATCAATATTAATTTACGTTTTCTCCTATAGTGATTTACATTTCGAGATCGCCAAAAAAAGTAATAAATCATTTGGTAAATTCTTTCAAATTAAATAACGACATCTATCGGTATCTACATACCATACTATCAACATATACGTCATCATACTATCAAGATCTATCGGCCAAGTGGTGATAAAATAGAGAGGCCTATTTTTAAGATCTCGCTATTTTATCCTCATCTGAAATCTATCAATAGTAATTTTTTATTTCTGCTATAGTGATTTACATTTCGACATAGACAATAAAAATAATAAATCCGTTGGTAAATGCTTTCAAATTAAATAACGACATCTATCGGTATCTACGCACCATACTATCTACATGTACGTCATCATACTATCGACATCTATCGGCCAAGTGGTGATAAAATAGCAAAGCCTATTTTTAAGGTCTCGATATTTTATCACCACTTGGTTGGAGACACTACATTACCAGAAATCTATCAATAGCAGTTCTGGATTTCTCCTATAGTGATTTACATTTCGAGATCGCCAGTAAATGTAATAAATCCGTTGGTAAATGATTTCAAATTAAATAACGACATCTATCGGTATTTACATACCATACTATCGATATATACGTCATCATAATGTAGGCATATACGTCATCATACTATCGACATTTATCACGACTTGGCTTGAACATTACATTACCTGAAATCTATCAATACTAATTCTTGTTTTCTCTTAAAATGATTTACATTTCGAGATTGCCAATAAAATTAAAAAATCCGTTGTTAAATAATTTCAATTTAAATAACGACATCTATCGGTATCTGCATACCATACTATCTACATATAAGTGATCATACTATCGACATCTATCGGCTATGTGGTGATAAAATAGCGAGCCCTATTTTTAAGACCTCATTATTTTATCATCACTTGTCTGGAGATATTACATTACTTGAAATATATTAATAGTAATTTATGTTTCCTCCAGATGTCTGTCAGGAAGTATTTCGCGAGTTATTTTACTTACACTCCTGACGATATTTCTGACACTGATAGCACTTCTGACTTTGATTTCAAGTATATTGTAGATATTTATAGCGAAACTGATGAGAATTTCTTGGATTCCTCTGCAGATAGTGATGAATCTGAAACAGTGGTGCAAAATTGATAAGCAAAATATTCCATCAGCTCCTGCTTCATTTCCTTTCATTGGAAATCCCGGACTAAATTTCATTTTGGAAAATAAAGCAACCATTTTGGACTATTTTAAACTTAATTTTTACGATGTTATGTTGCAGATAATAGTAAAAGAGACCAACAGTACATGACAGCAATAGAACCATGAGACTAACTGCTCGACACTTTGCAAGCCACATACTCCCAAATCCCATCAAGAAAGAGTCTCGTTGATAGTGTGCTGTCTATTGTTAAAAAACTGAAGGTGGAACAAAAAATTCAAAAAGAAACGCGAATTTGGTGCAAGGATTGCGAGGTAGGACTTTGTCTCGAGCCTTGTTTCGAAATTTATCCTACAAGACTTCATTTCTAATAAATGTTTTCTAAATCTTTTGCATTTTTAATTAGTATATATGTTTTTCTTTTGTATTTTATAAAATAAATGATAATTTAACCAAGATTAATTTTCAAAATTCAGCTTTTATATCATTATTCTTCAATTTCATTATACTGAACACCTTTTATTTAGGACCGAATTCTATATTAAAAAAAACTCTTTTGCAAAAATTTTTTGTATATTTTAACTTTAAAATATATATAGATTTCAAATATGTAATAAAAAAATAAGCAATTTTTGAACCTATTTTGATAAAAAAAAATACGCAGCGAGAGGATTAAGGTCAAACCTTGGAAGGTCTTAAGCAGGTTAAATCGGTCGGAGGTCAAGGGAGTATGGAGATAGTACGTTTCATTATTCTAACTAGCATATAGCCCGTCATACGACGGGAATAGTAAAATTTTTAATTTTCCAGAATTGTAAAGTACCATATGAGACAGTTAAAAAAATAGTTTGTTTTTTGGCTGAGAATTATCTGGTACACGCTCAATAATTTGATTTTCTTCATACTCCTCTAAAGTCTCCCGATACTGTTAATGCAGTTTCGTTTCACGTTGAATTCATTGAGAAAAATAATTCAAAGTTTTCTTAACTGCGTCGAAATTATTGTTAAGCGCATCCCAATTTTTTTACAACAATCCCCTATATAATAATAGCCTAATTTATATGTCCGTCTGTCCTCGAAATTATGAAGCGGTTGGACCTGGAATGGATAAGGACATCCATATTGGATTCTTGATGAGTTAGAAAATTCAAAGCAAGTCTTTAGAACGTTAGAAATCCACCCCTCCTTCCCCCCTTTTCGAGCGTTTAATGCCTTATTTCAAGCCTTATTTTCAAACAGTCGACAAGATTCTCCTACCGAAAAACTCTATGAGGGAAAGCACTGGCAGAAATGTACATTACATCCATATTCAGAACGTTTTTAGAGGTCGAAAATTCTAAGTTTTGAAGACATAATCGGTTTAGCAGAATTGTACGTGCGAACCGCTTAGAGGGTTAATTTTACGATGTTATGTTGCAGATAATAGTAAAAGAGACCAACAGTACATGACAGCAATAGAACCATGAGACTAACTGCTCGACACTTTGCAAGCCACATACTCCCAAATCCCATCAAGAAAGAGTCTCGTTGATAGTGTGCTGTCTATTGTTAAAAAACTGAAGGTGGAACAAAAAATTCAAAAAGAAACGCGAATTTGGTGCAAGGATTGCGAGGTAGGACTTTGTCTCGAGCCTTGTTTCGAAATTTATCCTACAAGACTTCATTTCTAATAAATGTTTTCTAAATCTTTTGCATTTTTAATTAGTATATATGTTTTTCTTTTGTATTTTATAAAATAAATGATAATTTAACCAAGATTAATTTTCAAAATTCAGCTTTTATACCATTATTTTTCAATTTCCTTATTCTGAACACCTTTTATTTAGGACCTAATTCTATATTAAAAAAACTCTTTTGAAAAAATTTTTTGTATATTTTAACTCTAAAATGTATATAGATTTCAAATATGTAATAAAAATATACGCAATTTTTGAACCTATTATGATAAAAAAATACGCAGCGAGAGGGCTAAGGTCAACCCTTGGAAGGTCTTAAGCAGGTTAAATCGGTCGGAGGTCAAGGGAGTAGGAAGATAGAACGTTTTATTATTCTAACTAGCACATAGCCCGTCATATGACGGGGTCAGTAAAATTTTTAATTTTCCAGAATTGTTAAATACCCTATGAGACAGCTAAAAAAATAGTTTGAATTTTGGCTGAGAATTATCTGGTACAAGCTCAATAATTTGATTTTCTTCATACTCCTCTAAAGTCTCCCGATACTGTTAATGCAGTTTAGAATCACGTTGAATTCATTGAGAAAAATAATTCAAAGTTTTCTTAACTGCGTCGAAATTATTGTTAAGCGCATCCCAATTTTTTACAACAATCCCCTATATAATAATAGCCTAATTTATATGTCCGTCCGTCCTCGAAATTATGAAGCGGTTGGACCTGGAATGGATAGATACATCTATATTGGATTCTTGATGAGTTAGAAAATTCAAAGCAAGTCTTTAAAACGTTAGAAATTCACCCCTCCTTCCCCCTTTTCGAGCGTTTAATGCTTTATTTCAAGCCTTATTTTTCTCGGTGAAGAGCAGGCTATTAACCCTCTGCCTGCTCATCCCGCGATTTCCACGGGCAACTCAAATGTAGCAAATTCTGCTCATCCTGCCATTTCTGCGGGCATGTGTTTTTCTTCCTTTATCGATGAGCGCATCCTGTTTATTCCCCGTTTAAGCTCTTAAATAAATCATATACAGTATTAGACGTTTAATTTACGTTTTGACCAACAGATACCATTAGCTATCAATTTAATTGCCGTATTTGAAGGCGCGTAGGATTACCGCTAACTTTTTGCTGTTTTCTTACCAGAAATGGCTGCTAGAAAACGATCAGCGATTGACAGAGTGTATATTCCTGATTCAGATTCTGAAAGCAATTTTAGTTGAGATAATGATATTGATATAGAAGTTTTGGACTGCTTCTCATATAGCGATGAATTTGATAATGATTCAATAAACGTGCAAAGCGTTAGGCAGTGTTGCAAAATTGATAGGAACGCTACGCTCCGAAAACAACAGGGGAATCATTATATTAAAATTTTCAGGCGGTTCTTAGACCAATCGTTGTGGAATGCCTATGTACTTTACTAAAGCAAAACCCCAGACAAACTATAAAACTTTTGGAATTTTGTTTGAAATTTGTTGAAGAAAGTATCGAAAAATATTCGAATACAAATAAAAGCGGTTGTCCTGGAAGACCGAGTTCTACTTGGAGCCTTTGATATCGATACCTCGTTATTTTCCAAGTGACATACCACCTAAACCCATAAAAAGAGAACCTCGAAGACAATGTCGTGTATGCTGTTCAGGAAAAGATGCAAATGACAAAAAAATTTGCAAAGAAACAAGAATCTGGTGCAAAGACTGGGAAGTTGGACTTTGCCTTGAATCCTGCTTCAAACCCTATCACACTAAACTGCATTTCTAAGATATTTTTAGTCAGTCCTTTATATATTCTTAAATTTTGTATATTTTTTATATTATTTAATAAATAGAAGCTAACTGTAATTCAATAGAAATTTATTTTAAAAAGAATTATTTTGGTGAAATCATCTGAAATTAGTTTCTAATGATACTTACAACTTAGTTTCTAAGGCTAAAAATCTAGATAAAAAAATATTTCCTGGAAAGAAAACATGCATTTTTGAATTCTCCAATATATATAGATTTCAAATAGGCAATAAAAAAATATGTCTTTTTTAAAGTGATTTCGGTCTAAAAATTGAGCAGTCAGAGGGTTAAGTTTATCACAAAATAAATAGGTAAAAAAACAACTTATTTTAGCATTATGCCGTCATTCTTCTAACCATCTCATTGAATCATTTCTTATTTTAAACTATTTAACTATCGTCTGCATTATTTTCATGCGTTTTATCACTGAACTTAGTTATGACGTAAATACTTTCGTTTTAAATTTGGCATAAATAATAGATTAGGTACATATGTGATAATTTTAAATTTAAACATCGATTTTTTATTTATTTTTTGTTGTTGTTGTAGTGAAAATTTTATCACTTTATCAACAATAAATTCTTTTCTTAAAAGTTTATGAGTCTATTTCACGGACTAATAAATATCTAGCGGTTAAGTTATATATCTTTGAAAACTAAGAAGTTTGTTCGCTTCTCTGTTTGTTTCTTATACATAACCACACAATTGGACTAAATGAATTCAACGTGGTTCTAAACTGCATTCACGGTATTGTAAGACTTTAGAGGAGTATGAAGATAAACAAATTATTGAGCGTGTACTTTTCTTTTAAATTTGGCATAAATGTTAGGTTAGGTACATATGTGATAATTTTAAATTTAATCATAGATTACTTTTTGTTGCAATGAAAATTTTATCAGTATTAATAACAAAGTCTTGTTATGAAAGTGTATGAGTCTATTTCACAGGTTAATAAATATCTAGCGTTTAAGTTATATATCTTGGAAAACTAAGAAGTTTGTTCGTTTGTGTGTTTGTTTTTTATACATAAACACACAATTGGAGTAAATGAATTCAACGTGGTTCTAAACTGCATTCACGGTATTGTGAGACTTTAGAGGAGTATGAAGATAAACAAATTATTGAGCTTGTACTTTTCTTTTAAATTTGGCATAAATGTTAGGTTAGGTACATATGTGATAATTTTAAATTTAATCATAGATTACTTTTTGTTGCAATGAAATTTTTGTCAATATTAACAACAAAGTCTTGTTATAAAAGTGTATGAGTCTATTTCACAGGCTAATAAATATCTAGCTGTTAAGTTATATATCTTTGAAAACTAAGAAGTTTGTCCGCTTGTCTGTTTTTTATACATAAACACACAATTGGAGTAAATGAATTCAACGTGGTTCTAAACTGCATTCACGGTATTGTGAGACTTTAGAGGAGTATGAAGATAAACAAATTATTGAGCGTGTACTTTTCTTTTAAATTTGGCATAAATGTTAGGTTAGGTACATATGCGATAATTTTAAATTTAATCATAGATTACTTTTTTTTAATGAAAATTTTATCAGTATTAACAATTAAGTCTTTTTATAAAAGTGTATGAGTCTATTTCACAGGTTAATAAATATCTAGCGTTTTAGTTATATATATTTGAAAACTAAAAATTTCTCCGTTTGTGTATTTCTATTTTATACATAACCACACGGTTTGACTAAATGAATTCAACGTGATTCTAAACTGCATTCACAGTATCGGGAGTCTTTAGAGGAGTATGAAGATAAAGAAATTATTGAGCGTGTGTTAGATAATTCTCCGCCAAAAAAATCCAATTGTTTTTACCTGCCTCATAGGGTAATTTACAATTTTGGAAAATTAAAAACTTTATTAATCCCGTCATATGACGGGTTATATGCTAGTAATTAATATAAGTAAAGGAATGAAATTGTCATTTCCACTACACCTTGGAGGGAGATAGAATTTGTTGTTAATACCGGTGATAAAATTATTATTGCAACAAAAAATAATAGATGATTCAATTTAAAATTATCACATATGTACCTAATATATTATTTAAGCCAAATATAAAGGAAAATTATTTACGCAATATCTAAATTCAGTGATAAAACACAAGAAAATAATGCAGACGATATTTAAATAATTTAAAATAAGAAATGATTAACTGAGATGGTTAAAGGAATGACTTCATAATACTAGAAAAAAATGTTATTTTTACCTATTTATTATATGATAAATTGATAAATTTAATCGTCTGCTCTTAATCGTGGAAAATGGCTCTTGAAATAATGGCATTAAATGATAGCAAGGAGGGGAAGGGTGTGTATTTCGAAACTTGCTAACCCTAACGCATCAAGAATCCAATATGGATGACTGTATCCATTCCAGATCCAACCGCTTCATAAATTCGAGGACAGACGGACAGGTAGCTTAGGCTATTATTATATAAGGGACTAGCATATAGCCCGTCATATGACGGGATCAATAAAATTTTCAATATTCCAGAATTGTAAAGTACCCTTTAAGGCAGGTAAAAAAAAATTGTTTGTTATTTGGCTGAGAATTATTTTACAACAAAATATTACCATAAGAAAATTATTTACGTAATATCTAAGTTTAGTGATAAAACGTATGGAAATAATGCAGACGATAGTTAAATAATCTAAAATAAATGATTAAATGAGATGATTAAAGGAATGATGTCATAATGCTAGAAAATTTTTTTTATTTTTACCTATTTATTATGTAATAAATCGATACATTTAATCCCCTGCTCTTAAAATGGAGCTTGATATAATAATGGTAATACGTGAATTTAATAAAAAAAAATCATAAAAATTGTAAAAATTGTAAAAATTTAAAAATAATAAAACAACTTTAGGAATAAGAATTCAAAAGAAAAAGCGGAAATTATTAAATTAATTAGACATTTAGAAAAATTCGGTTACGTCGGGGGAAGAACCATTAATCTGAGAAGTACGAGGATCAAATGGGTAGACACTCTACCCCATGTGCCAGCTTACACGTGGTGAAGGAAATGATTAGAATATATAAAGGTCAAGTAAAAACAGTCCAGAAATTTAAATATTGCACTCCGCCCTCGCCATCCTATAATAATGAATTTAGTATAGAATAAGGCTTGAAATAATAGCATTAAATGCTCGAAAAGTAGGGGATGAGGTGGATTTCGAACTCGCTTTAAATTTCACTAACCCTAACTCATAAAAAATCCAATATGAATGCCTGTATGTATTCCAGGTACAACCGCTTCATAAATTCGCGGACAGACAACTTAGGGTATTATTATATAGGGGATGTGTACTATTCTGAGTTTGACTGTTAAATACGCCAATTTAGCAGCTCTTTAATAAAAGTTAAGTTCTAATCGGACTTGTGATGTTATCTTCAATGTGGCCAGGCTGCATATCCTCTATATAATAATAGCCTAAGTCATCTGTCCACGAATTTATGAAGCGGTTGTACCTGGAATGGATACAGGCATCCATATTCGATTTTTTATGAGTTAGGGTTAGCAAAATTCAAAGCAAGTTCGAAATCTACCCCATACCCCCTTTTCAAGAGTTTAAAGCTATTATTTCAAGTCTTATTCTCCCTCTTATTCCATACTAATTTCATTCTTGATATGAATTTAGTATAGAATAAGAGGAAGAAGCGAAGGAGAGTTATATTTTAAGTTATATTATAAGCGGTTATATTATTAAGTTATATATATAAGAGGAGAGTAATATTTACACTGGACTATGTTTACCCGACGTTCATATACTCTAATTAGTTATTTCACCATGTGTTGGTCTAGCACGTTCGGTAGAGGGTCTGCCCATTTCGTCATCGTACTTCTCAGGTTGACGGTTCTGTTCCCGACACAACCAAACTTTTCTAAATGTCTAATTAATTTAATATTTTCTGCTTTTTCTTTTAAATTCTTATTTCTAAAGCTGTTTTATTATTTTTAAAATAAATGTTTACTATTTTTTCAACATTTTATGACATAAACTTTCTTCTCGTAATGTAATAATAGCCTAAATTATCTGTCCGCCTGTCCTCGAATTTATGAAGCTATTTCTGTCGATATTAATTACTGGACTATGTTTACTCGATGTTCATATACTCTAATTAGTTCCTTCGGCATGTGTAGGCCTAGCACGTTCGGTAGAGGGTCTGCCCATTTCGTCATCGTACTTCTCAGTGTGACGGTTCTGTTCCCGACACAGCCAAGCTTGTCTAATTAATTTAATATTTTCTGCTTTTTCTTTTAAATTCTTATTTCTAAAGTTGTTTTATTATTTTTAAAATAAATGTTTACTATTTTTTTAACATTTTATGGCTTAAACTTTCTTCTCGTAATGTAATAATAGCCTAAATTATCTGTCCGCCTGTCCTCGAATTTATGAAGCTATTTCTGTCGATATTAATTACTGGACTATGTTTACTCGATGTTCATATACTCTAATTAGTTCCTTCGGCATGTGTAGGCCTAGCACGTTCGGTAGAGGGTCTGCCCATTTCGTCATCGTACTTCTCAGTGTGACGGTTCTGTTCCCGACACAGCCAAGCTTGTCTAATTAATTTAATATTTTCTGCTTTAGCGTTTAATGCCATTATATCAAGTCCTATTTTAAGAGCAGACGATTAAATTTATCAATTTATTACATAATAAATAGGTAAGAATAACAGTTTTTGTAGCATTATGACGCCTTTCCTTTAACCATCTCATTTAATCATTTCTTATTTTAAATTACTTAAATATCGTTTGAATTATTTTCATACGTTTTATCCTTAAAATTAGATATTACCTAAATAATTTTCTTTTATATTTGGCTTAAATAATAGATTAGGTACATATGTGATAATTTTAATCGATTATTTTTGTAAAAAGATAATTCTCAGCCATAAAACAAGCCATTTTTTACCTGCCTGACAGGGTACCTTTACAATTCTGGAAAATTAAAAATTTTAATGATCCCGTCATATGACGGGCTATATACTAGTTATTTCAATAGTCTACTAGTTTAGGCTTCTCCTTACTTAGCAAGCCCGGGCAAGTAAAAAGTATAGAGGCTTAATTCGATGTGACTGATTTATTTTCGCCTTGTAACATGTATGTATATATATGAGTATAAGTATTCGAATATAGGTATATCATATTTTCAATCTGTATAAATAATTTTTTAATTATTATTCAATATTAAATTAATTCAAGATTAATTCCAAAGCACTAATACTTAAATCAGTTAATGTAAAAAATAATAAATAATCGGCACTTTAGAAATGTTAGATCAAGCGACGTATAATTTATGGGCAGTTTATTTTTAGTTTTTTTAGAAAGCATTTTTGTTTTTTGCTGACTGGGATATTTCCTCCCCATAAGAATCACTGATTCATCACAGAAAAAAAAGAAATTAATATCCTAGGGGGCATTGGTCACTTTAATCTCCATCTAAAATTTATGCTATGAAACCATTTCAAATAAACGATAATGAATTACGTAGTGGAATGTGTAGATGACGTTAATAAA
>CM063507.1:44646073-44653573 GCA_032207245.1 Pardosa pseudoannulata | reverse complement strand
TATAAAGAAGATTATTATGAAGTCTAGAAAGGAAGGAATTTGTTCTCTTAAATCTATTTTGAATTAAAATTATAATGTATCAGACATTTCCAAGACACTTTGTTCTTTCTACTAACATTTTTATCTAGAAGGTTGCTGCATTTTGAAACTTTTTTCCCAAGTGACTTTTAAACTCTCAAAACACGTCACAATTTTTTTAAACAAAGCCATTAAAAGACGAAAGGAATTTTTTGTAATCTTTGATCAGATATTTGATACACATAGTAGAGACAAAGAGATGCAGCTTTATGCAATAATAATACAGATGTAGCGTAAAATATATAAAATGCTGACAAAAATTCGGAAGCCAAGGTTGAACTCTTAAATAAACCTATGGTTTTCATTTAAACTACTCGTCCTTCGAAAAGAACGAACTGAAGTCATCTTAAGTTATTCTTTACGAAAGTTTCGAGAAACATTAAGCTGTCAAGATTTTAAAGTTTTTACATATTAAACTGAAAAAGCTCTTTTTCCCGACTATTTTAAAGAGTACTTAAGATAATTTCCGATTCAAGAGTGTTAAAACAATTAAACAAGAGACAGAAGTACAGTTTTCAGCAGTATTTGTTTTGGTTAAGCTTAGAGAGCTACGGTCTACTTTTTTACTACATGAGAGCTAGTGAGACCGGTACTTATTGCTTTAAGTCGATTCCGTACGGCTACATACATCCATACCACATCGGAATTTGAAGCCATAAACTCCGTTACTGAAGGTCAGTGACTTAAAAATTTAGTCATTGTTCAGAAATATTTGACTTATCCCAAAATACAAATTATGAATACGAGTGCACTTTTTTATAATAATCAAAATATAAATGAGTGAAAATTTTTATAATAATCAAAATTTTAAATATGAGTTCAATATTTATTAACTATAAATATATCTGTTATATGAGGAAATGTGTTTTGTGAATACATTAAATAAGGAATTATAGAACATACAGAAAATTGGATACCACATTTTACAGGTAAAAAGTTCCTGTTTATTATATCTTTAAATACAATTTATTACCTGTAATGTATGCTTTGTATCATTAGTTTCAATTCGAACCTGAAATTTATTATGTTGGAAGTCTTTATATGTTATTTTAAATATATTTATTACTATAAAAATTAATAACTTGATCCAGGATCATAAAATTGTTGCTTAAAAGTAACAATTTTATTTATCACATTAGTATGAATATAAATAAGTCAATATTAATTCTTTATATCTTTGGCTTGCCTTTTTGGTAATGTTTTCGTTTTGGGCGATACAGTCTACTGTTTTGCTCTCGAAGGTTAATGAGATCGGGACTTACAGCTTAAAGCCGAATCCAAAGGGCTACAAATATCTATTCCAGCAACGGGATTTCAATCCGCTTACTTAGGTACCGAAAAGAAGCTATCTTCAATTTGGCCATTGTTTGGCTATTTGGTAATGGTTGAATACAAAATTTAAAATGAGTCCCTGTGGTCAGACAATTTTTATGTAAAATGACTGATCAGTTTGATTACGTTAAGAATTTTAGAAAAAAAATCAATTTTAAAAGATCAGAACTGTTTTATTTATGATCGGAAACAGTCTGCTATAAACATGTCTAGAAAGTTAGGAATATGTGCACATAAATCTAGTTTCACCATTTTATGAGTTAAAATCATAAGTTATCAGACATTTCTAAGTCATCTTGCCTTTCTCATGATATTTTTAACATAAAATCTACGAGATTGCTGAATTTTGTAACTTATTTTCATCTCGACTTTTACACTCTAAAAAAACATTACACAATTTTTTTTTTCCAAATCCGTTGAAAAGACGAATGGAAGTTTTTGTAATCTCTGAATCACATTAGCGATACAGTATATGAGACAAAGAGATGCAACTTTATGCAATAATAAAACGGATTTAGCTTAAAATGTAGAAAATGCATTAAAAAATTCAAAAGCCGAGGGAGAACTCCTAAATGAAGAATTAGTCTTCATTAAAAATTCTCGACGTTCGAAAATAACGAACTGAAGTCATCATAACTTATTCTTTATGAAAGTTTCCAGGAATATTAGTTGTCAAGATTCTAACATTTTTCATATATTAAACTGAAAAAACCACTGCATACTATTTTGAAGCCGATTCCGTTAGTCTACGGACACCCATACCACAGCGGGATTCTAGGCCATAAATTTCGACACTGAAGATCAGTGTCGTAACCATTCAGCCATTGTTCAGCCAGTAATATTTGACTTATCCCAAAATATAAATTATGAATACGAGTGCACTTTTTTTTAATAATCAAATTATAAATGAGTGGAAATTTTTATAGTAATCAAAATTATAAATATGAATTCAATTTGTATTAATTATAAATATATCTGTTATCTGCGGAAAAGTGTTTTTGTGAATACATCAAATAAGGAATTAGAGAAAATATTGAAAATTGGGTTCCGCATTTTGAAGATAAAATGTCAATGTTTATTATGCTCATTAAATACAACTTAACTTGCGACATTTAGGTAATGGCAGATTACACATTTAAGAATGGATAACTGTAGTCAAGTAATTTTTGGGAAAAAGATTGATTAGTTTAAACACGTTAAGAATTTGTAAAAACAATTAGTCTTATAAGATCGGAACATTTTCATTTATGATACGAAACACTTTGTTATAGTGATATCTAGAAAGGAAGGAATACTTACTATTAGACTATTTTCATCATTTTATGAATTAAAATAAGGTATCATACAATTCCAAGACACCTTTTTCTTTCTCCTGATAGATTTAACATAAAATCTACAAGAATGCTGAATTTTGTAACTTATTTCCCTCTCGACTTTTATACTCTGAAAAAGCTTTACACAATTTTTTTTTACAAATTCGTTTAAAAAACGAATAGAAGTTTCTGTAATCTCTGAATCATATTTAAGAGATGATGCAGTGTATGAGACAAAGAGATGCAACTTTATGCAATAATAATACGGATGTAGCTTAAAATGTAGAAAGTACAGTCAAAAATTCAGAAACTGAGAGAGAACTAATAAATGAAGAATTAGTCTTCATTTAAAATTCTCGTCGTTCGAAATGAAAGAATTGAAGTCATCATAACTTATTCTTTATGAAAGGTTCCAGGAATATTAGGTTGTCAAGGTTTTAACCATTCTTATATATTAAACTGAAAAAAACACTGCATACTCTTTTGAAGCCAATTCCGTTAGTCTACGGACACCCATACCATATCGGGATACTAGGCCACAAACTTCGACACTGAAGGTCAGTGGCGTAAACATTGACTCTTTGTTCAGCCAGCAATATTTGACCTATCCCAAAATAAAAATTATGAATACGAGTACACTTTTTTATAATAATCAAAATATAAATGAATGAAATTTTTTATAACAATCAAAATTATAAATATGAGTTCAATGTTTATTAATTATAAATATATCTGTTATCTGCGGAAAAGTGTTTTTATGAATACATCAAATAAGGAATTAGAGAAAATATCGAAAATTGGGTGCCGCATTTTGAAGATAAAAAGTCAATGTTTATTATGCTCATTAAATGCAATTTAACTTTCGACATTTAGGTAATGGCAGATTACACATTTAAGAATGGATAACTGTAGTCAAGTAATGTTTGGGAAAAAGATTGATCAGTTTAAACACGTTAAGAATTTGTAAAAACAGTCAGTCTTATAAGATCAGAGTTTTTTGATTTATGATAGGAAACATTCTCTTATAGTGATGTCTAGAAAGATAGGAATACGTGCCTTTAAACTATTTTCATCATTTTATGAATTAAAATCATAAGGTGTCAGACAATTCCAAGACACCTTTTCTTTCTCCTGATAGATTTAACATAAAATCTACAAGAATGCTGAATTTTGTAACTTACTATCTTCTCGACTTTTATACTCTGAAAAAACTTTACACAATTTTTTTACAATATCGTTTAAAAGACGAATGGAAGTTTCTGTAATCTCTGAATCACATTAGTGATACAGAGTATGAGACAAAGAGATGCAATTTTATGCAATAATAAAACGGATGTAGCTTAAAATGTAGAAATTACAGGCAAAAATTCAGAAACCGAGGGAGAACTATTAAATGAAGAATTAGTCTTCATTAAAAATTCTCGTCGTTCGAAAAGAACGAACTGAAGTCATCATAACTTATTCTTTATGAAAGGTTCCAGGAATGTTAAGTTGTCAAGATTTTAACATTTTTTATATATTAAACTGGAAAACGCACTAGATACTAGTTTGAAGCCGATTCCGTTTGTCTACGGACACCCGTGCCACAGCTGGATTCTAGCCACAAATTTCGACACTGAAGACCAGTGGCGTAACCATTCAGCCATTGTTTAGCCAATAATATTTGACTTATCCAAAAATACAAATTATGAATACGAGTGCACTTTTTTATAATAATCAAAATTCTAAATATCAGTTCAATGTTTATTAATTATAAATATATCTATTATCTGAGGAAAAGTGTTTTTGTGAATACATCAAATAAGGAATTACAGAAAATATTGAAAATTGGGTACCGCATTTTGAATATAAAAAGTCCCTGTTTATTATACTCATTAAATGGAATTTATAGTTGGAATTTTTGGTAATGGCAGATTACACATTTAAGAATGGATCAGTGTGATTAAGCAATTTTCGAAAGAAGATTGATCAGTTTACTAACGTTAAAGATTTGTAAAAATATTTAGAATTAAAAGAACAGAATTTATGATTTATCACCGGAAACAGTCTCTTATAATAATGTCTAGAAATGTTTGCATATGTGCCCTTAAATCTATTTTCATCATTTTATGAATTAAAATCGAAAGGTATCAGACATTTTCAAGACACTTTGTCCTTCTAACATTTTAAAAATAAAATCTACAAGCTTGCTGCATTTTGTAACTTATTTCCCTCATGACTTTTATACTATGAAAAAACGTTACACAATTTTTTTTACAAATCCGTTTAAAAGACGAATAGAAGTTTCTGTAATCTCTGAATCATATTTGCGAGATGATGCAGTGTATGAGACAAAGAGATGCAACTTTATGCAATAATAATACGGATGTAGCTTAAAATATAGAAAATGCAGACAAAAATTCGAAAGCCGAGGGAGAACTCCTAAATAAACAATTGGTTTGCCTTTCTGTGAGCAAATAGCGAGGAGTCGTTTTATGTGAATAAAATACTCGGTATGCTCGAAAAGAACATGCTGAAGTCATCTTAACAAGACGTCCCAAGAACATTAAATTTTCAACACTTTAACTTTTTTTATATATGAAATTGAAAAAATTTCTGTATTTATGGTATTTTGAAGCTCGCTTAAGATAGTTTCCGCTTCAGGAATGTTAACATCCTTAAACACAGAAACGAAAAATAGTTTTCAGTAAAATTTGAATCCCAAAATATAAGTTATGAATATGAGTGCAAATTTTATTATTAGTCAAAATAAAAATATGAGTTCAGTCTTTTAATAATCAAAATATTAATAAGTGTTTTTTAATAATTAAAATATATCAGTGTAATTTTTCTTATTAATTAAAATGTAAATATGAGTGTAAGTTTCATTATTAATCAAAATATAAGTATGAGTGCAATTTTTTTAATAATAAAAATCTAAATATGAGTGCAATTTTTTAATAATTAAACTATAAATATGGGTGTTTTCTTCATAATCAAAATATGTGAGTGTAATTTTTATTATTAATGAAAATATAAATATGAGTACATTTTTTATTATTAATCAAAATATAAATATGAGTGCAATTTGTATTATTAATTAAAATATAACTATGTGTTATTTTTTAATAATCAAAATATAAATAGGAATGTAATTTTTAATAATAGTCAAAATATAAATCAGTGTGCAATTTTTATAATTATTTAAAATATAAATGTATGTGTAATTTTTATTAATAATCAAAATATAAGTTTGAGTGAAATTTTTATTAATAATCAAAATATAAGTATGAGTGCAATTTTTTTATTAATCAAAATATGAATATGAGTACAATTTTATTATTAATAAAAATATAAATATGAGTACAATTTTTATTATTAATCAAAATATAAATATGGGTGCCATTTTAATTATATTTAAAATATAGTGTTATTTTTTGATAATCAAAACATAAATATGACTGTAATTTTTAATAATAGTCAAAACAGAAATCTGTAAATTGTTATAATTAAAAGTATAAATATAAATGTAATTTTTATTAATAATCAAAATAAAAGTATGAGTGCAAGTTTTATTATTAATATAAATATGATTGCATTTTTTTATTAATTAAAATATATGTATAAGTACAATTTATATTCTTATTAAAATATAATTATAAGTGTAATTCTTATTAATAGTCAAACTATACATTTGAGTGCAATTTTTATATAAATAATCAAAATATAAATATATGTGTAATTTTTAAAAATAGTCAAAATAAAAATATGACTGCAATTTTTATAATTAATCAAATTATAAATGTTAGTCTAATTTTTTATAATTTATCTAAATATAAATATGAGTATAATTTTTAATAATAGTCAAAATACAAATCTGTATGAAATTTTTATAATTAAATAAGAGATAAATGCAAGTGTAATTTTTATTAATAATCAAAATATAATTATGAGTGCAATTTTTATTTTTAATCAAAATATAATTATGATTGCAGTTTTTTTATTAATCAAAATATAAATATGAATACTATTTTTAATAATCAAAATGTAAATAGGAGTGCAATTTTTATTAATAGACAAAATATAAATAGCAATGCAATTTTTATAAATAATCAAAATATAAATCTGGGTGCAATTTTTATAAATCAGTAAACTATAAATATGAGTGTAATTTTTACTAATAGTTAAAATATAAATCTGACTGCAATTTTTATAATTAATCAAATTATAAATGTGACTATAAATTTTATAATTAATCAAAATATAAATATGAGTATACTTTTTAATAATAGTCAAAATACAAATCTGTATGCAATGTTTACAATTAATTAAAGATAAATATAAGAGTGATTTTTATTAATAATCAAAATATAAGTGTGAGTGCAATTTTTGTTATTAATCGAAATATAAATATAATTGCAGATTTTATTATTAATTAAAACATAAATATGAGTATAATTTTTATTATTAATAAATATGAGTGCTATTTTTAATAATCAAAACATAAATATGAGTGTAATTTTATAATAGACAATAAACAATAGACATACTTATATTTTTTTAATAATCAAAATTTAAAGATGAGTGCAATTTTTAATATTAATCAAGATAAAAATATGAGAACAGTTGTTATTATTATCAAAATATAAGTGTTATTTTTAATAATCAAAGTGTAAATATGAATGTAATTTTTATTAACAGACAAAATATAAATCTGAGTGCAATTTTTAAAAATAATCAAGATAGAAATCTAAGTGCAATTTTTATTAATAATCAAAATATAAATCTGGGTGCTATT
>CM063507.1:44636073-44641073 GCA_032207245.1 Pardosa pseudoannulata | reverse complement strand
ATGTGGTATATATTTATTGGCCTCGATGTCCTCCCGTTGGAAGCTGTGTTTGTGAAGAGAGACACTGAATCTAGGATTAAAATTTTCCCTCCTAAGAATGATCGAAATTGAAAAAAATGTATAGCATTGCATCACGATTGTCTTATATCCTCGGTGTAGGCGACTAAAATATCTCCGTGTCTGTCCAAAGAATATGCTGAATAAATATGTGGGTTTTGATGTCCTATGTAAGTTTGTTTTGGGAGAGAGGCTTGGTATTAGGTGTAAACATCCCCCCCCCCCTAAAGATGATTAAAATTTAATAAAAGAGAATTTCAAATATGACAACATATAAGCGTTAATTCCCTCATAGTTGGTGTCTATAAAATCTCCTTGTATAGCTAAAGAGGAGTATAGGTTAATATATTGGTATGATTATCCTTCGGGGAAAAAAGGCACGGAATTTGGAGTAAAAATTCTCCTGTTGTCGGACAAAATTTGTAAAAAAAAACCTCTGAAATGAGATTACGAACGGCTCATTGGCTTCATGATGGACCACCAAAAGTGTCAAATAAAAAAGAGAAAGTTCTGACTTTGAGTTTTTCGTGTTCTACCTCATAGGTATATCTAGATGTCTAAATGGTTAGGGCATTAGCTGTAGGTACCATTGTTCAGTGTTTTAATCCCATTAGATCTGTGTTTATGCACACCTCACTACTTTCCATCAAATTGTGTTGTGAAGTTATTTATTTCATATGCTCAGATTTATTCAATTCCTTACTCAAAGATTGTGGTTCCTTTGTGATACTGCAATATTATGAATCATGTTTCTAACCTGTCTGTTTGTAATAATAAATGTAGTAACATATGACTACTATTAACTTTGTAACAATGGTAAAGTATGCTGTATGTAATAATTCATAGTGACTTTTCTTTTATATACGTAAGTACCACTTGCCTGTCCTTGTGATTTATGTTAGAGGAGAAACAAATTATTTGGAAATATTCTGTTAGATATGATGGTAAGTAAGCTTAAATTATTAGGAACCTAAGACAAAGTTATCTCACTTTTCGAATATTTATTTGGTTACTGTTTCATAAAAATAACAAATGAATAGTTTGTGATTATAATAAAGTTTAACTTCATGAAGATATATATATATATATACTACATTTAGTAAATTCTACTTAAATATATTGTACATTAATTGTTCATAAATTCATATTTTATTTCTTAATCGTTTGGCTGTCTTCGTATGAGAGAATGCTTATATGATATGCATTGAATATAAAGCTTTAAATTTGACATATCTCAGTGAAAAGTATAACTAATGTTAAGAGCTTATTATTTTCTGCTTAAAATATCGTTCATTGTGTATCACATGTGATATACAAACGTATAAAGATGTGTATATACAGGAAATGTGAGGGGAATGTCATAAGGAAACTTGAATCGTAGTTTTTTAAATTTTCAGTTTTTCAGTGCAGTTAGATAGATATATTTCACTACAAAACTAGAATCTGAGGTTGATCTGTATTGATTTGATATATATAGAATAATCTACATTATTCGAATAGTTCTGGATAACATATCAAAGATAAAGAAATGACGATGTTCTGTTAGATATGATGGTAAATAAGCTTAAATTATTAGGAACCTAAGACAGAGTTATATCACTTTTCGAATATTTATTTGGTTACTGTTTCATAAAAATAACAAATGAATAGTTTGTGATTATAATAAAGTTTCACTTCATTAAGATATAAATACTACATTTAGTAAATTCTACTTAAATATATTGTACATAAATTGTTCATAAATTCATATTTTATTTCTTAACCATTAACGCCCAGTGATTTATTTTTAGATCGCTAAACATAGCGTGGTAAATTCGCTTTTAGATGACCTTAAACCCACCCCACACATTCTACACTACACAGGGGGCAAGACAATGCATGCACCTGTTTACCAACAAGGGGATTTCTTGTTTTGTTTATATCATTGATCTAAAGCGATAAGAGAAAGTTTGTATCGCCCTTTCGCTTCGCCGTTTTTCTACGTTTCTTAGCATAAACACTGAAAACAGCTAAGTAATACGCGTAAGTTAAATTTTTTTTGGCGATTTAATATCTTCATAGATGTAGCTATCAGAATATAAACCAATGTTATCTTAAAACAAATATAAATACTAAAACTTAGTGTCAAAATACTGCTGATCTAGAAATAGATCACTGGGCATTCGGACGTTTTTTTCCTGACCTTGTAATGTTACGTTTATTCACCTTTAGATGAAAATATGAGTCGAAAAGTATTTAATAGCTTTCAGGATGCAGTTGATTATCTGTTTTCTGAACAAATTAAAGAGGATATTATTGCCATATCCACTGATGTAGCTGAACTGACAGATGAAGAGAAAACAGATGATAAGTTACATGCTCCATTTGTAAATGATATTGTTGGTAAAATAGAAGTAATATCAAAAGATGAGTGTGATCAAATAGATTTACCTTCAACGTTTGAGAGAAAACCTAAAATATTAAAAACAGAAAAGCCAAAAATTGTTTGGAAAAAAAACCGAATTATACCAAATGGTCGGAATTAGGGGAAACTTATAAGAATAATATTTTGGCAATGGAAAATGATCTTGCAAATGCATCTTGCATCAATGCTTTGAAAAACTTTTTTCTGATGAAGTATATAACGTAATTGTAGATGAGACTATTCTCTATGCTAAAAATGTTAAAAATGACCATGATTTAATTATCACTAAAGAAGATATAAAGATATTTATAGGGTTTTTGATATATTTTGGCTATCTTACTCTTTCAAGTGAAAGATATTATAGTTTTTTAAATTTTCAGTTTTTCAGTACAGTTAGATAGATGTGTTTCACTATAAAACTGGAATCTGCGATAGATCTGTGTTGATTTGATACATTAGACTAATCTATATTATACGAATAATTCTGGATTACATATTCAAAGATCAAGAAATGACGATGGTATATACAGTTTGTATAGGTTTTATGGTCAGCTCAGCGGTACAGAAATATCATATCATATAAGCGGGGTGACCATATATGCGGAACAATACAACCCTATTGAATTGTGGGAGGATTATATTCACCTATCGGAATGTAGTACTCATAAACAAATAATTATACTTTTAAGAACATTTTAAAAATTAATTTGAGAAGTAAAAACTACATTAAAAACATGCAATAATTTTTGGGGGAAATTTATTAGCTTGCCTTACTAATCAAAGTACAACACACGTACATACGTACATTCATGTTCAATGTATTTAAAAATAATCAGATATATAAGTTTGCTTCCTTTTGTTGGTTGTTAACAAAATTATTTTTTAAGCTTTTAAATGCTCATCTGCTGCTTCGGAATTAGTAAAATGACACCTGAGGTCAAGTATGAGAGAGATAACTTCAACCAATAAACAGACAGATGTCCACTTGTTATCAGTGGGGGGCGAGAACTGAGAGAGGTGGAAAACTACGACGATGAGTCTACACAAAATAGAAAGGTGGAAAAGGAGAAAAGAAGGAAAATAAAAGCTTTAATTCAAGTAATCAAATTGACTTTAAAAAAAAATAATTATATATTTTTATTTATTTTTTTTAAAGGAAACTTGTTGCACACATGAAACTCAGTTAGAAGAGACTTCTGAAAACTAACCATATAAGCGAGGTGTCCTTATAAGCGGGTGATCATATAGCTGGTACTGACTGTACAATCAAAATGATACTTCAAAATAGGATTATCATTGCAAAAAAAATTAAAAATTAAAAAAGGAAACTTGTTGCACACATGAAACTCAGTTAGAAGGGTCTTCTGAAAACTAACCATATAAGCGAGGTGTCCTTATAAGCGGGTGATCATATAGCTGGTACTGACTGTACAATCAAAATGATACTTCAAAATAGGATTATCATTGCAAAAAAAATTAAAAATTAAAAAAGGAAACTTGTTGCACACATGAAACTCAGTTAGAAGGGTCTTCTGAAAACTAACCATATAAGCGAGGTGTCCTTATAAGCGGGTGATCATATAGCTGGTACTGACTGTACAATCAAAATGATACCGCAAGATAGGATTATCTTTGCAACAAAAAATAAAAAAGGAAACTTGTTGAACACATGAAACTGAGTTAGAAGGGACTTTAGAAATCTAACCATATAAGCGGGGTGCCCTTATAAGCGGGTGACCATTTAGCTGATACTGTGAAAAAAATAGAGTTTGAGAACATTCACAAAATTACAGCTATCAGCCATAAGCTATAATTTTCTGTTTACATATGTTGACTATGATATTGAGTAATTACTTCCGGTTTCCTATACTATTTAACTTCATAAAAAAGTGTGTTAGCATATCCAAAAGACAGCTATATCTTACACGCAAGTCAACATACAAGTATAGTGGAGACTACTAACGATATTTTTTATCCCGACATAGAATTAAAATTGGGAACATAATTTAACCTTTTCGAGGCGGGAATTTTGTTGACATTCATGGAGATAAAGACGGGAGGCTAAACTCTAGTGCTTTCCCCATTATGAGCATGTGTTTCGCACTTCCACTCTTCTCAACAATAAGCAAACGCTGACCTTTCTACCGCTCATATAGCAGATGTTCTTTTTTTCTCCAGAATCATTTTCCCCTACTACAAGTCTACCTCTATTCACAGGGGAAAACTCGTAGAGCGATCTTAAATACCCCCATCATGTTTATTTGGAATACCATATTCAGGGAAATTAGACAAAAAGCAATGCCATAATTTTAAAATTGTGAAAGGGAAAATTGTCCTACATATACAAATATATTGTACTTTATATTCGGAGAGCTGTTAAAAAATATGCAATGGAAATTTTCATAGGAATGTGAAGAAATTTAAGAATATTTACATTTTAGTAGTAAAAATATACAGAAAGTTGAAACTATAATTATTAAAGCATAAAAACTACTATAAAATTTCGAAATTTATTTTTATGTGCTCATTTACGATTTTA
>CM063507.1:44616073-44631073 GCA_032207245.1 Pardosa pseudoannulata | reverse complement strand
ATGATAATAATTTTCAGAAATAATGATTTGCTGTTGAAAGCTGCATGGGAAACTGGGAAGAACTGTAAATTAATAATTTTTATTCGCTGAAAAATTAACTAATTAAGCTTTTAGAGTAAGATTCATCTTCACTTTCTTGTATACCTAGTATTATAATCATCCAAAAATTCAACTTCGAGAATTCCCGTACCTTTTTGACCCTCTCTCTGTGCCTGAAAATACCATTTTGGAAACTCAAGTAAGTTTTGACTTGAAGAAACCAGAATTGGAATGTGTACTGTAGCATCTTCAGGTAAGTGTGCTGGAAATAGATAGTCGAAGCCTACGTATAGACTAATCTTTATTATAGAAATAATTCTGGATTATATATTCACAGATCATGAAATGACGATAATATAGACAATCCAAATGATACCACAAGATGGGATTATCATTGCAAAACAAGCACTGGACTAGTTTGGGAACCTTCTCAAATTTACAGCTAACAACCATAAGCTATAATTTTCTGTTTACATATGTATTGCGTCATATATTGAGTAATTACTTCCGGTTTCCGATATTATTTAACTTTTTAAAATAATGCGTTTGCATATCCAAAAGACAGATATATCTTACACTCAAGTCAACAGATAAGTGGAGTGGAGACTACTAACGATTTTTTTATCCCGATATAGGATTAAAATTGGGAATATAATTTAATATCTTATGCAGATACATTTAAATATATATCATATTTATATATAAAATAAGCGGTAATATAAGCGGTAATTCTCACTTCTATTTATACACAAATAAATTTATATTGCATTGTATTAATTTGCTGAGAAAAAATAATATGAACGCTTCCTATTTAAAAAAAAAACAGTTCTTGAAATACATAGGTAGATATCCACTTTGATAGCTTTCTAGTACCAAATTTCCATCGTGCAAATCTTTAATCCCACCAGAGCCAATCAATATTGCAGTCTCTTAAATTCTCCTTTCGTCATATTGTTGAACACATTCTGATTGTTTGGCAGTAGACATTTCTCCGTATTTGAATTATTCCATGCTCTCAGAACAAACTATTGTCTAATTTAATTGAGAATACAATGCACCGCAGTTTTGTTTACCGGAGAACTCTGGACTGAAGGTGCAATATTATTCGATGTACGTCCAAATAATGATACCTGTAGCATATAGGAAATGATGAATGGCTTAAAATAATGGTTATCATTTTCTTAAATAATGATTTGCTTATGAAAGTTGCATGGTAAGCGGGGAAGAACTTCAAATTAAGCATTTTTATGCAGGAATTACGATCTTAGAGTAAGACTTCTCTTCCTTTTCTTATCTACGTACCATTATAATCATACAAAAATTCAACTTCAAGAATTCTCGTTCGTTTTGACTATATCTGTGCCTGAAAATACCATTATAGAGACTCAAGTACTTTTTGACTTGAAGAAACCAGAAGGGGAATATGTACTGTAGCCTCTTCATCTAAGTGTGCTGGAAAGTGATAGTCGAGGCCACCTTAAAGACTTATCTTTATCATACGAACGATTCTGGATTACATTTTCACAGATCATAAAATGACGATGATATATACAGTCGAAATAATACCTCAAGATAGGATTATCATTGCAAAACAAGTACTGGACCAAGAGTTTGAAAACCTCAAAGTTACAGATATCAGCCTTAAGCTATAATTCTCTGTTTACATAAGTATTGAGTCTGATATTGAGTAATTACTTTCGGCTATATCTTTCAGATATATCTTACACTCAAGTCAACAGATAAGTGGAGTGGAGACTACTAACGATAATATTTTTGTCCCATTATCGAATTAAAATTGGGAATATAATTTAATATCTTATGCAGATACATTTTAAATATATATCATATTTATACATAAAATAAGCGGTAATATAAGCAATAATTCTCACTTCTATTTATATACAAATAAATTTATATTATATTGTATTTATTTGCGTAGAAAAAATAAAATGAACACTTCTTATTTTAAAAAAAAATTCTTGAAATACATAGGTAGATATCCACTTCGATAGCTTTCTAGTGGAAAATATCCATTGTGCAAATCTTCAATCAAACAGGAGGCAATCAATATTACAGTCTCTTAAATTCTCCTTTCGTCATATTACTGAACACATTCTGATTGTTGGGTAGTAGTAACTTCTCGGTATTCGATTTATTCCTTGCTCTCAAAACAAACTATTGTCTAATTTAATTGAGAATACAATATGCCGGAATAGAACTGCCAACTGAAGGTGCAACATTATTCTATGTGCGTCCAAATAATGATTCCTGTAGCATATAGGAAATAATGAATTGCTTGAAATAATTATATTCACTTTCGGAAGCAGTGATTTTCTTTTGGAAGGGTTTTTTCTGCATGGAAAGCAGTGAAGAACTGCAAATTGAGCATTTTTATAAGTAATTACGCTCTTACAGTAAGACTTTTCTTTACTTTTTTGTATACGTAGTATCATAATCATCCGAAAACTCAATTTCGAGAATTTCAGAAAGATTTGAAACTTTCTGTGCCAAAAATACCATTTTGAAATCTCCAGTACGTTTTGACTTGAAGAAACCAGAATTGGAATATGTCCTGTAATATCTTCATCTAAGTGATCTAAGTGTGCTGGAAAGTGATAGTCGATGCCTACTTATAGATTACTCTTTATCATACTAACAATTCTGGATTACACATACACAGATCATAAAATGACGATGATATATATAATCAAAATAATAAAGAAAAATGGGATTATAATTGCAAAACTAGCTCTGAACCAAGAGTTTGGGAACCATTTTAACGTTACAGCTATCAGCCACAAGCTATACATTTCTGTTTACGTATGTATTGCTTATAATATTGAGTAATTACATCCGGTTTCTGATATTATTTAAGATTATAAAATATCGTGTTAGTATATCATATAGAGAGATATATCTAGCAACAACAGATACATAGAGTAAATGCTACTAATAATTTTTTTATCCCAATATAGAATTAAATTAGGGAACATAATTCAGTTTCTCCTGCAGATATATCACAAATCATGAAATGACGATGATATATACAATCAAAATGTTACCGCAAAATGGGATTATCATTGCAAAACAAGCACTGGACCAAGAGTTTGGGAACCTTCTCAAAGTTATAGCTATTAGCCTTAAACTGTAATTTTCAGTTTACCAATGTATTACGCATGATATTGAATAACTACTTCGGGTTTCCAATATTATTTAAGTTTATAAAATATCTTAATAGTATATCCGACAGACAACTATGTCTTACAACAACAGTAGTAGTTGTAAGTAGTGTGTTGGCTACTAATGATTTTTTTATCCCAATATAGAATTAAAATTGGGAACATAATTTAATTTCTTATGCAGATATATCATATTTATACAAAGAAATCAGCTATTCCATCACGCTAGTGGACAGGACAAATTTCACTTTTAAAAGTATCACTCTCACAGTATCACTGATTTATTTTCTTATTTGGGCTTATAGGTATGAGTGCATAGATATATAGACTAGCAGAAATGCAACTGAATTTTGAGATTTGTCTAAATATTTAAGTATTATTAATACTTACATATATATTATTAATATTGCATCGATTATTTATGTGAAAATGGAAAATAAATTATATAATATTTATTTTTAAGAAGTATATACGTACAGTCTGGCAAAAGACTTACCTAATCAGAAAGTAGAGAGACCAATATTATATATATATATATATATATATATATATATATATATATATATATATATATATATATATATATATATATATATATATATATATATATATATATATATATATATATATATATATACACACTATATATATATATAATATATATATATATATATATATATATATATATATATATATATATATATATATATATATATATATATATATATATATATATAATATAAAATACATTCAGAGAGGTAGATATTATATATTTGTCACTGTATAGAGATAGTTATACATATAAAGAATCACTAAAGTATATGGAAAGACAAATATTATATATTTGTTACTACAGAGAGATAGATATGCATATGTATAATCCCTTAAGCATATATAGAGACAGAAACTATTATATATTTTTCACTCTAAAGAGATAGATATAAAAGTGTATAATCACTAAAGTCTAGAGAGACATATATTATGCTTTTGTCACTTTAGAGATATATGCATGTGTATAATCACTAAAATTTATAGAAATAAATATTATGTATTTGTCACTATAGAGAGAGATATATGGATGTGTATAATCACTAAAGCATATATACAGACAGAAAGTATTATACATTTTTCACTCTAAATAGATAGATATGTATGTGTATAACCACAAAAGCTTATAGAAAGATATATTATGTATTTCGTTTATAAGGATATAGATACGCATGTGTATAACCACTAAAGGCTATAGAGACATATATTATGTATTTGTCACTAAAGTGAAATAGATATACTTGTGAATAATCACTAAAGCCTATAGAGACAAATAATATGTATTTGTTAATATAAAGAGATAGATATGCATGCGTGTAATTCCTAAAGCCTATAGAGACATATGTTATGTATTTATCAGTATAAAAAGACAGATATGCATGTGTAAACTCACTAAAGCCTGTAGAGACATATATTATATATATGTTAATATAGAAAGACAGATATACAAGTGTATAATTACTAAAACCTATAAAGATATATATTATGTATTTGTCACTATACATATACATATGCCTGAGTATAATCACAAAATAATAAATATATATATTATATATATATATATATATATTATAATATATATAAATATATATATATATATATATATATATATATATATATATACATATATATATATATATATACATATATATATATATACATATATAAATATATATATATATATATACATATACATATATATATATATATATATATATATATATATATATATATATATATATATATATATATATATATATATATATATATATATATATATATATATATATATATATATATATATATATATATATATATATATATATATATATATACATATATATATATATATATATATATATATATATATATATATATATATATATATATATATATATATATATATATATATATATATATATATATATATATATATATATATATATATATATATATATATATGACCGAATTATATACTTTTCACCATAGAGAGATTTATATGCATAAGTGTAATCACTAAAAACTATATATTGAGAGTTTTATTTTGTATTTGTCATTTGAGAGAAATGGATATGCATATAATAACTAAATAATGCATATAAAGAGAGAGATATATGCATTTGTCTCACGCGTTTATTTAAATTAGATAAATTTTTAAATAATGAACTGAATTTTTTAATAAACTAGATAATTCGGTAAGTGTTATAGCAGACTGTACTCATATAAAACAATAGTGATTTCACTAACGCATAGTTAAGTATCCGCTTTGATTGTTTTCCCCTGACGAATTCCCAATAATGGGAAAATGTTCAATCAAACCGAAACCCATCAATATTGCAGTCTCTTAAAAGTTCCTTTCATCATATTACCAAATGCATTCCGTTTGTTTTGAAGTAGAAATTATTGAGAATTATTCCCTGTACTTATAACAAACTGTTTTCTGCTTTAATTGAGAATTCTATATTCTGGAGCTTCTATCCTAACTATTTAGTAAAGGCTTAAAATTATTCATGATTTGTGCAAATAATTATTCTTGCAACCTGTTGGAAAATAATGATTTACGTAACTGAATGACCGCCCAGGCAAAGAACAGGGGATGTAGATTTAATATATTGAAATTTAATGGCAGATATAGTCTTTACATAACGAAAAGTTCATAATTTTTGAGAAACGTTTTTACGTAAAAATACATAAATCCTGATTTTTAAAGTATCACGAAAAACTGTATCATCAAATCAAATGAAATCCTGTATTTCTGATTATTTTTATATTATGGAAAACATAATCGAATATGTACATATTGGAATACCAAAATATTAATATCAACGCAAGATTTACTGCTTAAAGATATAAAAAATTAAAAACTCATTTATATTTTAATATAATTGAAAATCAAATTATATTTGAAAATAATTAAAAACTAAATCATGTTTGAAAATAATTGGAACAGAAATAATATTTGATCAAAACATTAAAAAAATTCATACATTAAAAAAATCAATGTATGAAAAATCACTACTTCCACAATAATTTTTAAATTTGTAATTATCTTTCAAAATACTATCTCACTTTCAGTGCTATGTTTTAAACTAAATATCAGATTAAAAGTAAATAAAATTTATTCGTAATTTATGCAGATAATTATTCCATCAACCTGTTGGAAAGTAATGATTTACTTAACCGAACAAATGCCCAAAGAGTGTGGGATGTAGATTTAAGAAATTGAAATTTAATGGGAGAAAATAGACTTTATACAAGATAAAATGCATTAATTTTGAGAAAATATAGTGAAGGATACGTTAATCATCATTTTTAAAGTATTACTAAAAATTGTATCTTCAAATCAAATGAAATAAAGCCCCACTTTTTTCCTGTATTTGTGAATTTTCTAATATTTTGGAAGACATAAACAAATATATACACATAAAAATAACAAAATAATTAAAACAATCCAAGATTTACTTTTTCATGATATAACTACTAAATGATCCATTTGTTTTTGAAATTAATTGAAAAGCAAATTATTTGAAAATAGTCGAAAAAATCAATATATAAAAAATTACGGCTTTCACAATAAATTTACATTTGTATATAATATCACTTTCGGCGCTAAATTTTAGATAAATATTAAATTTAAAGTAAATAAAATTATTTACGATTTCTGCAGATAATAATTCTTGCAACCTGTTAAAATCAATGATTTACGTAACCAGACGAAAGCGCAGACAAAAAGCAAGGGATGCAGATTTACGATATTTCTGCAACCTGTTGGAAAATAAAGATTTGCGTAACTGGAAAAACGCCCAGGAAAAGATTGGGAATAATGATTAAGAAATGGAAATTTAAGGACAGAAGGTTTGGTTTTGGTTTTGGGGTGCTACGGTGTACTTTTTGCAACACGAGGGCGAATGAGATCGGGACCTACTGCTTAAAGCCGATTCCACTGCTTAAAGCAAATTTATTTCAGATAACTTAAAAATAAATCTTTGAAAATAACTGTAAAAAAATAATATTTGAAAATAACTGTGACAGAAATAATATTTGAAAATAAATGAAAAAATAATATTTGAAAGTAAATGAAAAAATTAATATTTGGAAAAAAGTGAATATTCAATGCATGAAAAACCATCGCTTCCACAATAATATTAAATTTCTGTATAATCTCACTTTCAGTGCTATATTTTAGACTAAATCTCAAAAGCAGATTATAATTATTCGTGATTTGAACAGATAATTTTTCCGGCAGCCTGTTGGAAAGAAAGGATTTACTTAACCGAACAAATGCTGGGGCAAAAAACTTGTGAAGTAGATATAAAATATTAAAATTTCATTGGAAAAAGACATTTTTCATAAAGAAAAATGAGTAAAATTTTGTAGACATATTGTAAGATTGATAAATGTTTATAGGAAAAAATACATAAATCCTGATTTTTAAAGTATTACGAAAAATTGTATCACCAAATCAAATGAAATCCGGTATTTAGGATTATTTTTATATTATGAAAAACATAATCAAATGTATACATATGGGGATACCAACATATTAAATCCTCACAAGATTTACTGTTTAAAGATATAAATAATAAACGAATCATTTATATTTGAAAATAATTGAGAAACACATTTATTTCACATAACTGAAAAAAATCTTTGAAAATAATTGTGAAAAAAATTATATTTGAATATGATTGAAATACAAACAATATTTGAGAATAAATGAAAAAAATATTTGAAAATAAATGAAAAAAATAATGTTCGGAAATAAAGGAAAAAAAATAATATTTGAAAATAAATGAAAAATTAATGTATGAAAAACAATTTCTTCCACAATAACTTTAAATTTCTATATAATTTCCCTTTCAGGGCTATATTTTAGACTTAATCTCAAATTAGAAGTAAATAAAATTATTTGGAATTTGTGCAAAGAATTTTTCATGCAACCTATTGGAAAGTAATGATTTACGTAACCGAATAAATGCTCAGGCAAAAACAGTGGGATGTAAATATAAAATATAGAAATTTCAATGGAAAGAGGATCACTAAATACATAAATCCTGATTTTTTAAATTTTACAAAAAATTGTATCTTTACATCAGGAAATAAGACAGGCATTATTTTTTTCTTGTATTTCTGGTTATTCTTATATTTTGAAAACATAATGGAATATATATATATATATATATATATATATATATATATATATATATATATATATATATATATATATATATATATATATATATATATATATATATATATATATATATATATATATATATATATATATATATATATATATATGTATATATATATATATATATATATATATATATATATATATATATATATATATATATATATATATATATATATATAAGAATACCAAATAATTAAATCCATACAAAATTTACTACTTCAATACATATATAATAAAAGATTTATTTATATATGAAAAATATTAAAAACAAACTGTATCCAAAATGAAATAAAAAACAATATTTGGAAATCTACCATTTTCTAAATAATTTTAAATTTGTATATAATCTCCCTTTCATATATGCATCGCTATAGTTTAGACTAAATGTCATATAAAAATCAAATAAACTTATTTGTGATTTCCGCAGGCAATAATTCCTGCAATCTGTTGAAAAATAAAGATTTGTGTAACTGAAGAACGCCCAGACAAAGGTTGGAGATGATGATCTAAGAAAAATTTAAGAGCAGAAAGTGTCTTTACATAAGGAAAAATGCATAAATTTTGAGAAATATTTTAAAATATTATAAAAATCCTGATTTTTAAAGTATTACAAAAGCTGTATTATCAAATGAAATGAAATACTGTATTTCTTCTTATTTTTAAATTTTGAAAAGTATAATCAAATGTGTACATATGGGAATTCCACACTATTAAATCCACACAAGATTTAATGTTTCAAAATATAAATAATAAAAGAAAAATTTATATTTGAATATAATTGAAAAACAAATTATATTTGAAAATAATTAAAACTCCAATTATATTTCAAAATAATTCAGAGACAAATTTATTTCAGATAACTGAAAAAAAATTCTTTGAAAATAATTGTGAAAAAGATTACAGTTGGATATAACTTAAATACAAAATATATTTGAAAATAAATGAAAAAAAAATAATACTTGAAAAAAAAATAATATTTGTAAATAAATGAAAAAAAAATTATTTGAAAATAAATGAAAAATCAATGTCTGAATAAAAACCTCTTGCACAATAATTTTAAATTTCTATATAATCTGACTTTCAGTGCTATATTTTAGACTATATCTCAAAGATAAATAATAATTATTCGTGATTTGAACAGATAATTATTCCTGAAACCTATCGGAAAGTAAGGATTTACGAAACCAAACAAATGCTAGGGCAAAGAATGTGTGATGTAAATTTAAAATATTAAAATTTCAGTGGAAAAAAGCAGGGCTTCGAACCGGAACTGAACCGAAAACCGAAAACCGGAAAAAACCGTTATTTTGGTCGGAACGAAAACCGGAACTGAACCGAAAAAAATATTGGTTTATTTCGGTTCGATATATCTTTCAGTCATTTTGTTACTGTTACCAACTTATCAATATTTTCTAATTTAACGTCAACTTTATAATTACATATCCGCACTTGTATAAGATTGCAATGGTGGTTTTGGCAGCTCCAGCTACACAAGTTAGTGTTGAAATTTATTCTCCGAGACAACAGAAGTAATCTCAGTGAAACCACGTTAGAAGATATATTAATAATTAGAGGCAATTTTCATATGTTAAATAAATAATATATTTTTTACATAATTATTGCAAGGACAAGTGCACGATGTGAGAGTCAAACGACGAATGTGGGTAATCATGAACCTAGTTGTCAAATGCGATTTTGATAATGGATAACAATGCCAATGCTCGCCGCTCTTATAGTACCTGCTGTTTGTATCAATTCACATAGTGTACCAATTAAAAAAAGAATAAAATCTTCTAAATTTTGATAGAATTACATTTTTTGTTTATGATAGAATTATATTTTTAGTACAAATAAGAATATACATAAAATGAAATTATTGATTTGGAACTGAACCGAAAACCGTTATTTTTGGCGGAGCGAAAACCGGAACTGAACCGATATTAATTTTTTAGTTGAACCGGAACGAAAACCGGAACAAAAAAATTACGGTTCGAAGCCCTGGGAAAAGACATTTTTCATAAAGAAAAATGAGTAAATTTTTGTAGGCATTTTATAAGGCAAAACACCTACATCCTAAGTTTTCAAGTATTACAAATAAAAGATTGTATCTTCAAATCAAAGGAAATAAGGCATTAATTTTTTCTATATTCCTAATTATTCTTAAATTTTGAAAACATAATTAAATATCTATATATAAGAAGACCAAATAATTAATCCCATACAAAATTTACTATTTAAGTATATAAATAAAAAAAGATTTATCTATATCTGAAAATTATTGAAAAACAAATTATATCCGAAAATAAATGAAAAACAATATTTGGAAATCTACCGTTTTCAAAATAGTTTTAAACTTGTATATGATCTCACTTTGATATATGCATCGTTATAGTTTCAACTAAATGACATATAAAAATCTAATAAAACTATTTGTGATTTCTGCAGACAATAATTCCTGCAATCTGTGGGAAAATAAAGATTTGTGTAACTGGAAGAAAGCCCAGGCACAGATTAAGGATGATGATTTAAGAAAGTGAAATTTATAGGTAAAAGGAGTGTTTACATAAGGGAAAATACATAAATTTTGAGAAATATTTTATAGGGAAAAATTCATAAATCCTTATTTTTAAAGTATTACAAAAAATTGTATCATCAAATCAAATGAAATCCTATATTTTTGATTATTTTTATATTATGAAAAACATAATCCAATTTGTACATATGGGAATACCAAAATATTATATCCACACAAGATTTACTGTTTAAAAATATAAATAAGAAGCGAACCATTTATGTTTGAATATAATTGAAAAGCAAATTATATTTAAAAATAATTAAAACTCAAATTATATTTGAAAATAATTGAGAAACAAATTTACTTCAGATAACTGAAAAAATTCTTTAAAAATAATTGTGAAAAAAATTATGTTTCAATATAATTGAAATACAAATAAAATTTGAAAATAAACGAAAATATAATAATCGAAGAAAAATGAAAAAAATAATATTTGAAATTAAATGAAAAAAATATTTGAAAATAAATGAAAATCAATGTATGAAAACCAACCGCTTCCACAATAATTTTAAATTTCTATATAATCTCTCTTTCAGTGCTATATTTTAGACTAAATCTCAAAAGTAAATAATAATTATTCATGATTTGTGCAGATAATTTTTCCTGTAACCTGTTGGAAAGTATTGATTTACGAATTTACGTTGGAAAGTAATGATTTTCGCATTTGTTCGGTTAAGTACCTAATCGGAAAAATTATTAGACTAAGAGTGTGATGTAAATTTAAAATATTAAAATTTCAGAGGAAAGAGACACTTTTAATTGAGAAAAATGCTTAAAAATACATAAATCCTGATTTTAAATTATTACAAAAATTATATCTTCAAATCATAGAAAATAAGACATTGATTTTTTAATGTATTCCTGGTTATTCTTATATTTTGAAAACATAATTGAGTAGATATATATATATATATATATATATATATATATATATATATATATATATATATATATATATATATATATATATATATATATATACGAATACCAAATAATTAAATCCATACATAATTTACTATTTAAAGATATAAATAATGAAAGATCTATTTACTTTTAATTATTACTTAAAACTCTTATCTATTCTTATATGAATATAAATAATGCTGTTATATACACTTATAATAATAAATATGGAGTCAAAATCGGTCAATTCAAATTACAATACTTTAATAATTATACAAAATTCGAATTTACCATTTCGTTAAAAAAATGTAAAAGAGTATTTATCTTTTGGATCTAAAAGGTTTCTAATAGATAGGAAAAAATAAAAAACGAATATAGGAAACTACAAAAATTATTTTTATTTCAAATAATTGAACATTTTAATTTCCATTTTTAGATTTTCCTTGACATAATACAGGAAATATCCCAGTTTGCTTAAAGAATGGAGAAAAATACCTTTAACATTACTTTGAGCTACCACAAATTGTCTTATATTTCTTAGAAGTTGTTACTATTTATTTTTAACTATTAATTTCTCTGACATCTTCAGAAGAATCGATAAATTTGTTCTTTACTTAATCGATAATTTATGTGTCGGTGCATTGTCAATATCCAACAAATTCTTACACAGTATTTAATCCTTTCAGTGCCGACTAAAAATATTGTACCTATGTGAAAATTGCCAAACCAATTTCACGAAACTAACAAAGTTTGGGAAAACACTGATAAAAAGATCAAAAAGATATTCTTTGCGGCTAATTATAAGAGTATTAAAAAAATGTTTCTAAAGCGTGAAACATAAACAACAAAATGACGTTTTCGAACACTCGCTGACAAATCATATATAAGGAATACCTAAATAAAAATGGAATAACTATCGGTGTGACAAATGGTTTCACTGTTGATAAGCAAACGTAGCAGATTATTTTAATTCCATTTTTTGAAATCGTGTGCGAAATTGTCCTTTTTGATACATTTTTTTGTAAATTGTACATTATAATAAAAGGCGAAATGGAAAGCTCAGCAGATATTTCTTGATATCAAAAACAGAACAGACCCCCCGAAGATTAAGGCTCATAAACATTTAGATACATTCGTTGGGACAAATGGTTTCACTGTTGTTAAGCAAACATAGCAGACAATTTTAATTTCAATTTTTTGAGATCGTGTGCGAAATTGTTCTCTTTGATGCATTTTGTTGTAAATTGCACATTAGAATAACAGGCTAAATGGAAAGCTCAGCAGATATTTCTTGATATCAAAAAGAGAATAGCATTTCGCAGATGAAGGCTCTTAAATATTTAGGTAAATTCGTTGTGACAAATGGTCTCACTGTTGTTAAGCAAACATAGCAGACAATTTTAATTTCATTTTTTGAGATCGTGTGCGAAATTGTCCTCTTTGACGCATTTTGTTGTAAATTGCACATTAGAATAACAGGCTAAATGTAAAGCTCTGCAGATATTTCTTGATATCAAAAAGCGAATAGCCCCTCGAAGATAAAGGTTCTTAAATATTTAAGTACACTCGGTGAAAAGTGGTTTGAGTGTTGTCAAGGAACTCAGCAGACGATTTTGATTCCGTTTTTCGAGATTGTGTGCAAAATTGTTCTCTTTGACACATTTAGTTTTAAATTGCACATTAAAATAAACGGCAAATGAAACGCTCAGCAGATATATCTTATTTTCTTATAGCTTATTTTCTCTGGTTTTATCATATATTCTCCTTTTTGCTTTGTACTTCTTTCAGCCCTTTTTGTAGTCAAATCATTAGCCAATAATTATTCAAACTCTACCAATTTCTGAATCAATCAAATGCACCTCAAAAGCTGGAAAAAGTTTACGCCAATTATTGAAAATCAGTTTGATGTAACTGCTATTTTCTCTGGCTATCTCAAATATTTTTCTTTTTCTCTATACTGTTTTCACGACAATGTGTTGTCAAATAAGTAAATAATCATTCAAACTCTACTTATTTTTGAATCGATAAATACAACCTCAAACAGAAAATTTTGATCAGTTATGAGAAATCAGCCTGCCTTGTCTGCTTATTTTCTCTGATTATATAATATATTCTTTACTTGACTATCTACTGGTATTCTTTACTGCTATCACCAGTTTCAGACATAATTATGCGATGCATACAATTTTGGTGATATATATTTGAATCATTTCGATATTAAATGTCCTCGGCTAAATTTACAGTGGCGATAAATTTACAGTGGCTGCACGTGCCAGTTTTAATATTTGATGTACTTGGAATGCATGATTAATCTCAAATCGCAAATTTTCAAGAGCTAAACAAACTTTAACAGAACATCATTTACAAATGTTGAAACAAAATTAAATTTAACTCTCCCAATATCTAAGAGTATAGAGGTTCCTTTCTTTATTGAATTATCCATTAAGATCTTTAATTATTAATTTAAGCCTATTTTATTAGCCCTAGAATCTGATACATCACAAATACATATTTCCAATACACGGGTGCCAAGTTTAATTTGGAAATCCAATTATTTGCTATGATAATGTTGTGCAATTAAATTGTGAGTGTTTTAATTGTGTAGGATTTATAAAAGATATCAAAAAGAAGCGTCTATTGCTAGAGATATGCGCTGAGGATTTGTATTTTATTGCACAACGCTAAACATTGGCGTAATGGATAATATGCTGCTCTCCGTTATCTGACTTCGTGTTTTCAATTTGAAAACTAGTCTGGACGTTTGTAGATGGTGAGTAGTGAGGCTAAACAATATGTTCCGATCATATTAAACCGCTTTTAGCGGAAAATCTTCATGGAAAGCAGGTGATTCAAAAAGGCTTGTTAGAATGTTACTAATGTGTTCCAGCAGTCTGGAAATTGCTCCTAATTCACAGAGAATGCCTAGTGACCTAATGGTGATCTATCGTGAGTATATATAGTTACGATTAACATTAGAAAGTCCACGATATCGATTACGCTTAAGTGTCCAAGTCGTTTTCACAGGGCAAAATAAAATATATAAAATAATTATAAAAACT
>CM063507.1:44606073-44608573 GCA_032207245.1 Pardosa pseudoannulata | reverse complement strand
TTATAGTGGGGGGATTTGTTCGGCTTTGTGTTCGATTAAGGAAAAATCCTATTACTTAGGTAATTTTCAAAGGAACGAGACGTTGTTTCTAAGAAATTGTTTCTGAATAAATACGAGAAAAAAATATCTTGTGACGCCCCTGTTTCATGTGACACATTAAAGAAGCAGGTGTTTGTTGATTAAATAATTTATTTACACCTTGCAGCTATATATACATATCTATTTAAAAACAAAACAATTACCGTTCACAATTACTTATGTAATACAACAGACGTAGGCCTGAGTAGAGAGTTACAATTTAATACCGCCGAAAGTTTTGAGAACCGACGGCAGAAAACAATTCGTGTTAGCTTTGTGTTAATAGTTCTCTGTAGTAAATTATGAAGACAGCACAACACTGAGAAATAATCTCAATTAGAAGAGGGTGTTTTGCAGTTGCAAATTGATATCTTCGAAGAAGATAACAAAAAAAGTAAAGGATTTCTACAAGGAGTATAACTGGGATCGATCCTGAAGAGGAATCAGATTTAAAAAAAAGAAAAACCCAAGGCACAGGGTATAGGAAAAAATCTCGAAAAGAGTTGATCCGAAGTTGGGATTTTCACTAAGCAAATATATATATATATATATATATATATATATATATATATAATATATATATATATATATATATATATATATATATATATATATATATATATATATATATATATATATATATATATATATATATATATATATATATATATATATATATATATATATATATATATATATATATATATATATATATATATATATATATATATATATATATATATATATATATATATATATATATATATATATATATATATATATATATATATATATATATATATATATATATATATATATATATATATATATATATATATATATATATATATATATATATATATATATATATATATATATATATACATATATATATATATATATATATATATATATATATTATATATATATATATATTATATATATGTATATATATATATATATATATATATATGCATATATATGTATATATATGTATATCATATATCTATATATATATCTATATATATATATATATATATATATATATGTATATATATATATGTATATATATATATATATATATATATATATATATATATATATATCTATATATATATATATATATATATATATATATATATATATATATATATATATATATATATATATATATATATATATATATATATATATATATATATATATATATATATATATATATATATATATATATATATATATATATATATATATATATATATATATATATATATATATATATATATATATATATATTATATATATATATATATATATATATATATATATAAATATGTATATATATATATGTATATATATATGTAATATATATATATATATATATGTAATATATATCTATATATATTATATATTATATATATCGTATCTATATATATAATATATATATATATGTATATATATATATATATATATGAATATAATATACAATATGAACCTCCTGTCATATATATATCTAGCTATACTAATATATTATATATATATTTATATCATATTATATATATATAGATATATATATATAATATATATATATACTGTATATATATAGAATATATATAATTTCTTCTTTGGATCATCTGGCGATGATCACACCTTATACAAACTTCAATTGGTCTGGGCTAGACAATCACTGGCTTCAAACACGGGAGTCTCCGGAATTTCATGTAGGAGAAAAATTAACGCCGTGGCGACCCCTGTGGTGATTTACACCACCGACGACCATCCTTCTGGTTGTCTGTCTATGCTCTTAGTTTTCTGCCCTATTGTTCCATTGTTCGTTAAGTCTAGCCATCGTGGTGCCGGGGAAAGCAAATACTTTGTCTCCACATAAACGAAGTCTATTTCTCAAACTCTTTCGAGAAACAAAGAATTTCTTAGGGAGACACGCCGTTACAGCCTTTTCTGAGTATAATGTGTTAAATTGGTCCAAATAAAATACATATGGAACTACAGATAATTCAAATGATGAGCTTGACATTTATCATATAAAACACGCCTACATTTGGCGCTTTGATACACATAAACAAATTTAATATAATTTATAAATGCTAAATAATATTAAAAAGGAGCATTAAAATCGCTCAATATGTCTTCCTTCATATTCAAAAGTATTCTGTAATCGTAAAACCATATTTTCCACAGCTCACCGTAATGCATCTGCTGGAATATAAAGAACATGGAGCCGTATATTGACCTTTAAATATGACACAGACTTTTTAATTTGACGGTAGATCTTTTCTTTATTCTTGCAACTTAGCAATGATGTGCAAACAGGAAACTAAATGAACACCATGTGTGTTACAGCGCCCCCTACCCGTAGATTTCTGAACTAAAATATTTTATTTAATAAATGTCAAGAACATCG
>CM063507.1:44586073-44601073 GCA_032207245.1 Pardosa pseudoannulata | reverse complement strand
TATATATATATATATATATATAGATATATAGATATATATTTATGTATATATATATATTTGTGTATATGTGTGTATATATATATGTATGTAAGTGAATGTAATAAATGAAAAATTATTACCTCTAATTTATCTATCCAAAAATCTTTTTTTTCTTGTATTATTCAATATCCTAACCGTAAAGTATTAAATAAAGGAGTGTTCTCTGACTTTTACCATATTTTAAAACTAACGATAGAGTAAATGTTAATTTTCTGTCCACTCTCCATGCTTTTGGGCTGTCTTAAATGCTCAAGATTCACTCCTGTATTACAAAATTGTTGATTGAGAGTTATTATCATGAGAACAAAACCACTTGGACTTGCTTGTCGTGGGGCTGACATCAACCACAATGTGTATCACAGCCACAATGTTTCATTGCAAAAACAGTCCATATATCGTTGTGTTTATCAATGGAAATTAATGTGATCATCTTCGTATTTCTTATTCTTCTTTTACGACCGCATTAAGTTTCTTTTATGTCAGGACTAAGTCTTTTCCTAGCAAACCCGGGCAGATTAAATGTTAGGGAATAATCACGTAAGTTTATAATTATACTTAAAATAATTTAGTTTTTAATTATTTTTATATTTTTATCAATAGTATTGTTTGAAAAATGGACTCTGACATATATATGTGCATGTATGTGCATATGTGTGTTAAGGTTTTTTTCTATCTAGATATACTCAAGCACAATCTGTCGGAATATTAAGATTTTACTCTATCTTTTTTCTCTGCTTGTGAAACTCACTATTAGATAATAAGTATTATTAAACATATTTAATAGGCAAGATAAAATACAGTAACAAGTTCGCTGCTTCGCAAAGCATGCTAAAGTAGTTCGGAATAGACAAAGCACCTCCAGCTTGTAAAACATATTATTGATACATTTATTGCTTGAATTTTTTACCCTTCTGTACTAGAATTAATGAGCTAATGCATCACAAGGAATAACATCGAAAACCCTGTCATTAATTGCTGAATAAAGCTAAAGTAAATTATTTTATCGCTAACAGAGTAGAAAGAAAAACATCTTTTTACTTTCTTATTTTCTTTTACCAAACCTTATCACCTCCCATCAAGCTATAAAGCCTGAACCTTCTTTATTTTTCTATATTTCAAGAAGCGAGTAATACCTTGGAACAAATTTCTGATAAAGTATTGAGACGAGGAAATTGGGCTGTTTATTAAGGGTTGATGGACACTATTATTCGAAGCTTTGTTTTGTGTAAGAGGTTTAATACTTCGGTATTATGGTTGAAGGGGGGTGCTCGGGCTTGTTTTCGATTTAGGAACAATCCTATTACTTATGTAATCTACAAAGGCACCAGACGTTGATTCTAAAAAAAAAATGTTTGTAGATTAATATCAAGGCATGCAAGAAAATTTTATATGTAACTCTTCCTGTTAGAATAAATTGTTTTTTAAGTAAGCTTTTAGAAAAATTGTAGAAGATTAAATAAAGTAATGACTTTCATTTCTCTTCTTCATTGTTTGTAGATTTATGAGAAAATTTATTTCATTTTTTCACTTTTTATACAGTAATAATTTATTAATTTTAATTCTTTAGATAATGAAATTATATAGTGTTTAGCTAATAATTATTTACTTATTTCGGATTCAGATACACACACACACACACACACACACACACACACATATATATATATATATATATATATATATATATATATATATATATATATATTTGTATATGTATGTATATATGTAATTTTTATACAAACACACAAAAATGTCTCTCTCTCTTTATATATATTTATATATATGCATATATATATACATACATATATATATACATACATATATATATATATATATATATATATATATATGTATATGTATATATATATATATATATATATATATATATATATATATATATGTATATGTATATATATAATATATATACACATATATGCATATATATGTGTATATATATGTTGTAATGTACTTACAACCTATACACCAGTGTTCGTTACAAGGGGGAAATACAGAAAGAATATAATACTTTATACTGAGATTCAGATATTTATTATGTACATTCATTTACAAGTTGATCCTTGGTTATCATATATCATAATCATCAATTACTTATGTCTTATATTTACAGCATGATTGCTACAATTCTCTTTATAATGAACTAATTATCCAATTGAATAGAAGCCTAAGTGACTGTAAATATTATTTTATCTTTACCTCTCATACAGGCACAGGGGAGTAGGCAGGGGCTTTCCTCACGGGCGCACTGGACGGGTTGGTGATGGTGAGAGGGGTGGTGTATTTTTAGCCTTACTGAACATGAATTAACGATCTAAAGCACCACAAGGAATAAAATCGGAAACCCTGGCATTAATTGCACGATAAAGCTAAAGTAAATGAATTTACCGCTTGCTGAGTAGAGAGAAAAAGCCCTTTTTACGTACTTATTGTCTTTTACCGAACCTTATCACCTCCTATCGAGCTATAAAGAAGGAAACTTCTTTATTCTTGTTTATTTCCAGAAGTGAGTTACACCTTAAAAGAAATTTCTGATAAATTGGTGAGACGAGGAAATTGGGTTGTTTATTAAGGGTTGATGGGAACGATTATTCGAAGGTTTTTTTTTTTATATGAACGTGAGAATCATAGTGATGGAGGCTTGAGATCGGCCATGTGTCCGATTAGAAACAATCCTTATAGAGAATGAGCACATGACGTCAGGTGAAATACAAATTGCAGCTCAACTTCCTCGTTGGCAAAACATTTGAATTTCCTACGGATTGTGATTGTTATTGGGGTTTTTTAAATTGTCAATTACCTTAAAATGGTAACAAGCTGTTATGTGCATGTCTGTACTAAACGTTAAAAAAAGGCTAATATTTCGGATTTTATTACTTTCCTAAATATAATACATTACGAATGCTTTGGATAAAAGCTTTGAAATATATATATTATATATATATATATATATAATATATATTTTTATATATATATATTTATATTATTATATATACATATTACATATACATATATAATTTACTGTAATATATATACATATATATACATATATATATACATATATATTTTTTAATATATTTAAATATATATACATATATTTTATTTATATAGATTTATATATATATATATATATATATATTTATATATATACATATATATGATATATTTTATATATATTTAAAATATTCTTTTTTTACATATATACATATACATTTTTTACATATACATATTTTTATACTATATATACATATTATATATATATATATATATATATATATAAATATATATATATTTTTATATTTATTTATTCTGTCTATGTATATATATATGATATATGTATATTTATATTTATATATATATATATATATATATTGTATATATATATAATATATATATATATTTTATATATTTCTATATGTATATTTGTATATATTGTATATATAATGTATTATTGTATATATATATAAATATATTTATTATATATATTATATTATATATATTATATTATATGTATGTATATAAATTTATATATATATATAAAATAAATATAATTATATATTATATATATATTTATTTGTAATATATATTTTATATTTATATATTATTTTATATATATATAATATATATATATATATATATATATTATATATAATATATATTATATTTATTATATATATATATATTTGTGTGTTCTTTTTTGTGTTTTTTTATGTATATATGGCCCTAAATAAAAATTTAATAAAAACGACAGCTAGCGGAGACAGATATTTCTAGATATTTTACATACCCAGGTGTTATTTCTGTACATATAACTTCTTAATATTCTTTGTGTTGTCTTTATATGAATATGTCCTTAATGTTATTTAATAAATGTTTTATCGAAATACTTTTTTTATTGTCATGATTAAATCAGAATGTCATTACAGAATACAATAAACTGAATGGAGGAAACCCAAAAGAACAATGACCAGAGTCTCTCTTATACATACGAAATAGTCATTTAACTATAATTCGAGCAAGATATAATCACTATGAAATACTGCGTGAAGAAAAATTAATACGCGAGCAAAAGAAAAAAAATGAATGTATTTAAACATCATTTGTCATTTAAGTAATATAGAAATAAAATTTAATATTTCGAACAAATGTAACGAAAAAAACTCAGAAAAAGACAAATTATTTTATTTCTAAATATAGCATTTTTACATCAACAACTGTTTAGAAATGAAAATATATGATATAAGAAAAATATATTTATTGAACACTTAATTAAAAAAAAATGTAATTCAATAATCTATAAAATATAATAGAAAATATATCTGTCATTGCTGTTATTTTTTTTTTATAAAATTTATAACATTTTACATACCATGTAGATTTTATAATTACTTCTTTAGGGCATTATTAACCCAGTGGTAGTTTTATTATTTAAAAATGAATTGACGCAGGAATTTTTACCATTTAGTTTTGAAATTAGAATTTTCGTTTATATATATTTATATATATATAAATATATATAATATATATATTAATTATATGTATATATATTGTGCAGAATGGAACCAATTTTTGTAGCTTTTTAAAAAAGTTTTTTATACAGCATAATATTTAAAAACACGATTATTCGAAAATAAAAAACAGCTTCATTTTTCCTATAATGTAAACAGTTTATCTCAATAAAACAACAATCTTCTTATTAAAACTAATTTAATAATTTTTTATTAGCTATCCAAACCGTAAAATAATGCAATTTACGCCAGCTGTTTGGAAACGTTTTTTATAAGTCTTTTAAAGTATATTGTTGTTAAAGCAGTTTTCTCGGTGATAATTTCCTTTAACGATAATTTCTTGAGCCATAATTTAAGTATCATATAACATATTTAAAAAAGAATTGACAATTATGTATATTTGTTTTTCAATTTTCCTAGATTCTAAGATATCTTTTCAGTAGTTTAAGATGGTTAAATTTCTGGGACTTAATTAACACAGCATGTAATTTTATTTTATTTGATAAACATCTTAATTGGGTTTTATCATACTTTGTTTCAGACGTTTGCTTTAGTTAAAGATTTTTTCTTACAGATTAAATTTTTTCTTCTGCAAATATATGATTCATTTGAATAAATAGAAATGAAAGATGGTTATTCTCATCAAATATTTCCTTTTCGAGATTACTGAGCAAAAAGATTGTCTTTTAGATGTATATAAGTCTGAATAACTTGTCTCGTAAAGAAATGAAAAACGAATCCTAACTTTTAAGGTGGAAATGATTTGAATTTAATTTATTTAAAAACTCAATTTTCATTAATATATATGCATACATATATGTATATCTTTATATATATCATTCTTTTCTCCTTCTTTATATAATAGAACTCCACCTATGAGCTTAATGTTAATGAAGCTTTCTGTTAGTTGTGTTACAGCAAATTTAGTTGTTTATAATAAATACTAAACAGTTTTTCTGCCAGGTGTGAAACATTTTCTATAAACCCCTGATGGTTCATGCAAACTCATCATTTGGCAACTGCTGATCTAGACTGTAGATGAGAATCCCTAAGGGAAGTGCATCTATCTTCACGTCAGTGACATTTATAAAAATAAGTTTAATGTTTTTAAACATTGAGACAACATTGACGTCATTTATTAATTTTAATGTTAATGAAGCTTCTTGTTAGTTGTGTTACAGCAAATTTAGTTGTTTATAATAAATACTCAACAATATTTTTCTGCGAGCTGTCAAACATGTCCACAGACGACTGGTGGTTCATGCAATTTCATCATTTTGCACCTGCTGACCTAGATTGTAGATGGCAACCCCCTAGGGGAATACATCAATCTTCACTTGAGTGACAGCTATAAAGATATGTTTAATATGATTAAATATTCCTGCAACAATAATGACATTTATTAATATTAAAGTTATACATTTATTAATATTATTAAACTTTTTGTTAGTTGTGCTACAGCAAAGTTAGCTGTGTAACAGTTGCAGATCTAGACTGTAGATGACAACCGCCTAGGGGAATGCATCAATCTTCATTTGAGTGACAACTATAAAAATAAGTTTAATATGTTTAAACATTCCAACAACAGTGACGTCATATATTAATCGTAATGTTAATGAAGCTTCTTGTTACTTGTGTGACAGCAAATTTAGTTGTTTATAATAAATGATCAACAATTTTTTCTACTCGCTGTCAAATATTTTCTACAGACCACTGGTGGTAAATGCAATTTTATCATTTGGTAACTGCTGATCTACACTGTAGATGAGAAAACCCAAGGAATGTATTCCTCTTCACATGATTGTCAGCTATAAAAATGTTTAATATGAGAAAATATTCTGGCAACAGTGACGTCATTTATTCATCTTAATGTTAATGAAGTCTTTTGTTAGTTGTGTTACGGCAAATTTAGTTGTTTATAATAAATGTTCAACAATTTTTTCTTCGAGCTGTCAAACTTTTCCACATACCACTGGTGGTTCATGCAATTTCATCATTTGGTAACTGCTGATCTTAACTGTAGATGAGAACCCCTAGGGGAATATATCCATCTTCACATGAGCATCAGCTATAAAAATATGTTTAATATGATTAAATATTCCAGAAAACTCTGAATTTATTATTAATCTTAATGTTAATGAAGTCTTTTGTTAGTTGTGTTACATCTAATTTAGTTGTTTATAATAAATACTCAACAATATTTTCTGCGAGCTGTCAAACATTTCCACAGACCACTGGTGATTCATGCAATTTCATCATTTCGCACCTGCTGAAATAGATTGTAGATGACAACCCCCTAATTGAGTGAGAGCTATAAAAATATGTTTAATATGATTAAATATTCGGGCAACAATAATGACATTTATTAATATTAATATTATATATTTATTAATATTATTAAACTTTTTGTTAGTTGTGCTACAGCAAAGTTAGTTGTGTAACAATTGAGGATCAAAACTGTAGATGACAACCCCCTAGGGGAATGCATCAATCTTCACTTGAGTGACAACTATAAAAATAAGTTTATGTTTAAACATTCCGGCAACAGTGACGTCATTTATTAAACGTAATGTTAAGGAAGCTTCTTGTTAGTTGTGTTACATCAAATTTAGTGGTTTATAATAAATACTCAACAATTTTTTCTGCCAGCTGTCAAACATTTCCCCAGACTACTGGTGGTTCATGCAGTTTCATAATTTGGTAATTGCTGATCGAGACTGTAGATGAAAATCTCCAGGGGAATGTATCCATCTTCACATGAGCATCAATTATAAAAATATGCTTTATATGTTTAAGTGTTCCGGCAACAGTCCGTGACGTCATTTATTAATCTTAATGATAATGAAGCTTTTTGTTAGTTGTGTTACGGCAAATTTAGTTGTTTATAATAAATACTCAATAACTTTTTCTGCGAGCTGTCAAACATTTCCCACATACCGCTGGTGGTTGATGCAATTTCATCATTTGTTAACTGCTGATCTAGACTGTAGATGAAAATCTCCAGGGGAATGTATCCATCTTCACATGAGCATCAATTATAAAAATATGCTTTATATGTTTAAGTTTTCCGGCAACAGTCCGTGACGTCATTTATTAATCTTAATGATAATGAAGTCTTTTGTTAGTTGTATTACGGCAAATTTAGATGTTTATAATAAATACTCAATAACTTTATCTGCGAGCTGTCAAACATTTCCCACATACCGCTGGTGGTTGATGCAATTTGATTATTTCTTAACTGCTGATCTAGACTGTAGATGAGAATCCCCAGGGTAATGTATCCATCTTCACATGAGCGTCAATTATAAAAATATGCTTTATATGTTTAAGTATTCCGGCAACAGTTCGTGACGTCATTTATTAATCTTAATGTTAATGAAGTCTTTTGTTAGTTGTGTTACGGCAAATTTAGTTGTTTATAATAAATACTCAATAACTTTTTCTGCGAGCTGTCAAACATTTCCTACATACCGCTGGTGGTTGATGCAATTTCATCATTTGTTAACTGCTGATCTAGACTGTAGATGAGAACCCCAAGGAGAATGTATCCATCTTCAAATGAGCGTCAGCTATAAAAATATGTTTAATATGATTATAAATATTCCGGAAACAATGATATGATTTGTTATTATTAATGTTATATATTTATTAATATTATTAAACTTTTTGTTAGTTGTGTTACAGCAAAGTTAATTGTGTAAACAGTTGCGGATTTAGACTGTAGGTGGCAACCCCTAGGGGAATGCATCAATCTTCACTTGAGTGAGAGCTATAAAAATAAGTTTAATATGTTTAAATATTCCAGCAACAGTGACGTCATTTATTAAATGAAGCTTCTTGTTAGTTGTGTTACAGAAAATGTAGTTTTTTATAATAAATACTCAACATTTTTTTTCTGTGAGCTGTCAAACATTTTCCACAGACCACTGGTAGTTCATGCAATTTTATCATTTGTCAACTGCTGACCTAGATTGTATATGATAATCACTAAGAGAAGTGTATCCCTCTTCACGTCAGCGACATTTATAAAAAATAAGTTTAATATGTTTAAACATTTCGGGATCAGTGAAGTCATTTATTAATCGAATGTTAATCAACTTCTTGTTAGTTGTGTTACAGCAAATTTAGTTTTTTATAATAAATACTCAACATTTTTTTCTGTGAGCTGTCAAACATTTTCCACAGACCACTGGTAGTTCATGCAATTTTATCATTTGTCAACTGCTGACCTAGATTGTATATGATAATCAGTAAGAGAAGTGTATCCCTCTTCACGTCAGCGACATTTATAAAAAATAAGTTTAATATGTTTAAACATTTCGGGATCAGTGAAGTCATTTATTAATCGTAATGTTAATGAAGCTTCTTGATACTTGTGTTACAGCAAATTTAGTTTTTTATAATAAATACTCAACATTTTTTTTTCTGTGAGCTGTCAATCATTTTCCACAGACCACTGGTAGTTCATGCAATTTTATCATTTGTCAACTGCTGACCTAGATTGTATATGATAATCAGTAAGAGAAGTGTATCCCTCTTCACGTCAGCGACATTTATAAAAAATAAGTTTAATATGTTTAAACATTTCGGGATCAGTGAAGTCATTTATTAATCGTAATGTTAATGAAGCTTCTTGATACTTGTGTTACAGCAAATTTAGTTTTTTATAATAAATACTCAACATTTTTTTTCTGTGAGCTGTCAAACATTTTCCACAGACCACTGGTAGTTCATGCAATTTTATCATTTGTCAACTGCTGACCTAGATTGTATATGATAATCAGTAAGAGAAGTGTATCCCTCTTCACGTCAGCGACATTTATAAAAAATAAGTTTAATATGTTTAAACATTTCGGGATCAGTGAAGTCATTTATTAATCGTAATGTTAATGAAGCTTCTTGATACTTGTGTTACAGCAAATTTAGTTTTTTATAATAAATACTCAACATTTTTTTTCTGTGAGCTGTCAAACATTTTCCACAGACCACTGGTAGTTCATGCAATTTTATCATTTGTCAACTGCTGACCTAGATTGTATATGATAATCAGTAAGAGAAGTGTATCCCTCTTCACGTCAGCGACATTTATAAAAAATAAGTTTAATATGTTTAAACATTTCGGGATCAGTGAAGTCATTTATTAATCGTAATGTTAATGAAGCTTCTTGATACTTGTGTTACAGCAAATTTAGTTTTTTATAATAAATACTCAACATTTTTTTTCTGCGAGTTGTCATACATTTCTACAGACCAATGGTGGTTCATGCAAATTCATCATTTGGTAACTGCTGATCTAGACTGTAAATGAGAATCCCCATGGGAATGTATCGATCTTCACATGAGCATCAGCTATAAAAATATGTTTAACCCTTTAACAATCGTATAATTTTTCAAGAAAACGGTCATAAAATTGCTTAGATTTTTTATCAATGAAAAATATTAATAAATATGTATATTATAATATATATATATTCATTTTTAATTTTTCATTTGTTTTTTAGCTTAAAATAAAAAAAAATTTAAATTTCTAGAAAAGCCCAAAATTTAGGGTTATTATGACATAATGTTGTTGTTCCAACAAGCAAGGAAAACTTGTTGAATACTTGTTTTAAATATTAAAACGTTGAATGTTCATGTTTTACTGAAGTAGATAAGATTTTAGTCCATATTCGTCCACGCAACAATGCAGATACCTCATCAATGCTCTCAAATTCACAAACCGAACTCTCATAAAAATGATTTATTTCAGAATCACTTTCAGAACCATTTATAATAAAATTAGAATCTAATTCACTTTCTGACTCTGACTCCATAATAAAAAAGTATTAAAAAATAAACTTTACTTTGAGAGTACAAACCACGTGTATTCTCAAAGAGCCTAACTATCATTTGCTAACTTCGCAAATACATGTATTTGATTAGAGCTGACATCTAGTTTAAAATAAATTATCAAAAATTACCTTAAAAATATCCTGGTAATGCCATCTGGTGAGTAAAATGAGAAATGAAATGTTTTCCGGCAAAAGAAATGAATTAGTTTTAATTTTATTGGAGCGTTACTACTGAACACTCCATCTCGGAAATATCACGGGTAGGAGAAATAGAAAACGAAACCTCACCTTTTCAAGGGAGTGAGAAGAAAGGAGTTAATAAATAAATATTCAGGCTACAATGATGTCATTTATTAATATTAATGTTATGCATTTATTAATATTATTAAACATTTTGTTAGTTGTGCCACAGCAAATTTAGTTGTTTATAATAAATATTCAACAATTTTTTTTCCTCTAGCTGTTAAACATTTTCTACAGACCCCTATTAGTTCATGCAATTTCATCACTTGGTAACTGCTGATCTAGACTGTAGATGTGAACCTCCAAGGGAGTGTATCCATCTTCACATGAGCGTCGGCTATAAAAATATGTTTAATATGTTTAAATATTCTGTCAACAATGACGTCACTTGTTAATATTAATGTTATATATTTATTAATATAATTAAACTTTTTGTTAGCTGTGCTACAAAAAAGTTGTGTAACAGTTGAGGATCTAGACTGTAGATCTAGACAACCCCCTAGGGGAATACATCAATTTTCACTTGAGTGACAGGTATAAAATAAGTTTAATATGTTTAAACATTCCAGCAACAGTGACGTTATTTATTAATCTTAATGTTAATGAAGTCTTTTGTTAGTTGTGTTACAGCAAATTTAGTTGTTTATAATAAATACTCAACAATGTTTTCTGCGATCTGTCAAATATCTCACAGACCACTGGTGGTTCATGCAATTTCATCATTTCTTAACTGCTGATCTAGACTGTAGATGAGAACCCTAAATAGAATGTATCCATCTTCAAATAAGCGTCAGCTATAAAAATATGTTTAATATGATTAAATATTCCGGAAACAATGATATCATTTGTTATTATTAATGCTATACATTTATTATATTATTAAACTTTTTGTTAGTTGTGCTACAGCAAAGTTAAATGTGTAAACAGTTGCGGATTTAGACTGTAGATGACAGCCCCCTAGGAGAATGCATCAATCTTCACTTGAGTAACAGCTATAAAAATAAGTTTAATATGTTTAAATATTCCAGCACAGTGACGTCATTTATTATATGAAGCTTCTTGTTAGTTGTGTTACAGAAAATTTAATTGTTTATAATAAATACTCAACAATTTGTTTTTGCTAGCTGTAAACATTTTCCACAGACCACTGGTAGTTCATGCAATTTCATCATTTGGTAAATGATGATCTAGACTGTAGATGAGAACCCCAATGGGAATGTATCCATCTTCACATGAACGTCAGCTATAAAAATATATTTAATATGATTAAATATTCCGGAAACAATGCTATCATTTATTAATATTATTAAACTTTTTGTTAGTTGTGCTACAGCAAAGTTATTTGTGTAACAGTTGCGGATCTAGACTGTAGATGACAACCCCCTAGGGGAATGCATCAATCTTCACTTGAGTGACAGCTATAAAAATAAGTTTAATATGTTTAAACATTCCAACAACAGTGACGTCATTTATTCATCGTAATGTTAATGAAGCTTCTTGTTACTTGTGTTACAGCAAATTTAGTTGTTTATAGTAAATAATCAACAATTTTTTCTGCTCGCTGTCAAATATTTTCTACAGACCACTGGTGGTAAATGCAATTTTATCATTTGGTAACTGCTGATCTAGACTGTAGATGAGAACCCTAAGGAGAATTTATCCATCTTCACATGAGTGTCAGCTATAAAAATATGTTTAATATGATTAAATATTCAGGAAACTGTGACTTTATTTATTAATCTTAATGTTAATGAAGTCTTTTGTTAGTTGTGTTACATCTAATTTAGTTGCTTATAATAAATACTCAACAATATTTTCTGCGAGCTGTCAAACATTTCCACAGACCACTGGTGGTTCATGCAATTTCATCATTTCGCACCTGCTGACCTAGATTGTAGATGACAACCCCCTAAGGAAATACATCAATCTTCACTTGACATCTATAAAAATATGTTTAATATGATTAAATATTCAGGCAACAATAATGACATTTATTAATATTAATGTTATACATTTATTAATATTATTAAACTTTTTGTTAGTTGTGTTACAGCAAAGTTAGTTGTGTAACAATTTGCGGATCTAGACTGTAGATGACAGCCCCCTAGGGGAATGCACCAATCTTTCCTTGAGTGACAGCTATGGTTGTTAGAATGTTTAATATGTTTAAACATTCCGTCCACAGTGACGTCATTTATTAATCTTTATGTCAATGAAGCTTTTTGTCATTTGTGTTCCGGCAAATTTAGTTTTTTATAATAAATACTGAACAATTTCTTCTGCGAGCTGTCAAACATTTTCCACTGACCACTGGTGGTTCATGCAATTTCATCACTTGGTAACTGCTGATCTAGACTGTAGAGGAGAACCCCAAGGGGAATGTATCCATCTTCACATGAGCATCAGCTATAAAAATATGCTTAATATGTTTAAATATTCTGTCAAAAATGACGTCATTCATTAATATCAATGTTATAGATTTATTATTATTATTAAACCTTTTGTTAGTTCTGCTACAGCAAAGTTATTTGTGTAACAGTTGCCGATCTAGACTGTAGATGACAACTCCCTAGGGGAATGCATCAATTTTCACTTGAGTGACAACTATAAAAATAAGTTTAATATGTTTAAACATTCCGGCAACAGTGACGTCATTTATTAATCGTAATGTTAAGGAAGCTTCTTGTTAGTTGTGTTACAGCAAATTTAGTTGTTTATAATAAATACTCAACAATTTTTTCTGCCATCTGTCAAACATTTCCCCAGACTACTGGTGGTTCATGCAGTTTCATCATTTGGTAATTGCTGATCGAGAGTGTAGATGAAAATCTCCAGGGGAATGTATCCATCTTCACATGAGCATCAATTATAAAAATATGCTTAATATGTTTAAGTGTTCCGGCAACAGTCCGTGACGTCATTTATTAATCTTAATGATAATGAAGTCTTATGTTAGTTGTGTTACGGCAAATTTAGTTGTTTATAATAAATACTCAATAACTTTTTCTGCGAGCTGTCAAACATTTCCCACATACCGCTAGTGGTTGATGCAATTTCATTATTTGTTAACTGCTGATCTAGACTGTAGATGAGAATCCCCAGGGTAATGTATCCATCTTCACATGAGCGTCAATTATAAAAATATGCTTTATATGTTTAAGTATTCCGGCAACAGTCCGTGACGTCATTTATTAATCTTAAAGTTAATGAAGTCTTTTGTTAGTTGTGTTACGGCAAATTTAGTTGTTTATAATAAATACTCAATAACTTTTTCTGCAAGCTGTCAAACATTTCCTACATACCGCTGGTGGTTGATGCAATTTCATCATTTGTTAACTGCTGATCTAGACTGTAGATGAGAACCCCAAGGAGAATGTATCCATCTTCAAATGAGCGTCAGCTATAAAAATATGTTTAATATGATTATAAATATTCCGGAAACAATGATATGATTTGTTATTATTAATGTTATACATTTATTAATATTATTAAACTTTTTGTTAGTTGTGTTACAGCAAAGTTAATTGTGTAAACAGTTGCGGATTTAGACTGTAGGTGGCAACCCCTAGGGGAATGCATCAATCTTCACTTGAGTGACAGCTATAAAAATAAGTTTAATATGTTTAAATATTCCAGCAACAGTGACGTCATTTATTAAATGAAGCTTCTTGTTAGTTGTGTTACAGAAAATTTAGTTGTTTATAATAAATACTCAACAATTTGTTTTTGCTAGCTGTCAAACATTTTCCACAGACCACTGGTAGTTCATGCATTTTCATCAGTTGGTAACTGCTGATCTAGACTGTAGATAAGAACCCCAATGGGAATGTATCCATCTTCCCATAAACGTCAGCTATAAATATGTATTTAATATGATTAAATATTCCGGAAACAATGATATCATTTATTAACATTATTAAACTTTTTTGTTAGTTGTGCTACAGCAAAGTTAATTGTAGAAACTGTTGCGGATTTAGACTGACTGATGACATCCCCTAGGGGAATGCATCAATCTTCACTTGAGTGAGAGCTATAAAAATAAGTTTAATATGTTTAAATATTCCAGGAACAGTGACGTCATTTATTAAATGAAGCTTCTTGTTAGTTGTGTTACAGAAAATTTAGTTTTTTATAATAAATACTCAACAATTTGTTTTTATTATCTGTCAAACATTTTCCACAGACCACTGGTAGTTCATGCAGTTTCCTCATTTGGTAACTGCTGATCTAGACTGCAGATGAAAACCCTAATGGGAATGTATCCATCTTCACATGAACGTCAGCTATAAAAATATATTTAATATGATTAAATATTCCGGAAACAATGATATTATTTATTAATATTATTAAACTTTTTGTTAGTT
>CM063507.1:44551073-44576073 GCA_032207245.1 Pardosa pseudoannulata | reverse complement strand
ACTATTAATGTTATTTTATGATTAGTTATATTAATGTTATATATATATATATATCTATATATATATATATATATATATATATATATATATAATATATATATTTTATATATATATATGTATATATATATATATATCTATATATATATATATATATATATATATATATATATATATGTATATATATATATATATATAGTTTCGCTATATTTTCAGAAAATATATATTAAATCTTATCACTTGCTCTTTTATACGTTATTAGAATATTCTAGAACATCGGTCCAGTAAATTAATGTATAATGTAGAACTTCTAGAACAAACAGAAAAACAAACGTAATTAGATTAAATTAAAATTTTGATAAATAATGCATACTTCTCCGATAAAAATCTTGCATTGGAAATAGATAAAAAAACTAAGTTTCTCTATATTTTCAGAAAATATATATTAAATCGTCTCACTTGCTCTTTTATACATTATTGGAATATTCTAGAACATCGGTAAAGTAAATTAAAGTATATTGTAGAACTTCTACAAAAAACAGAAACACAAGCGTAATTAGATTAAATTAAAATTCTGAAAATAGTGCTTTTTTCTACAATGACAAATCTTGAAGTAGAAATAGATAAAAAAAACTAAGTTTCGCTATATTTTTAGAAAATATATATTAAATATTATATTTTCAAATCTTATATATATTAAATCTTATCATTTGCCCTTTTATACATCATTGGAATATTCTAGAACATAGGTCAAGTAAATAATTGAATATTGTAAAACTTCTAGAACAAGTTAGATTAGTTGTTAGTGTAATAAATCATAAAACTGTTTGGGGGAAAAAATGCAGCTTGTAAAGAACCTTATCTGTACGTAATTATGTTTTTATTTAACAAAGCTGCGAAATCCTTAAAAAAAGTTTGTCGCAATATGGAAAATTCGGCATATACACATTAACCTTGTAGAGCAAATAAAAGTATCTTTTTGATTCATAAGCAGTGAAAATAGTTAAAAGTTATTAATGTTATTTCATGCTTAGTTGATGTTAGGATTACTTGGACTTAACCAGCGGTTAAGTATTGCTCTGATTATATCCAATTTTCGATGCTTTAAGATTGTAAACGTTTTCAAATGTACTAGTCATCATTTGTAATTATATTTTCTTTATTTAGTTACTGTGTGTGTATTTAAGTTTCTTGCATGTATTAATTTTCAACTTTATGCAAATTTACACGTGTATCTCGTCAGCCCAATCGTATATAAATAATTGTAGTTTCTGTGGGCTAACTCTGAGGGTTTTTTTTATATTAAATTCCCTGTGTGGGTTTCACACTAGTCTTATTTTGTTGCTCTTTAAATAAATGGCATGTTTTTTAATGGTTTCACTCTTAACTCACCATACTTGTCACTTTGCGTTAAATGTCTTATGAGACTGACATTTTGGTTATGAGCCCAGGCTGCCTATAGTATGGTGTATAGTATGTGGTAGAGTTGAATTACGTTAGAAATCCGTCAATTATATATTCTGCTGGAACTGTTTAGATGTCTTTCACTGTTGCTTTAAAAGTGAATTATCCTTTTTCTACTGGGTGTCTGGTTAGATGAAGAAAGCCCTCGGAATATATCACCCGTCAGAACGGATGAAGGATGCTTTGATTTATAAAACCTGGTGGAATTGGACTGGTTTTCTCTACGGCGTTGCTGTAGAATTTGAGTGTTGATTCCTGCTGTGTGGGGTGTTATGAAAGACTTTTCTCCTTTTCGACGGATGTTGAGTGAAGTATTTGAATTAAGTGCGTACTTCGTTGGCGAGCCTACTTGAATCTAGCTTTTACTTCGACGTTAAATGTGGTATGTGACTGACATTTTGGTTATGAGCCCAGGCTGCCTATAGTACGGTGTGTGGTAGAGTTGAATTACGTTAGAAATCCGTAAATTATATATTCTGCTGGAACTGTTTAGATGTCTTTCACTGTTGCTTTAAAAGTGAATTATCCTTTTTCTACTGGGTTTCTGTATAGATTATGAAAGCCCTCGGAATATATCACCTGTCAGAACTGATGAAGAATGCTTTTAGATTTATACAACCTGGTGGAATTGGACTGGTTTTCTCTACGGCGTTGCTGTAGAATTTGAGTGTTGATTCCTGCTGTGTGGGGTGTTATGAAAGACTTTTCTCCTTTTTGACGGATGTTGAGTGAAGTATTTGAATTAAGTGCGTACTTCGTTGGCGAGCCTACTTGAATCTAGCTTTTACTTCGACGTTAAATGTGGTATGTGACTGACATTTTGGTTATGAGCCCAGGCTGCCTATAGTACGGTGTGTGGTAGAGTTGAATTACGTTAGAAATCCGTCAATTATATATTCTGCTGGAACTGTTTAGATGTCTTTCACTGTTGCTTTAAAAGTGAATTATCCTTTTTCTACTGGGTTTCTGTATAGATGATGAAAGCCCTCGGAATATATCACCTGTCAGAACTGATGAAGAATGCTTTTAGATTTATACAACCTGGTGGAATTGGACTGGTTTTCTCTACGGCGTTGCTGTAGAATTTGAGTGTTGATTCCTGCTGTGTGGGGTGTTTTGAAAGACTTTTCTCCTTTTCGACGGGTGTTGAGTGAAGTATTTGAATTAAGTGCGTACTTCGTTGGCGAGCCTACTTGAATCTAGCTTTTTCTTCGACGGTGGGCCGTAAACAACCTTTTCGTAAGTACTGTATACTATATTATAACTATGGATCAAATTCTCATTGATTCGCTTGTTGCTGACAATTATGCTACTTGAGCTAACGACGTAAAGGTTCTTTTAATGAATAAAAACAGTTGGAATATCGTGAATAAAAGTGAAGTTAAACCTGTAGTTGTGAAAGATATAGTACCTGATCCCAAATAAGTAAAGGATTATGAGGTTAGGAAAGCAAAAGCCTTTAATATCACATACTTAAATTTATCTAAACCGCATAGAAAACTTTTAACTGGAATAGATGGTGCTTGTATCGCATGGGATAAGCTACAAACTAATTTAAGGCCTGATTCCCGTGCCCGCATTATCGGGTTGACCGATAAGTTTTTTAAATGCAAACCTAATGAGGATGAAAGTATAGGACTTTTTGCTGCTCCTTTAACAGATATTATTAATGAGCTGAAAGATTCAGGTAAACCTATCGATGACTGATTTGTTGCATTTCAACTTATTAGAAACCTTCCGAGTGATTTTGCAAGCATTGTTCAGTCTATCTATCGATATTCCGACTCCGAATTTAAATCTGATAAAGTTCCAAATGAAATTTTAGCTGAGGAGTCTAGACTTTTGCAGGTTAGGGGTGACCAAGAAACGGTTGCGTTACAAACAATCCAAAGTGTTAGTTCTAAAAATTATGAAAATCGCAAGTGTTTCCGGTGTGGTAAAAAGGGTCATCTAATAGCAAACTGTAGGGTTAAAATTTTAAACAAGCCATTGAACCCATCTAAACCAGATGAACGAGTAATAGCTACGAAGATCAAACTCCATCGAAAAATTTCTAAATAGAAAGTACAGGGTAGTTTAGTCGTAGAAGCTTCTTTGAGTAGAAGTTTCTTTGAGTAATAGTAACGATCGAAAGACTGCCTGGGTGTTTGATACAGCGGCAAGTTCCCACTTTTGTTGTAATAAGTCCCTTTATATTGATTTTAAGGAAATATCTGGAACCTCAATGGCTGTAGCCATAGATGAGATTGATTGCCCAACTGAGGGGATGGGTAAATTCAGAATGATTTTTGAGCACAAAAATGGGGAAGATGATGTTACTCTTAAAAACGTTTTGTATTCGTCAAGACTTAGACGAAATTTAATAGCTGGTCATTCAATTGATAGCAATGGGGCTAGCTTTGAGGGCAAAAATGGCCAAATAAGAGTTTTTGGAAAGAACAATCGCGTAATTTTTAATGCTAAGAAATGTCAAGGATGGTATTACGTTTACCCTCAGTACCCAAAGGTCAAAACCCCCGGAGTTTTCAGTACTATTGATAACTTTTAGTAGTTGACATTGTAAGTTTAATCATGTTAATGGGAAGTATAGTGTCAAACTAGTAATGAACATTGCGTTCATGGTTTACCAAGTTTTAAAAATAAGGAAGAAATTAAATGCGAGTCTTGCCGACTGAGTAAATCTAAACGAGTGTCGCTTAAACCTATAACAAAGGTTAGATCTGATATACCCTTAGAGCTTGTGCACATGGATTTATATGCAATGCCAGTAAGGTCAAAGGATGGACAAAATTATTTCTTGAGCATTATTGATGATTACTCAAGGAAAGTGTCAGTTTTCCCTCTTAAGGAAAAGCCAGAGGTTTTTGATGTCTTTAAAGAATGGCAGAAAAGGGCTGAAAGGTTCACTGGTAACAAATTACTAAATGTTAGAACCGATCAAGGGCTCGAATTTTGTCACAAACAATTTGAAGGTTACTTAGAAGATCAGGGTATCCATGCTGAGAGAACAAATACTTATTCCCTGAACAAAATGGAGTCAGTGAATGGTTCAATTTCACAACCGTAGATGGAGTGCGAAACTTACTAGAACATGGTTCTTTAAAGAAATCTTTTTGGGATGAGGTCGTATTAAGTTTTACATATACCTGGAATAGACTTTGCCAACACAACCAGGTAAAAACTCCCTTTGACCTTTTTGGAGGTAACTCCTTCAGTAAAACATCTAAAGTGTTTTGGTAACCCTGTATATGTAGGGATCCCTAGACAGCTTCGTAAGAAGTTAGACTCCCGTGCCAAAAAGGGCATTATGGTTGGTTATGCAATGCGTACTAAAGGGTACCGTATCTGGATCCCAGAAGAAGGTAGGGTTATTGAGACCATTAATATAAAGTTTTTAGGGCCCAGTGGTCACGTACTGGACCCTGTTGTACCTAAACCTTGTTACGTTGATGCTGACAATGAGTCGGATAGTGATGGATTTTATGCTGAACACATGACCAGGGAAGACTATACTAGTGATGGTCAAACTGAGATCGAAAGTTGATCTAAAGAACCTTACTCCGATTTCGAACCTCCCTTAAAAACCACCACGTGGACTAGACGGGCCGTTTCCCGTGTTATGGGGGGCTGGCATGACATGTATTATTATCATGATAATAGTAAGCGACGCTTAAGGTCGCTAAATGATGTTGACAAATACTATCGTGCAAATAATATAAAGTATGATAAATCCCTCTTTAATTTTAGTAGAAAAAGCACTTACTCTGAACCAGCAGAAAAAATTAATGAAAACGTAGAATTAAGTGATAGAGAATCGTGTAATTGTTTACATGACCAGGCGACAATGATATTCCATTAAGTTTTAAGGCTGCTCTAAGAACCCCTCAAGCATATGAATGGAATAAGGCCATGGAAGAGGAAAACAAAGTATTGCATGATCGACATGTATGGGATCTCGTAGTTAAACATCAGAACGCCAAAGTGATAGGGAACCGGTGGGTATTTAATGTAAAAAGAAATGCTGAAGGAAAAGCTGTTCGATATAAAGCGCTCTTAGTTGCACAAGGTCCTCTTCAGAGAAGTAGAGAAACTTACAATGAGACTTTCACCCCTGTCGTAAACTTTTCCCTCATTCGTCTATTCTTTGCTGTTTTAGTTGGTTTCCTTGGGTGGCGACTTAGGCAGTTGGATATCAAAAGTGCTTATCTGTATGCCCCATTATCTGAAACTATTTACATGAGACAACCTCAAGGTTTTGATTCTGAGAAGCCCCATTTTGTATGTCTGTTAAAGAAAGCATTGTACGGTTGGTTGGTTGGTTGGTTGTTTGAAATTTAGTGGCGCTAATTCCTCAAGGGACAAACTGCGCCATAAGCATTGTACGGACTTCATCAGAGCGGTCGTGAATGGTTTCACGAAATTAGTAATAAACTTGAGGAAAAAGGCTTCTGCAAATTATCATGGGCGAACTGTGTTTTTACGTACGAAGATAGTGTAGTGCTGTTGTTATATGTTGACGAATTTGTAGTTTTTGCTAAAACTAGTAAGCAAATTGACTTAGTGATAGGTAGTTTGAGTGTCGAATTTGATATCAAAGATTTAGGGAGCACTAAAAAATTTGCTTGGAGTGGAATTTGAAGAAGTTAATGGAAAATTATACATATACCAGAGAGAATATATTAAAAAAATACGTAACATGTTTAGCAGTTTTAAACTCCCAATAACATCACTTCCCATCACGAAAAGCCGAACGATGGCCGATTGGTTAGGGTGCTGACCTTCGGAATCGGAGTTCGTGGGTTCGAATCCCACTATGGCATGGATGTTCGTAGCCGTTCGGAATCGGCTTTAAGCTGTAGGTCCCGGTCTCATTAGCCCTCGTGTTGCAAAAAGTAGACCGTAGCACTCCAAACCAAACCAAACCCATCACGAAAAGTATACTGTCTAAAACCCAATGTCCAAGTACTGAGGTAGGACAGAAAAAAATGAAAGCAATTCCTTATATGAGTGCGATAGGCTACTTGTAATTTTTAGCTTCACGAACCAAGCCTGACATATCATACGCCACTAACATTCTGTCGCAGTTCCAATCAAATCCAGGCATGGTGCATTGGGATGCAGTTTCCAAGTTACTGGGATATGTATGTCACAGTGATAATTATAAGTTTGAACTATCAGGTGCAAAAAAATAATCTTTAACTGCTTCAGTGATGCTGATTTGTCATCCAACAGGGATGACAGAACATCTATGGGTGGTATGATATTCCTTGTAGATAAAACCCCAATTTCATGGAGGACTTTTAAGCAAAAATGTGTATCTTTATCAACTATGGAAAGTGAATATGTCTCACTGGTAGAATCAGCTAAAGAACTTATTTGGTTTACTCGAATTTTTGATGAATGTGCTGAAAATAGGATATTAAGTTCAAAGCGTTTAGAAATTTATGCTGTGATAATCAAGCTGCTATTAGGTTTTGTAAATCTCCCATAGAAAACCACAAAACGAAAGATATATCGGTTAAATTGCATTTTATCGGAAATTTGATAAAGGATAAACTTTTTGTGTTAAAATATGTTAATGCAAAGGAAAATCTTGCTGATTATTTCACGAAAGCAGTAACTAAACTGCAACTAAAGAAATTTATGAGCTGTGTGTTCAGTGTTTAAATATGAAACTTTTGCATATGATAAACTTTATTAAAAAATGTTTCTTTTACTTTGTATTTGTTGAATCTCCAGTGGCAACAGAATAAAAACGCCAAGCTGTGGGATGCGTCGCGTCCAGAAAAAACAAAAAATAAACTTTGAACTTTTATTCGTAGTAGAACTATTCGTCGCTTCCATACGAACCGGAAGCTTAATTCTAAAATATTTGTATTCGAGTTAGAGAAATTCTGTTATTATTTGTTATCCTATGTTATTCTTAATTAAATCTATGTTATTCCTTATTGAACTTTATTCGTAATTTTAAGGAATTTTTTATTAGTTGTGGAAGGATATAAACTATTAAAGATACCGTATTCTAAATAGTAGTCTTATATTTTTTAATGGATTTTGTGTGTGTTGAGCTGAAAGCTTGCCATTCGCAATATGGGAGGAGGTAAGTAATTACCTTTCTCATATCAATCATATTTCAATAATTACTTTTTATTCTTATTCGTTTTTTGTGGAGTTAAAATCTCCAGTATTTAAGTTATTTATAGACATGTGTAGGGAGATTTTTGTTAATGTACTGTGTATATACTTGTTATCTTGCTTCACTTAGAATAAGAAATGTAATTTTATTTTCTTGATATGTGTTATAAAGATTGTATAATGTTTATAAAGTTTTGTCATTCGTGTTTGAAAAAATATTTTGGGGGGTAGATCAGGTTTTTCTCCTTATTCTGATAGAATAAGTTATACTGTGTTTTTATAACTTGCTGTAAACGTGTGAATTAATTTTTTTGAACTTAAACTTTCAGTACAGTTTTGTCTCACATGTTAATATAATTTTTTTGAAATGTTATTATGGTTACTTTGAAATCTTGACCAGGATTGAGTATCTGAATACAACTTGTTTTTGAATGAATTCAAGACTGTTTACCGTTACTATTATACCTTTAATAGTTATGTCTGAAATTGTATAGGCGGACCACTTGTTAGGATTACTTGGACTTAACCAGCGGTTAAGTATTGGTCTGATTTTATCAAATTTTCGACGCTTTAAGATTGTAAACGGTTTCAAATGTACTAATCATCATTTGTAATTATATTTTCTTTATTTAGTTACTGTGTGTGTATTTAAGTTTCTTGCATGTATTAATTTTCAACTTTATGCAAATTTACACGTGTATCTCGTCAGCCCAATCGTATATAAATAATTGTAGTTTCTGTGGACTGACTCTGACGGCTGTTTTTTTGATTTCCTGTGTGGGTTTCGCACTAGTCTTATTTTGTTGCTCGTGGAGCAATGTATGTTATGTTTTTGCATATTAAATAAACGGCATGTTTTTTATGGTTTCACTCTTCACTCACAATACTTGCCACTCTGCGTTAAATGTCGTACGAGACTGACAGTTGATAGTGTTAGCAATCTTAAAATTGTATGGGGAAATTAATGTAGCTAGTAAAGACATTTTCTGTACATAATTTTTTTTTATTTAACAAAGTTTCTAAATCCTTAAAAAAGATTTTACTTTTTTAAGGAAAATGCGGCAATCACAGATTAACCTTAAAGATATAAAAGAAGCTTTTTGACTGATAAATGCTAAATATTATCAAAAATTGTTTCATGTTTAGTTGCTAATGTAATTAATCATAAAACTGTTTGGGAAAATTAATATAGCTTGTAAATAAGTTTATCTGTACTTGATTATATTTTTATTTAACAAAGCTGCTAAATCCTTAAAACAGTTTGTCATAATTTGGAAAATGTGGCAAATAGAGATTCATCTTTTAAGTAAATAAAACAATGTTTTTCACTAATAAACACTAAACATTGTTAATGATTATTAATTTTATTCCATGATTAGTTGTCAATGTAATAAATTATAAAACTGTTTGGAGAATGTAATACAGCTCGTAAAGAAGTTTATCTGTACTAGATTATATTTTTATTTAACAAAGGTTCTAAATCCTTAAAAAGTTTGTCGTAATATAGAAAATGCAGCAAAAAAAAAAAAAAAAGATTAATCTCTTAAAGTAAATAAAACAAACTTTTTACTCATAAACTCTAAATATTCTTAAAAATGTTAAAATGTTAATGTGTAAAATGTTATTTCATGATTAGTTATCTGTGATAATAAATCATAAAACTGTTTACGGAGATGAATACAGCTTGTAAAGAAGTTTATTTGTAATTATGTTTTTATTTAACATATCTACTATATCCTTAAAAAGTTTGTCGTAATGTGGAAAATGAGGCAATTAAGGATTCATCTCTTAAATAAAACAAACTTTTTTACTCATAAACATTGAATATTGTTAAAAATTATCATTGTTATTTCATGATTAATTTTCAGTGTAATAAATCATAAAATTGTTTGGGGAAATTAATATAGCTCGTAAAGAAGTTAATCTGTATGTGATTGTGTTTTTATTTAGCAAAACTGCAAAATCCTTAAAAGGTTTGTCGTAATATAGAAAATACGGCAAATACAGATTCATCTTTTGAAGCAAATAAAACAAACTTTTTGCCTCATAAACGCTAAATATTGTATAAGATTATAAACGATATTTCTTGATTAGTTGTCAGTGTAATAAATCATAAAACTGTTTGGGGAAATTAATGCAGCTTGTAAAGAAATTTATCCGTACGTAATTGTTTTTATTTCATAAAGCTGCTAAATCGTTAAATGATTCTGTCGTAATAAAGTTTTGTTGTAATGTGGATAATACGGAAAATAGAAATTCAACTTCTAAAGTAAATAAAAAAAAGTGTTTTATTCACGCTAAATATATTTAAGAAATATTAATATTTCATGATTAGTTGTCATTGTAATAAATCGTAAAACTGTTTGGGGAAATTAATGCACCTCGTAAAGAAGTTTATCTATACGTAATTATGTTTTATTTAACGAAGCTACTGAATCCTTAAATTTGTAGTAATATGGAAAATGCGCAATACAAATTTACCTTCCAAAACAAATAAAAGAAGCTTTTTGACTCATAAACACTATTGTTAAAAGTTATTAATGCTATTTCATGCTTAGTTGGTAGTGTAAGAAACCATAAAATTGTTTGGGAAAATTAATACAGCTTGTAAAGAAGTTTATCTGTACTTGATATGTTTATATTTAACTTAGCTGCTAATTACTTTAAAAAGTTTTCGCAATATTTAAAATGTGGTAAATGCAGATTGGCCATCTAAAGCAAATAAAAGAAGCTTTTTGACTCATTAACACTAAAAGTTATGAACAAAAAGTTAAAAGTTATTAATGTGTTTCAGGATTAGATGTTAGTGTGATAAATCATGAAACTGTATTGGGGATTTAATTGAGCTCTTAAAGTTTATCTGTAGGTAATTATGTTCTTATTTTTCAAATCTGCAAAGCCCTTAAAAAGTTTGTCGTTATATGGAAAATGCTGAAAATAGAGATTTATCTTTTAAAGTAAATAAAACTAACGTTTTGACTCATAAATGCTAAATATAGTTAAAAATTATGAATGTTATTTCATGATTAGTTGTCAGTTTAATAAATCATAAAACTGTTTGGGGAAATAAATGCAGCTCGAAAAGTAAGTTTATGTGTAGGTAATTATATTTGTATTTAATAAAGCTGCTGAATCCTTAAAAAAGTTTGTCGTAATATGGAAAATGCGGCAAAAAGAGAATCATCTTTTAAAGTAAAGAAAACAAACTTTTTGATCCATAAAAATCAGTAAAAAGTTATTAATAATATTTTAGAAATTGTCATTATTAATAATAAAACATAAAACTAAACGAGGAAATTAGCGTCTGTGTGTAATTGTTAGTACTTGTGAAAAAAAATTTGACATAAAATGACGTTACGTAATCATAAAAAAAATTGAAGGTTATCAATTACCGTGTTGTGAGATTACCTAATTTTACACTGATAAATAATTTCTTAATTCGTCTTAATCTCTTAATTCGTCTATTTAACAAACTTGATAAATCTCTATAAAATACAATTATACATGAAAAATGCGTCAAATGCAGCCTAATATATCTATAATAAACCTTTAAAACCATAAAAAAAATTGTTGTAATAAGACAAAAGTGGCAAATAGAGATTTTTCTTTCAAAAGTAAATAAAACAAATTTTTAACTCATAAAATTTAAAAATTGTTAAAAAATATTAATAACATTTCCCAATTAGTCATTATTAATAATAGATCATAAAACTGTTTTCCGAAATAAGAGTAGATCGTAAAGAAGTTTAACTGTATGTAATTGTTTTAATAATCCTAAAATTAAACTTCTTAACATTAAATATTGTTACGTAGAAGTAAAAAATTTAGATTTTAGACTACTGGGCTGTTAGACTGCCCAATTTTACATTAATAATTTCTTGATGATTTTTTGATAAAATAAATTTTAAATGCAGTTTAACGTCTATTTAACAGAGCAGATCAATCCCTATAAAGTTGGGAGCCGAACGATGGCCGAATGGTAGAGCGCTGCTCTTCGGAACCGGAGTTCGAAGGGTTCGAATCCTGATGCTGGCATGGATGTTTGTAGCCGTTCGGAATCGGCTTTAAACTGTAGGTCCCGGTATCATTAGTGCAAAACAATAGACCGTAGCGCTCCAAACCAAACCTAAAGTTGGAAATAGGGAAAATGCAATCGAAACTCTATTTAATAAAGCTTTAAATCCTTAAAAAAGTTTGTCTTACTAAAGAAAATATGGCAGAGATTTTTCTTTTATAGTAAATACAACAAACCTTTTATTACATAAACGTTAAATATTGTTAAAAAAATAAATAATAATTTATAATGATTCATCCCCTATATAATAATATACTAAGTTGTCTGTCCGTTAATTTATGAAGCGGTTGTACCTGGAATGAATACAGGCATCCATATTGGTTTTTTTATGAGTGAGGGTTAGCAAAATTCAAAGCGAGTTCGAAATCCACCCCATCCCTCCTTTTCGAGCGTTTAATGCTATTATTTCAAGTCTTATTCTCCCTCTTATTCTATACTAAATTCATTCTTGATATGAATTTAGTATAGAATAAGAGGAAGTAGCGAGGGCGGAGAGTAATATTTAAACTGGACTGTGCTTACTCGACCCTCATATACTGTAATTAGTTCAATTATAGAGTGTAAGCTTAGCACGTTCGGTAGAGGGCCTGCCCACTTGATCAGCGTACTTCTCGGGTTGACGGTTCTGTCCCTGACTCGACCAAGTTTTTCTAAATGTCTAACTAATTAAATATTTTCTGATTTTTCTTTTAAATTCTTATTCCTAAAGTTGTTTTATTATTTTCAAAATTGTTTATTATTTTTAAAATAAATGTTTATTATTTTTTAAACTTTTTATGACTTAAACTTTCTTCTCAAAATGTAATAATAGCCTAAGTTATCTCTCCGTCTGTCCTCGAATTTATAAAGCGGTTGGACGTGGTATGAATAGAGCATCCATACTGGATTTTTGATAACTTAGGATTAGCAAAATTGAAAGACAGGAAAGTTTTTTTCCTAAAGTATAGATAAGATTCTACAATAAATTGGTGTGAATAAGCGACGCATCATAGTGAAAAATACTGCCTTCTTTAAAACATTCGAAATTCACCTCGTCCCCCTTTTCGAGCATTTAATGCCATTATATCAAGCCCTATTTTAGGAGCAGGCGATTAAATTTATCAATTTGTCACATAACAAATAGATAAAAATGACAATTTTTTCTAGCATTATGACTTCATTCCTTTAACTATCTCATTGAATCATTTATTTTAGATTATTTAAATATCGTCTGCATGATTTCCACCCGTTTTATCACTGGACTTAGGGCCGATTCCACCAAAGTCGTTTAACGCTATCCGCGATTAATCTCGGTTTAAACGAAGAATTGCGTTCCCCCATTGGTTGGCGCCAGCGTTAATCGTGGCTAGTTAGCCGTTAAACGACTTTGGTGGGATCCGCCCTTAGATATGACGTCAATAATTTTCTTTTATATTTGGCTTAAATAATAGATTAGGTACATATGTGATCATTTTAATCGATTATTTTTGTAGAACGATAATTTTTAGCCAAAAAAACAAATAATTTTTTTATATGCCTCATAGGGTACGTTACAATTCTGGAAAATTAAAAATTTTACTGATCCCGTCTTAGGACGGGCTATATGCTAGTCATTAATAATAAATCATAAAATTGTTCGAGGAAATAAGCGGATTTCCCAAAGCAGCATAACTGTACTTAAAGCTAAAACGCTAAAAGTTGTTAAAACAGTTACTAATTAGTCATTTATAAGAAGTTATAAAACTGTTAGGGGAATTAACTAGCTCGTAAAAAAAAACTCAACTGTACATATTTATGCCTTTATTATTTAATAAAAATGTTTCAACATTGAAGAATTATAAATTAATAAAATGAATACAGGTTGTATACTACTGTGCTGGGAAACTGCCTAGTTTTTATGTTTATAAATAATTTCTTGATCATATTATGGTAACATACATTTAAAATGCAGTTGAACGTCTATTTAACAAAGCTGCTGAATTCTCATAAAAGGTGGTAATATAGAAATGTGTCAAACTGGGACTCACATTTTAAAGTATATAAAGAATTATTTAAATTCATAAACTCTAAATATTGTTAAAAATACTTCATAATTAGTCCAAATTGATAAGCCATAAAAATGTTCTTGAAAAATTAGCTCACCTCGTAAAGAATCTTAACCCTCTAAGCGGTTTGCACGTACAATTTCGCCGGTTGTCACGTACAATTTTTGACCTCCAAGAACGTTCCGAAAATGGATGTATTGTACATTTCTGCCAGTGATTTCCCCCATGGAGTTTTGAGGTAGGAGAGTCAGGTCGATTGTTTAGGAACTGCACCCCTCTTTGACTGACATTTATTGAGGGATGTACCCCTACTTTTTGAGGCACAAAGAAGCTGAGAGCTTTTCATGGCTTTGTCAATCTCTATTTCGAAGTATTTCGTTTGCGGTAACAGATGTATCTCTAATTGCACCACTTAAATATCTTGGTTGACTTTCGTAAAAAAATAAAAAAAGAATTCTCTTAAAAAGAATTTTATTCGTATTTTTAGAACCAATTATTTCTTATGGGATGATCTTCTAGACTTGACGAGCTTTATGTGTATTAAAAATTAACAATCAATAATGTCTATTTATATAGATATTTATAACCGGAAGTAAAGGGACAATAACGAGGGTGGGTTTCTCGTATTCCAGTATTCGACAAAGGGTGAAGTAAAAAATCATAGAACACTTTGGTTACTGACACAATAAAACTTTAGCGTAGTTTGGAGAATTTTTTTCCTCGGTGTATTCCACTCGGAGGGTTAACTAAATGTTAGTAAGTTGTAATAATTCATAGGACTGTTCGAGGAAATTAACTCAGCTCTTAAAGAAGCTCAAATTTACAAAATTATGATTTGAATGGTTATTAAAATTAGATTTTTCGACATTAAATGATGTTATAAAGGAATAAAACGCATGCAGGTTGTAGACTACCATCCTGTAAAACTGTCTAATGTTCTATTAATAAATAATTTCTTGATGGTATTATGGTAACATACATTTCAAATACAGTTGAACTTGTATTTAATAGATCTGTAGAATCTTTATAAAAAGTGGTAACAGAAATATGTGTGAAAAAGACTCTCATTTTAAATTATATAAAAATATTTAAATTCATAAAGTCTAAAAATTGTTAAAAATAATTCATAATTAGTCATAATTGATAATCAGTCATAAAACTGTTAGGGGAAATTAGCTATCCTTGTAAAGAAGATCCACAGTACATAATTATGTTTTTATTGGTTAATAAAAATAGATGTTTTGACGTTAAATGGTGTTACAAAGCAATAAAACGAATGCAGGTTATAGACTAACATACTATGAAACTGCCTAATTTTATATTAATTGATAATTTCTTGACGATATTATGGTAACATACATTTCAAAAACAGTTGAACGTCTATTTAACAAATCTGCTGAATCCATATAAAAGGTGGTAATATGGAAATGTGTCAAACAGAGATTCACATTTTAAAGTATATAAAAAATATTTAAATTCATAAATGATAAATATTGTTAAAAAAATTCATAAGTTATAATACATAATAAGCCATAAAACTGTTAGGGAAAATTAGCGATCCTTGTAAAGAAGCTCCACAGTATACATTTATGCTTTTATTGGTTAATAAAATAACTATTTCGACAATAAATGCTGTTACAAAGACATAAAAGGAAAGCAGGTTGTAGACTATTGTGAAAGGCAGGCTGTGAAACTGCCTCCTTTTATATTTATAAATAATTGCTTGATGATATTATGGCAACATACATTTTAAAAGTAGTTGAATTTCTCTTTAACATAACATATGAATTCTTATAAAAGGTAATATGGAAATGTGTCAGACTCACATTTTAAAGTATATAAAAAAGTATTTAAATTCATAAATGCTAAATATTGTTAAAAATAATTCATAATAAGTTATAATTGATAATAAGCACTAAAACGGTTAGGGGAAATTATCGACCCTCGTAAAGAAGCTGAACTGTACATAATTATGCTTTTATTGGTTAATAAAAATAACTGTTTCGACAATAAATGTTGTTTCAAAGACATAAAACGAATGCAGGTTACAGACTACCATGCTGTGAAACTGCCTAATTTTATATTAAAAAATAATATCTTGCTGATATTATGGTAACATACATTTTAAATACAGTTAACCTTCTATTTAAACGTTTCTAAATCCTTTTAAAATGAGTTAATATCTGAAACAGAGAGGGTATGTGTAAAAAAGAGACTCGCATTTTAAAGTAAATAAAAAATATTTGAATTCATCAAATCTAAATATTGTTAAAAATTCATAATTGATCATAATTCATAATAAGTCTTAAAACTGTTCGAGGAAATTATCGCAGCTCGTAAAGAAGTCCAAGTGCACTTAATTTTACTTTATAGGTTAATAAAAATAAATGTTTCGAAAAATGGTTATTATTGTAGGATATTTAATGTAGATAAAACTTTAAGATTTTCGATTATCTTACTAATATTGTTTTTCAATTTGAAATTATTTATTGATTTATATCAGTGTGTGTGTGTGTGTGTTTTAAATAAACACAGATGTATTCAAAATGATAAAACTCATATGTATTAAATATTATTTGTTTTTATACATTTTTAAAAATGACTAAGAGATTTAAAGATGAATCATACAATAAATTGGATTAAAAAATATTCAAAATTTAAAGAAATTCTTTTTTTTTTTTTTTGGTAAATTTTCGAATATAAGTTAACATTTTTTTATTTTTTTAATGAACGAAAAATTTAAATCAAAATTTAGTCCCTAAACGTATACAAATTAGTTTTATCGATATAAAAACAATATAGTGGTAAGTTATTAAAAATTGAATAGTATTTTTTTTAATTTCTCAAATTTTTTGTAAATTACAGGTTTTAAAACTTAGTCTTACTTTCATATTTTTTATTTCTGTGTGTGTTTTTCTCAAATTATACATATGTAATAAAATTATTTTATGTTAATCACAATATCCAAAAAAAAAATAAAATAAACTTAAATTTAAATTTAAATATATGTCGAAAGTGTACCGAATCCCCATAAAACAAAGTCTACCTAATATTAAATTTCATGTATGAATCTATCATGTATGGATTTCATAATGAATGTATCTACTGTAGTTTCATAAAATTTATCATATACGGTTTGAATACGATTTACGATCGTAAAAATTCAAAGTTGAATTCACCTACGGTGATAAAATTCCCTAATGGATAATAAATATTTTTGATTTTCGAAATATATACGCTTTCGTTTTCGAAGAAAACATTTGAATATGCGTAAGTATATTTCTGTGTAGGTATATATTCCAATTTCAGAGATTTAGAGATCTATATTTTTAAAAATTATTGTCCGTCTCCATTTCAATGTTTAAAATTTATGATAGTTTTTGATATAAAAAAAACAATATTCCCGCACTAAGTTTGTATTTAAATATATATATTTTTAAAATATTGATATAAATATACACATTTATCTCTAGAAATACTTTTTATCTTTTTTTCATGCCTATGCGTTAAACCAAATTGAAATTATAACGGGAAATAGTTTTCAGATAAAGCTAAATTAAAGGACGCAACCAATAAATTGGCAAAGAAAAGAAAGATTTAATTTCAATCTCTAATTGCTTTTGTATAATTTTTTTAAATTAAATTGAATTTTTTGATGTATTCCTTAGATTTAGTTGTGTTTTATATAATTTAACTAAATAAGAGCAAAATAAAAAAGATTAATAAAATTATCACTATAATGAAATTTCAACTGTAAGTACATTTTCTAATTCTTGTACAGATGTTCTCAAACTGTTCTGGTATATTGTCAGGAAAAAAATTCGAACGCCTCTTTTTCTACAGAATAGTTTGTTATAACAAATCTTAAATTATTATTACTTATTATTTATAATAAAACCTATCATGTATGGATTTCATAATGAATGTATCTACTGTAGTTTCATAAAATTTATCTTATATGGTTTGAATACGATTTACGATCGTAAAAATTCAAAGTTGAATTCACCTACGGTGATAAAATTCCCTAATGGGTAGTAAATATTTTTGATTTTCAAAATATATACGCTTTCGTTTTCGAAGAAAACATTTGAATATGCGTAAGTATATTTCTGTGTATGAATATATTCCAATTGCAGAGATTTAGAGATCTAAATTTTTTAAAATTTTTTGTCAGTCTCCATTTCAATGTTTAAAATTTATGATAGTTTTTGATATAAAACCAATAATATTTCCGCACTACGTTTTTATTTAAATATATATATTTGAATTCTTGATATATAAATACACAAGTTCAGCTCAAAAAAATGCTTTTTTTTTTTACTTTACGCCTATGCATTAAGACTGAATTGAAATGGTAAAAGGGATATAGTTTTCTGATTAAAGCTAAAGTCAGTGATACAAACAATAAATTAGCAAAGAAAAGAAAGATTAAATTTTAGTCTATAATGTTTTTGTATATATTTTTAATATTAAATTTAATATTTTGCTGTGTTCCTTAGATTTAGTTCTTTTTTATATATTTTAACTAAATAAGAGCAAAATAAAAAAGATTAATAAAATTATCACTATAATGAAATTTCAACTGTAAGTACATTTTCTAATTCTTGTACAGATGTTCTCAAACTGTTCTGGTATATTGTCAGGAAAAAAATTCGAACGCCTCTTTTTCTACAGAATAGTTTGTTATAACAAATCTTAAATTATTATTACTTATTATTTATAATTTAATAATAAATCGCACACACACAAACACACACACACACACACACACATATATATATAATATATATATATATATATATATATATATATATATATATATATGTGTGTGTGTGTGTGTGTGTGTGTGTGTGTGTGTTGTTTTTAGTAGTAAATTTAATTTTTTTCATTACTATTTAGTTTTAATCCTGTTTTATGTATTAACTTAAGAAGAGTAGCATAAAAACGATTTAATAAAATAATTAACTAAAATGAAATTTTGACCTTGGGCGAGTTTTCTAATTTTATAGATTAGTATAGAGGTTCCATAACTTTACTGTCCGATCGTTCCCTTTACAAGAAAAAAGAATTTGAACGCTGCTTTATCCAGTGTTGTTAATTATACCAAATATTAAATAATTACTGCATATTATTTATAATTTAATAAAAATAAATATATATATATATATATAAATATAGGTTTATATATATATAATGTATATATATAAATGTATATATATATATGTATGTATATATGTATATTTATATGTGTGTGTATAATATATATATATATATATATATATATATATATATATATATATATACGATTTCATAGAAGACCATGAAATCATGGGGGTATAGCCCCCATTTTGAATCTGGTTAAAATATGACATATTGCATTTTTTGAAAAGGTTACGCTTTAGTTTTCGATTTTCTCCCAATAGAAAATCTTGATGCACAGTTGGTCTGCTGTAAATGTATAATTATTATGACTTTTGTGTTAATTGTACTATTATTATTATAATTTTAAATTTTAGATTGTTAATACAATACATGAGTGTCATTTTGGATTACTATATAACTAATATATAAATAAATTTTTTAACATGAAAACTGTAAAAATATGGTATGGATTTACACTAATGAAGTCTTTAATTTAAAAAATATCAAAATTAATAATGCATTAATCGCAAGACTACCTTTAAGTTTTCTAATATAACTCAGAACCTAAAAGAGTTATAAAATTCGAATTATATTTTAGAAAGTATTCCTAAAAACTTCACTCACACTTTAAATCTTTCCTCTGACATCTTCTCTGGAACAGTCGTCACAAGTAGTTAAGCTCCTCGAGCAGACGTCCGGAAAAATTTGTCACGGCTGTTGACATCCTCTCGGAAGATGTCCTTCGCAGTGATCCTTCGCAAAATACGACGAAGGTCGGCGAAGTGGAGCAACGCTTTACGAGAGAGAAATGTTACGTTACATATCTATGTTTAAGAAGTTTCGTTTATGATCTTTCAAGTGTTTATTTTCTTTTTCTCTCTCCCTTCGCACACAAATACATTTTTAAGTATAATAATATAACATACGACATAATACTACAAATACACACATAATAATAATGTAGGTATATATGTGTATATATAATATATAAAAATATAGTATTGTGTAGTATCATATATATATATATATATATATATATATTGAAAATACGGTATTATACCGTAGCTCTAACCTCAAAAAAAGAAGTAACTTTCGGTGTTATTAGTCTTTTTTTAGAAAATAAGGTATTTGACCATTGGTCTAATTGGATATAAGCAAAAGGTCTCGGTCTCATTAGCCCTGTGTGTTGCAAATACATTATTAGAGCACAGCTCTAATAGGATGTGAGCAGTAGTTCTCGGTCTCTTAGCCATTCGTATTACAAATACTTTGTTAGACTTTACGTCTAATTAGATATAAGCAAAATGTTTGGATATCATTAGCCCTTGTGTTGGAAATGCGGTATTAGACCGGAGCTCTAATCGGAATAAGGAGTAGGTCTCGGTTTCATTATCCGTATTGTTGTAAATATGGTAGTTGTCCTAACTAACCTATGACATTGTCACAAAATTCTATGAGGGTTATCTCTAAAATACCTTATCAAATAAAGAAAATTAAAAAAAAAAATGGGAAAGATTATTTTTATTTCTCTACACAGTTAAAAGTATATTCTAATACTTAAAATGAATTCAAATATAAATTTTTATTGAATATTCAGCTATTATATATGAATAATTTACAGTTACCATTATAAATTATAGTAAGGTAGTTAGATAAAAATTGATCATAGAAAACACTTCTTATCTGCTCCATTCATGTAGGTGAGTGAATTATTTACATGATACGTAATACACAAGAAATTAAAAAATCTGTCGGTTATTATCTGCCAGAATGGAAGTGACGTTCAAGACAATATGAGCGACTTAATGCCTGACACTATCTGAAATACGGTGACAGCTCTCTCCCCTTTTTGAGTGAATGGCGTAATTAATACTTAATTGACTACCCCGTTCATTTTGTTCAAAAGACACTCTCCTTCCCCCATTTCTAGAAGTCTGCCAGGGACAGTGCGAACAGTTTCGACAGCTTCTCTGACAGCTCGTACTTAATAGATTGTTCTTTCTCAGGAAATCGTCCTGGAAGTGTGTCTGTCTGAAGTAGGAGACTTTCGATTATAACGATAATAGAGGAATATGTGGGTGTTGAAAAGTGGGATATGGGAGGAGAATAAGATGTTTTTTAAGGGATAATATCCAATAAAGGATAAATGTCTAAACTGGTGATACGTTTCTCAGCTACGCATGCAAACACAAATATGAATATACGTGTGTACTTATAAAGTGTTATAACATAAGATCTCCAGATTAAAATATGGTGAATTGGAGATCTTTAATGCGATAATAATCAGTATAAATGAGAAAATTGGAGATACGTTTTTCAGCTACGCATACATGCACAACTATGAGTATACATGCGTGCTCCGAAATTGGTATAACTTAAGATCTCCAGATTAGAATGTGGATTATTAGAGGTCTATAATGCGATAATGCTCAGCAAATGTTAAATGCCTGAACTGGTGATACGTTTTTCAGCTACATACACTCACACACACACACACACACACACAACACACACACATATATATATATATATATATATATATATATATATATATATATATATATATATATATATATATATATATATATAAACATGTAAATGTGCAAAAAAATTGTTATAACAACAAGTATTTATTTAAATATGAGAGGAGAATACAAGGTATTTAATGATATAATATTCAATAAAAGTTAAATGCCTAAATTTTGATACGTTTTTTAGCTACATATCCATTTACGCATGTATGTACATTGCATATAAATTGGTATAACAACAGGTCTACAGACTTACATATGGGAGGAGAATAACAGGTCTTTATTGCGATAATATTCAATAAAAGTTAAATGCCTTAATTGGTAATACGTTTCTAAGCTAAGCATGCATGCACAAGTATGAGTATACTAGTGTGCTTATAAATTGTGTTTATAAATTGGTATAACATAGGATCTCTAGATTAAAATATGGGAGGACAATTAAATGTCTGTAATGGGATAATACTCAGTAAAGGTCAAATGCTTAAATTGATACGTTTCTCAGCTACGCACGCATAAACAGCTATGATATACAAGTGTGCATATAAGTTGGTATAACAACATGTATTTATTTAAATATGGGAGGAGAATAAGAGGTATTTAATGAGATAATATTCAATAAAAGTTAAATGCCTAAATTGTTGATACGTTTTTTAGCTACACATACATTTACGCATGTATATAAATGTGCATAGAAATTGGTATAACAACAGGACTTTAATGCGATAATATTCAATAAAAGCTAAATGCCTTAATTGGTGATACGTTTCTCAGCTAAGCATGCATGCACAAGTATGAGTATACTAGTGTGATTATAAACTGGTATAACATAAGATCTCTAGATTGAAATATGGGAGTACAATTAGAGGTATTTAATGGGATAAAAGTAAAGGTTAAATGCCTAAATTGATGATGCATACCTCAGCTACGCATGCATATACAACTATGAGTATACAAGTGCACTTATAAATTGGTATAACATAAGATCTCCAGATTAAAATATTGATAATTAGATATCTATAATGCGATAATGATCAGTAAACGTTAAATGCCTGATGCTGTTGATACGTTTTTGAGCTACACATACAATTACGAATGTATGTACGTCTGCATATAAATTGATATAACAACATGTCTCCAGATTTACATACGAGAGAAAAAAAAGAGGTCTTAAAAGGGATAATATTCAATAAAGGTGAAATGCCTAAATTGGTGATACGTTTTTAAGCTACGCATACATACATACATATGCATATAACAGTGTGCATGTAAATTTGAATAACAAAAGGTCTCCAGAGTTAAATGTGGAAGGAGAGTTTGAGGTCGTTAATGCGATAATATTCAATAAAAGTTAAAAGCCTAAATTGGTGATTCGTTGTACAGCTACGAAGTTTTCCGATGTTTTCCCCTTTAAAGTAAACTTAATTGGCCATGTCAATTGATCATACATAACAGATCTATGACGTATCAATCATATGCCAGCTGGACAGGTCCCGACTCCTGCCAGTAGCGTGGTAACAGTGGTCCGAAATGGAAACTCTAATTCCTTCTCCCGCCGCCTGCAAGGTTCGGTCGATGATCTTGAATGCACAAAGCATTGCACCAATTGAAATTCATCGTCAGCTCTGTCAGGTCTATGAGCCGAAACTGACACTCGAACACAAAATTCAACGCTCAGGAGCAGAACTGACATTTCTGCTACGGTATCACGATCATCTGCTACGGCAATGAGACTTGGATTTTGCAGTTTACATAGAAACTAAGCAACTGTCAATGCATTAGCGTCAAAGTGGATCTTCGGTCAGGACCAAAGTCAAACACCCGCTGTCGGTACGGAAATGTATGTGCACGGTGTTCTGGGACAGGTAGGCTGGTTTCATTCACAGGCGGTAGAGTTCTGCTACAGAGGGATGCAAAAGTTGATCCCACAATACGACAAGTGTCACAATTCTGCTGGTGGCTATGTTCAAAATTTGCTGAAACATTGCTGTACTTGTTGCCAATATATCGCTGAAAGTGTGAGTTCTTTTTTTCTTTTAAGTAGGGAAACTTACTTTCTGAATGCGCCTCGTATACACCTAGATATATGTATAATAGTATCCATATGATGTAAAATAGACCTCTAGACTTAAATTACGTCTTATTAGTACACTTTATATTATTTATTGTGAACTCTTTTGCGCCATCTGACTATTTGATTTATATTTTACTGAACTACTCAGATCAGGTTTATATGCTTTATGCTCACAAACTAATACGCATATATGTATAAATAAATATACGGCTTATAAAAATATTCATTGCTGATCACATTGGAGAAACAGCCGATATTTTTAATTGGAAGAGCTAGCTTAACATGTAATTCAGAAGCAGCTATTGGGGAGAAAAAGGCTCACAGTTCAGACTCAAGACCAGGCAAAATACTTTGTAATATCCTTTAGTTACACGCTAAGGAGGGGAACTCAAGGTCGAGTCTTTAACAGGCAGGGAAAAAAACGTGTATCTGTTTGATCTGGGAAAAGGCTGTCGCTAAGAGAAGAAAATCACGTGACTGACTTCTCATGAGAAAGATGTTTAGATTAGTATTTTCTTTAAGACTTGTTGGAACATAAATGGTAAATATGTAGACAGTTGCACTAAAATTGAAAATATCTTTATTTTTTCTTAGGAGAATAGATAACTGTATTTGGAAATGGAACAAAAATGGCTATTCGTAGAAATTAATAGTTTAATCTTTAGCATTACTTCCGTTCCTCCTTAAAATATTCTGAGAGATTCATAAGCTTTTTTTTATTTTTGGTGGTTGTATTTGGATTGATTTGGAGACTACGGTCCACTTTTTGCAACACGAGGGCTAATTAGACCGGGATATACTGTTAAAGACGATTCCGAAAAGCTTCAAACATCCATGCCACAGTGTGATTCGAACCCATCAACTCCGGTTCCGAAGGCTAGCACCCTAACCATTCAGCCATTATTCGGCTTTTGGAGACTGGAAAGATTAAGAAAACTAGTACATAAACGGGGAAATTTTTGTCAACGTTAGGGATAATAATTTTATATATACATTTTAAACACAATTTTAAATAAATTTTATTTGTTTAATTGATATTTTTAAAATATCCTTACATTTTGGTTTAGCAGGTCTCAAATATTAAGATGAATTCTAGACACTAATTTTAACTGCTTTTTATTTTTATTTTTAGTTTAGCAGGTCTCAAATATTAAGATGAATTCTAGACACTAATTTTAATTCCTTTTTATTTTTATTTTTGGTTTAGCAGGTCTCAAATATTAAGATGAATTCTAGACACTAATTTTAATTCCTTTTTTTTCAGGAGACCAAAACTGTGTCACCAAATCGGCTGCACTCATCATATCGGCTCTTAGGTATGTACTGACATTTTTGAATTTTTTTCGAACGGTGTAGTAGTACTGTAATTAATGCAATGGCACTTAATATATCTTTTATAAATACTAAATGAGCATTTTGTATCTCACAATTGCCCTCGATAGTCGAGACCTATGAATCCTAGTATAACCAAAGACATCCCAGAATATTATCTATTCCATAGCTAAGTGGCTTATGATTTCTAGAAAATGCACAGATAATGGTGTACGAAGGACTCATTTGT
>CM063507.1:44533573-44538573 GCA_032207245.1 Pardosa pseudoannulata | reverse complement strand
GTCTTTGTGACTAACTAAAAAAATAATCAGTAAAAATTTGATCATATGTAAAATGCCATACACAACGCAACTCAAATAATATTTAGTCTTTGTGACTAACAAAATAAATAATCAGTATAAATTTGATCATAGGTAAAATACCATACACAACGCAACTCAAATAATATTTAGTCTTTGTGACTAACAAAATAAATAATCAGTATAAATTTGATCATAGGTAAAATACCATACACAACGCAACTCAAATAATATTTAGTCTTTGTGACTAACAAAATAAATAATCAGTATAAATTTGATCATAGGTAAAATACCATACACAAGGCAACTCAAATAATAATATGGTTTTATTACTAACAAAATAAATAATCAGTATAAATTACATCATAGGTAAAATACCATACACAACGCAACTCAAATAATATTTAGTCTTCGTGACTAACATAATAAATAATCAGTATAAATTTGATCATAGGTAAAATACCATACACAACGCAACTCAAATAATATTTAGTCTTTGTAACTAACTAAATAAATAATCAGTATAAATTTGATCATAGATAAAATGCCATACACAACGCAACTCAAATAATATTTAGTCTTTGTGACTAACTAAATAAATAATCAGTATAAATTTGATCATAGGTAAAATACCATACACAACGCAACTCAAATAATATTTAGTCTTTGTGACTAACAAAATAAATAATCAGTATAAATTTGATCATAGGTAAAATACCATACACAACGCAACTCAAATAATAATATGGTTTTATTACTAACAAAATAAATAATCAGTATAAATTACATCATAGGTAAAATACCATACACAACGCAACTCAAATAATATTTAGTCTTTGTGACTAACAAAATAAATAATCAGTATAAATTTGATCATAGGTAAAATACCATACACAACGCAACTCAAATAATATTTAGTCTTTGTGACTAACTAAATAAATAATCAGTATACATTTGATCATAGGTAAAATACCATACACAACGCAACTCAAATAATATTTAGTCTTTGTGACTAACAAAATAAATAATCAGTATAAATTTGATCATAGGTAAAATACCATACACAACGCAACTCAAATAATATTTAGTCTTTGTGACTAACAAAATAAATAATCAGTATAAATTTGACCATAGGTAAATACCTAAATATAAGCGAGAGTTACACGACATGTATCGCATTTTCCCCAGATGAAATCCTTTAGAAGACTAAGTTATTATCAATAAATATCCTTTAATAAAATGAAAGAATTTTTTTCCTCTTGATCAAACATCAATATCCCTAAAATAATCATTACATCGGGGACTCAAATACTGCTAAGAATGTAATAAGAAAAGTGAGGTGATATCATCCGTAGGTGTTTTTAACGACCCTTCAATATCACCCGATAAGCAAAGAGTCATTTTTCGCGCTCGGCTGTCATCCAGCTGACCTTGACACTGGATAACCTATCGCAAAATCGGTCGTAAACTCCAGGGCGTGAATTTCCTCGCACCTTGTTGCTTCAATCTAAATTGTATCTTAACAAAATCCAATAAAAGTCAGCGCTTCACGGCCCCATAATTCTGACATAAATGCCTGAGAAATGACCGTTTGCGAACATTTATTTTATGTATCCCTGGAGATTTTCGATTAAATTCAGTCCTCTTTTTATTGCTGCTACATGGGTGTGGATGTATTAATCTAATTTTTATTTCATTGTACGAAGTTGTACTCATAGAAATACACATTTTTTAGATTTTATCCTAATTACTCATTTTCATTGAACCTGAAAGCCGAACGATGGCCGATTGATTATGGTGCTTGCATTCGGAACTGGAATTCGTGGGTTCGAATCCCGCTGTGGCATAGGATGCTCATAACCGTTCGGAATCGGCTTTAAGCTGTGGATTCCGTTATAATTATCCCTCGAGTTGCAAAAAGTAGACCGTAGCACTCCAAACCAAACCAATACCATTAAGCATGAATCAGGTTAGTAAACTTTTATGTTACTTAAAAAGAAACTTTAATTTTGAAAATTTACAAGGTTATGCGACTCTTAAAAGTCGAAATTATCATTTTGTCATAGCTTGCAAACTACCAGTTTTACAAAAAGAAAACTTTTTTAGCATAGTTAGAAGAAATAAGTATCCTCACACACATATCTCATTCAGTTTCGAAACAAAAAAAATATTTTTAAATTAGAGATACTTTGTTGCATAATATCAAGGCAAAAATGATAACAAGGTGAAGATATACATATATATATATATATATATACACATATATATATATATATATATGTGTGTGTGTGTACTTATATATGTGTATATATATATATATATATATATATATATATATATATATATATATATATATATATATATATATATATATATCAGAAGGGCGTGCGGTCCATATGTGCAGCAAAATTATGAGAGACAATTAATTTTCTGCACCTATGTCTACCTATCTTTATATGGTATATAATAATTATTTATAATAGGGGAGAGTGGGGCACTTTGGGACTTAGCCCACCTTGGGACACCTTTATTTTCATATTTTAATTTGCAATCAGGAATTAGTGCTCATGTGTATTGATAGATGAAATTACTCTTCATTCTCAAAGAATTTTGATGAAGATAGTGCTTATAGGTAAGGAACAATTTCATTTTCTTTGTTTTGGATTAACCAAAATTACATCAATGTGCATTTTTAAAAGTAATTTTAAAAAAAAAAATTTAAATATTTTAAAAAAGTTTATTGTTAGGAAAGAAAATTCATTTATTATTATTTCTATCTTAATAAATAAACTGTATTGTTAAATCTAACTGTATAGTAGTTACCGACAGATACTATGTAAAATGGGGCAGGTTGGGACACACATAGATGGGGCACCTCGGGACACTTTAAAAAGTGTAAACAAATATCAATCCAAGCAAAATAATTAATATTTTGGTGCCTAATTTTTAATTAAAATTTTAAACGCCAAAATATTAATTTATTAACCTTTTTTCAGAAAAAAATGGTGAGAACCACAAAAACGAACAGAAAGTATTCTTCTGTAAATGATAATATGCTTGAATTAGCTGCAGAAAATGTTCTGACTCATGTGTTGTCTTTAAGAAAAGCAGCAAGAACCTTTTGTGTAAGCAAAAGTACCCTTAGCCGCCATATACTTAAATTCAAAAGTAAATATTAATTCACAACAGGCTTTAAATAATAGTCAAATATAAAAAGTGGCCAAATTTTTAGTAAGGAAGAAAAGATAATATTAGTCCTTTATTACAGGCTTCAAAACTTCACTATGGGCTAAGAATAAGGGAAGTTAGAACTCTTACATTTGAGTTTACTCTAGCTGCTAATAAAAATATTTTGCCAAATCGGATTCGGAAGAAAAAGCTGGTGTAGTTTGGTACCTTGGCTTCATGAAAAGACATGCTAAATCTATTTCTCTTCATTTGTTGGTTAAATTTGTTGGCATCAAATATAAGATTTGTTAAAAAAATGTATTAACTTGAACAATTTTCAGCCATTTCTCTTTTATAACAGTTAATAAAAATAATTTGAACAGTATTTTGTATTTGTTATTTAGTGTCCCAACCTACCCCATACAGTGGGGCAGGTTGGGACATTGGAAAGGTATATTGTATATTTTATTACTCTTTAACTAAATGAGATACTAAGTAGACTTAATGTTTATAAGAAGCAGATATGATGACAATATATGCATGCATACTTATTTTTTTTTTAATTAGCTTTAAAAAAATCATAAAAATGTTTAACTGAAAATTGTCTCAAGGTGCCCCAGTCTCCCCTATATTCAAATATTTTGTTGATTTTCTTGCTTGTATTTACGCAGTGCGTGCGGTACTAGGTGCTGTACCACGTAGCGTGCAAACAAACGTAGGAAGTTTTGATGTGTACGCACTGATTAAAAATCACGCTTTATATGTATGGTCTACCGGAGAAGAACAGCTTACTATATAGCGCTGAGGCAAGTGCAGCTATTTTTCCTGAAATTGGCATTCAGAATCATCCTAAGGTACGGTTTATTAAGCGTTGTAGTAGAGTGGGGACTTACGTGCTTTTGGTTTTTAACTAATTAACTGAACATTAACCGACTTTGCAGACGGTTAATGTTTAAATTTATATATTGTAAGATTTTGTTTTCATGGAAATATAAAATAAGTATTTCATCAATATAAAGTAAAATGTTTTAGTGTGGTAAAATGATTTCGGTGATGTATTATATTTATTGAAATAATTCGCTGAAAAACAATGTTGTTTTGTTTCAAAGAAACTAATTTTAACAGAACAGTCCAAATTTTACCATTCATTGTGTCTTACAGACAGTTTATAAGTTATATCTGTAACACCATATCCCTGGTTTTGTTTTTAAAAATTGTCAGGATGTTTTTCGCAGAATATATGATTTTCAAATGTTAAAAAGAATTAATAAATATTATTTAATCCACTGACCGAATAAGAAACAGTCCCTTCTATTGTGCCAGCGTGCAGCGAAATCCTCTGCACGCGGAATAGACGTTCGGTTTGTCGGCACCAATGACCAACCGGATGAGGCACAGCAGCGCCGGGCGTCATGTGGTGCCACGTTTGCTGAACATATGTTTTTCGTAGAAGCCCGAATCGTGGCTTTTTCGACGCCGATATGACGCCATACAAAAGACATGATTTTTGCTTCAGTGCTAGTAGAATTCTCATAAGTTTAGCTGTTTTTTATAGTTAGAACTCGACTACTCGTAAGTAAATCTTTTATTTATTGTATTCTTTAAATTTATATTCATAATAAATAACCCGTTTCAGAATAGAGAACTCGTCTCAATAATTAAAGGTTTATTGGAAAATCCATGTTCTCTGCACACACTGCATGAAAACCTACCGCACGGCCACTGGATATATATATATATCTATATATATATATATATTAGTATATATCATATAATATCTATACTAATATATATATATATATATATATATATAT
>CM063507.1:44526073-44528573 GCA_032207245.1 Pardosa pseudoannulata | reverse complement strand
AAATATTTAACACACAACGCAATTTAAAATAAATCCCACTATACATTTGATCACAGGTTGATACTTAAATATATAACGAGGACTACACGACATTCTACATAGAAGATTCCATCGGTGCCAAATATAATACACTATTGCGTCAATTAATAGAGAAAGCTGTGGAATTTGGCATCATAACACAGCGGTTTACGGGCAACATAGATCATATACATATTTATAACTGTGATTATCCATTATAAGTAAACTATCATATCCGTGAACAACCTTGCGAACGAGGTTTAAGATTTTTATGAATATGAAAACTATAATAATGGTTCTAAAACTTTACATGGGAACATTTACTACCCAGACCTAAGGCTGGGTGTGAAGCAGCTAGTCTATATATATATATATATATATATATATATATATATATATATATATATATATATATATATATATATATTTATATATTATATATATATATATATTATATATATATATATATATATATATATATCTATATATATATATATAAATGAATTTGTGTCTGTCTGTCTGTACTCAATGGACTCAAAAACCATGCATCTAATCGCGTGAAAATTTGGGAAATTCTTAGGTTTATCCCTAGGAATGTTTTTGTAAATTTTGAACATTCGAAATCCATTCCTTCCCCCTTTTTTGAGCATTTCATGTCATTATTCTAAGCATTATTTTCCCCGGTTAAACGCAAACGATTAACGTTTTAATTTATCGTATCATAACTAAGTGAAAGAAGCAATTTTTCTAGCAATGTGACGTCATCCCAAGTAATTGTTTTAAACTCAGTTTTCCTCGGTTAAAAGCAGGAGATTAAAATTTTCAATTTGTCACATAATAAATATTGGAAAATGATATTTTTTGTCATTATGACGTCATTTCTTTAAATATCTCATTTATTCATTTCTTATTTTATATTATTTAAACATCGTCTGCGCAATATCAATTCGATTTGACCTGGAAATTTAGATATAAATGGATTTACTTTGGTTTATATGTGACGCAAATTATAGCATTTTTATATGAGAACTAATTTTAAATTTAATTCTTGGTTAATTTTTACGTTACAATGAAATGTTTATCAATAATATTCTAACAACAAAAAATACAAATTTCAGTGACTGTATTAAAGCTTACAAGTACTTAACTTTAGTACTTTAACAAGTACTTTATAAGTCATAAAGGTAACACAGTGCACTTACTGGACATTCAGTTATTAATAAACTGTTATAATCGTCAATAACCTTAAACATACAAGATTTATTTAGCATTTCTATTAATACGTCTTATTATCTTTAATAGTGGCTCTAAGCCTTTCATAAAAATATTTTAAAACCCAGATCGAAGGCTGGGTGCGAAGCAGCTAGTTGTTTAATAATTGTTGTTATTTTACAACAGTCTATAATTACTACAATATACTACAATTACTGCAATTTTTCGTAGAATACCCCAAAAAATACTTTTTTAGTTTGACATGGTTATTTCTGAATTAGAAATTTCTAATTAGTTAGAATTAAAAAAAAGCCTGAGAGATCTAGAAGTACTTTGTTTAACAAAAACAAATTCACAACTCAGTATGGAAAAGCAGTTTCTGTGAAAGTTAATTTGCTATAAACTGTAAAAAGAATGTGAAAACATTCCTATACATTTCTATTAACATTTTAGTGGACAGTGGTTTCGCAGGAAAACCTTCTGTTAAACATATTTTCTCTATTTGTTTTAAGAAATATGAATGGTTTTTTCGGGGTTTTTTATGTTTTTGACATTTAAAAATTACAATAAATGATAGTACTACACTTAATTATTTTTTTTCTTTTGAAATAAATGTATTTAAACTTGCTGTACCTGGAAAGTTAGTAATTCGATTTTTTCCCGTATGATATCAAACAAAAATATCTATTCAAACAACACTTATAAATTGTTAAACTATTTATTTATTATACTTTTTAAGAACACTTATTTATTGTTCTTACAATATAATTAAAATTTTAAAAAGTATTATGTTCACGCTGTACAAGGGGGTGGGTTTGTCAGTTAACTCCCCTTATTCCCTCCTAAGATATTCTCTAATGAAAACCTAAGGATTGTAAAAAAAATTTTAATACATTTTTCATTAATAAGGTTCATAGGTAATATTTATAAACTAATTTCATAAAATTCCAAAGAGTTTATATAGATGACCTTTAAAGGGTTAAAGCGAAAATTTCTTCTTCCTCAAAAATTCATTTTCTTTTCCCCAGCTTTCCAAAATTCAAGAAATTAATTATAATTTTCCAACGTTTAAGCGTTGCGGTTAATGTGGAATGACATTAAATACAAATTATGTGTTTCAATTGCAAGCTCTCTTCAAATCCCAGCGCAATATTTTCACTCAATTAAACACATGACACTTTCTTTGGAAAATTCAATAATTCGAGGCTGATGAAAATCCTCCAGTTTCATTAAATAAGAGAAAAGATAGCAAATGGGAATGCTGAATATC
>CM063507.1:44508573-44521073 GCA_032207245.1 Pardosa pseudoannulata | reverse complement strand
TCATAGGATAAAGAAATCGTACACTGAATCCGATTCTTTCTCAAATTACACATATTACTAATAGGAAAGCATGTCTGCTATCACACTAGAAATCCTGATCTTCATAGAATTCAGATTTCCTACACTAAATCCTTTTCTTTCCCAAATTGCAAGTAATACTAATCGGAAAGCGCGTCTTCTATTACACTAGAAATCCACATCTTCTTCATAGGATAAAGAAATCGTAAACTGAATCCGATTCTTTCCCAAATTACATATATTACTAATCGGAAACCATGTCTGCTATCACACTAGAAATCATGATCTTCTTCATAGAAGGAAGATTTCCTACACTAAATCCTTTTCTTTCCCAAATTGCAAGTAATACTAATCGGGAAGCGCTTCTTCTATTACACTAGAAATCCACATCTTCTTCATAGGATAAAGAAATCGTAAACTGAATCCGATTCTTTCCCAAATTACATATATTACTAATCGGAAAGCATGTCTGCTATCACACTAGAAATCATGATCTTCTTCATAGAAGGAAGATTTCCTACACTAAATCATTTTCTTTCCAAAATTGCAAGTAATACTAATCGGAAAGCGCGTCTTCTATTACACTAGAAATCCACATCTTCTTCATAGGATAAAGAAATCGTACACTGAATCAGATTCTTTCCCAAATTACACATATTACTAATAGGAAAGCATGTCTGCTATCACACTAGAAAACTGCATCATCTTCATCCAAAACAGAAATTGTATACTAAATACGTTTCTTTCCCAATTTGCAAGTATTACTAATCGAATAAGGTTACATGTGAGGAGGATTTAAGAGAAAAAAAAAGCTGAAATTAATAATTTGAGCAATCAGTCCTACCAAAAAGAAAACAAAATCTCCAACCATAGCTACATCGTTTTAATTCACTCAGATGTGATTTCTTCAGAATTAAGTATTTAACTAATAAAATAGCAATTGGAAGAGTCTAAAGGAAAGCAATGCAAATATCTTAACTAAGTTTCCCAAACTGTAATCAGTAACCTAATACTAATCGTGAAGCATGTTTGCAATCACACGATAAATCCGAAACTTCTTTATCCGGAAACTAAAACATTTGTATTTTCAAAGCGTACATGTTGACATGTAATGAGGATTTAAGAAAGAAATAAAATCGAAATTACAAATTTTAGCAATCCAATCTACCAAAAAGAAAACAAAAACTGCAACCATATGCGAATACACGCATTTCTAAAGTAGCTATATCATTTTAACTCACTCACATATGATTTCTAACTCAGGCAGGATTTCTCCAGAATTAAATATTTAACAAAAGAAAATATCAAGATGCACTTAGCAACCTTATACTAATCGTGAAGTATATTTGCCATCACACGATAAATCCGAAATTTCTTTATCCAGAAACTAAAACAGTTGTATTTTCAAAGCTTACAGTTAGCGTGCGATAAGGCTTTAAAAACAAAAAAAAAATTGTAATTACTAATTTGAGCAATCAAACCTACCAAAAAGAAAACAAAACCTTCTACTATATACGAAAACACGCAGTTCTAAAGAAGCTATATCATTTTAACTCACTCAGATATGATTTCTCATTCAGTCGTGATCGCTCCAGAATTAAGTATTTAACTAAAAATAGCAATTGAAAGAGTCTAAAAGAAAGAAATGCAAATACCTTAACTAAATTTATAAAATTGCATTTAGTAATCTAATTTTAATCGCGAAACATATTTGCTATCAAGCGATAAATCCGGAACTTCTTTATCTAGAAACTAAAACAGTTGCATTTTCAAAGCTTACAGTCTGACATGCTATGCGGCTTTAAGAAAGAGAAAATTTGAAATTACTAATTTGAGCAATGAAACTTACCAAAAAGAAAATTAAATCTCCAACCATATACGAAATCTCTCAGTTCTAAAGTAGCTGCATCATTTTAATTCACTCACATGATATTTCTCACTCCAGCGTTATTTCTCCAGATTTAAGTATTTAACAAAACAATAGCAATAGGTACAATCTAAAAAAAGCAATGCAAATATCTTAACTAAGTTTCCCAAATAGCATTTAGTAACGTAATACTAATCGTGAAGCATGTTTGCTATCACACGATAATTCCGAAACTTCATTATCCCGAGACTAAAACAGTTGCATATTAAAAACATACAAACTGAGATGTGATTAGGATTTAAGAAAGAAAAAAAAATTGAAATTACTAATTTAAGAAATTAAACCTACCAAAGAGAAAACGAAAATTCTAACATATACGAATACAAGCAGTTCTAAAGTAGCTACATCATTTTAACTCACTCAGATATGATTTCTCACTCAGACGTGATCGCTCAAGAATTAAGCATTTAACTAAAAATAGACATTTGAAAAGTCTAAATGAAAGCAATGATAATATTTTGACTAATTTTCTCAAACTACATTTAGTAACCTAATTCTAATCGTGAAACATATTTGCTATCACACAATGAATCCGAAACTTCTTTATCCGGAAACTAAAACAGCTGCATTTTCAAAACTTACAAGTTGAGATGTGATTAGGTTTTATGAAAGCAAAATATTGAAATTACTGATTTGAGCAATCAAACCTACCAAAAAGGAAACAAAATCTCCAACCATATACGATTACTCGCAGTTCTTAAAGTAGATACATGATTTTAACTGACTGAGATGTGATTTCTCACCCATCCATGATTTCTTAAGAATTAAGTATTTAACAAGAAAAGAAATAGCAATTGGAAGAATCTAAATAAAAGCAATGCAAATATCTTAACTAATGTTTCCTAAACTGTACTTTGTAACCTAATTCTAATCTTCAAGCATGATTGCAATCACTAGATAAATCCGAAACTTCTTTATCCAAAAACTAAAACAATTTCATTTTCAAATCGTACAAGCAACTCCAACCATATACGAATACACGCAGTTCTAATGAAGCTACATCATTTTATCTCACTCAAATGTGTTTTCTCACTCAGGCGTGGTTTCTCCAGAATTAAGTATTAAAACAAATAGCAATAGAAAGAGACTAAAGGAAAGCAGTGCAATTATCTTAGCCAATTTTCCCAAACTGCACTTAGTAACCTTAGTAATCGTGAAGCATATTTGATATCACACGATAAATCCGAAACTTCTTTATCTAATAAAATGAAACTAAAACTGTTTCATTTTCAAAGCATATAAGCCGACAGGTGATGAGGCTTTAAGAAAGAAAAAAATTGCAATTACTAATTTGAACAATCAATCTTACTAAACAGAAAAGAAAAACCTCCAACCATATACGAATACATGGAATTCTAAATTAGCTACATCATTATAACTCACTCAGATGTGATTTCTCACTCAGGCGGGATTTCTCCAGAATTGAGTATTTAACAAACAAAAAAAAAAGCAAATGGATGAGTCTAAATGAAATCAATGCAAATATCGTGACTTAATTCCCAACACTGAAAGTAAACGTCACATGTTAACATATTCACTTTGAAAATGCAACCAATTTAGTTTCTGGATAGAGGAGCTTCGGGAAGCAAATTTCCCTAATCAATTATAGCTCCAAAATGTTGAGTGACGTGACAAGACTCACATAATATTCGTTTCACATGATGACTTCGATTTGCAGCCTATTTTCGGAACCTAATTCAATATTTTTCCGGGATTAAACACGAGACACCTTCTTTTGGAAATCTAATAAATTGAGCTCGATTCCAATCCTCGAGTTTTATTAAATAAACGGAACTATAACGAATCCGAAAGTTCAATATCGATAGCGAACTCATATCAACGTTACTGCCATTTACTTAGCGGTTAAATTCGTTTATATTTTATCTGGACCCGCAGTCTAGGAAAACAGCCGTATAAAGAAAAATTTATGACCCGTTCGAGGCGAATAATTAATGACGGTAATAGTTATGGAATGGATTTATCCCGATAGAAGTGGAAATAAATTGTTAAAGCCGTCAACAAATACCTTTTTATATTCTTGCATGCATATCATTGAGAAAGTGTTGTAATAACCTAAAAATTCGACCTCTTATTGGATTGATTTTCCAAGACTTCGGAAATACAAGAAGCTCATAATTAAACTTCTTTACTTTAAAGTTTTCAAATATCAAAGCTATTGATCACAAACATATGAAATTTTTAGTAGAAAAAATCATGGAATGGGAATTTTCATGAACGGATAAAAATTATAAGGTCAAAATTTCAGCATTAGAAGGTGATTTGTGAGAAATTGAGTCTCTATGTACCTAGAAGAAAACTTTAATTATGAAACTTTAAATGTCTGTTTTGACAGTTCCTTAACTGGTTATAACTAGGTCACTCCTGACATCTGAATGCAAATACGATTATCGAATTTATCATTGATTACTCGTAGAATGTCGTTATTTTGTATTTATGACGATTATAACTTCAAGTTCTACACTTCCTCTTTAGATAGAAATCTACATTACATTTAACTACAAATTTCAGTATAACTTCAAAGACTCCAAAAGTACATGGTATTCATAATTAAACTTCTTTACTTTAAAGTTCTCTGAGTCAAAACTATTGCTCACAAAGATATGAAAGGCTGGGAAGAAATAATGAGATGGGAATTTCCATGAGCGGATAGAATATATTAGGGCAAAATTTCAGCATTAGAAGGTGATTTGTGATAAATTGCATCTCTATGTACGTATAAAGAATATTTAACTATGAAACTTTAAATGTCTATTTTGACAATTCCTGAACTGCTTATAACCAGTTCACTCCTGATATCTGAACTCGCAAATGGATATATAATTTATCATTGGTTAGACGTAGAATGTCATTATTTTGTATTTAGGATGATTATAACGTCAAGTTCTACACTTCCCCTTTAGATAGAAATCTTCATTGTATTTAAAGAAAAATTTCAGTATAACTCCAAAGACTGTAAAGGTACACAATATTCATAATTAAACTTCTTTACTTTAAAGTTCTCTGAGTCAAAACTATTGTTCACAAAGATATAAAAGCTGGGAAGACATAATGAGATGAATTTCCTTGAGCGGATAGAATATATTAGGGCAAAATTTCAGAAATAGAATGTGATTTATGATAAATTGCGTCTCTAAGTACGTAGAAAGAAACTTTAAATGTCTTTTCTGATAATTCATTAACTGATTATAACTAGTTTACTCCTGACATCTGAATGCACATACGATTGTCTAATTTATCATTGATTAGTCGTAGAATGCCATTATTTTATATTTAGGACGATTATAACTTCAAGTTCTACACTTCCCCTTTAGATAGAAATCTGCATTACATTTATAGAAAAATTTCAGTATAACTTCAAATACTCCAAAAGTACACGGTATTCATAATTAAACTTCTTGGCTTTAAAGTTGTCTGAGTGAAAACTATTGTTCACAAAGATATGAAATGCTGTGTACACATAATGGGATGGGAATTTCCTTGAGCGTATAAAATATATTAGGTCAAAATTTCAGCATTAGAAGATGATTTGTTAAAAATTGCGTCTGTATGTGAGTAGAAGGAAACTTTAATTTAGAAACTTTAAATGTACATTTTCACCATAACTGAACTGGTTACTGCTAGTTCACTCCTGACATCTGAACGCACATACGATTATGGCATTAACTTGATAGGATTAGTCTTAGAATGTCTTGTATTTAGGACTATTATAATATTAAGTTTTACACTTTCCCTTTAGATCGAAATATGCAGTGCATTTAACGAAAAAAATTTAGGAATTTAATATCTCGTGCGCAGTGTTCGGCACAATACATTTTTGTGTGTTTAGTGGAATCATACAAATTATGAGTCACAGACCATGACTTTTAAAATGGCAAAGCGTCGCGATGCTAAGTATGTCGACAATGTACATATAATCTTCATTACATATAATCACTTTGATTTGCCTGTGATCTTGAAAGTCAAGTGCAATAACTTCTTGCAGTTAAACGCATGGCACCTCTTTATCAGAATGCAATATTTTCAGAGGAAATCGAATTCTCGAATTTTATTAAATAAACGAAAGGATAATAAATTCGAGAGTTTATCATCCCTACGCAACTCACATGAATATTATTGCATTTAATTATCGGTTCAATTCGTTTATATTTTGTCCCGGGTTACTGCGTTGTTATGAAAAATATATTTCTCTTTCGAGACGAATTATTAATGACAGTAATAATTATAGGGTAAATTTCTCTTCGTAGAAGAGGAAATAAATCATTTACGCCATTCACGTATAAATGTATTTCCTTTTATATTTAACTCCCTTGACTTTCGAAACAATAAATGAAGAAATTATTCAGTAGTATTTTCAAGTTCAATTTACTTATTTCGCCATTTTGTTTTTTAGCAAATGTTGTGTTTCCAGAGGATTTTTTAAAATCGTGAAAAGTACTTGAAAAGATAGAAATTAGTTAATAAATGCAAATAAAATCTAAGATTAAAATTTGTTGTTATAATATAGAAAAAAAAAGTTGTTATGAATAATTATTCGAATCCATCTCCACAGAAAAGTAAATTAGACGAATCTATAGACGAAGAGGAACATAAGCTTTGACTTAGGTTCATCTAACTGTAATTCGCAATTACAAACCGCTGAGATTTCTCCCACTCTATTAAAACATTTGTAATGTTATGCATGTAAATTAGCGAAATTAATCCGGCGGTCTTATAAAATTATTACTCACTAATTGCCCGGGCATAATGAGCAATGAGAAGCCTAAAATTAAGCAGTTGTGGCCCCATGAAAACAAGCAGCTAGTCCAACTTTGAAATTCACTTTATTTAAAACCTAAGAAAAAGCGTCTCTCTCCGTCAAGAGCAGAGTATGGAATGATACATGACAACACTTTCACTCCAACAACTCCAATGTTGGACCCCACAGCGAGAGACTTGGAGAACATTCAAAACAGAAAGATTCTTATTCAGCGTTATTAGAAATCTGACAGGAACTTACATCATTCGAAAAATGAATCATTCGCCTGGGACAGATGGAAAATGTGGAGAGTGAAAAATAAAATTTTATTTCAGAGTTAGTTTTATAAGATTGCTAAAATAATTTTAAACTATCGAACATTCCTTTACAAAAGATATTTTGTGGCTGTGAAAATAGATAATAGGCCAACGTTGAAATTCACTTTATTTAGGACCTAAGAAAAAGCATCTCTGTCCGTCAAGAGCAGAGTATGGAATGATAAATGACAACACTTTCACTCCAACAATTCCAATATTGGGCCCCACAGCGAGAGACGTGGAGAACATTCAAAAGAGAAATTCTTAGCGAGGATTATTAGAAATCTAACAGGAACTTACATCATTCGAAAATTGAATCATTCTCCTGGTACAGATGAAAAATGTGGCGGCTGAAAAATAAAATTTTATTTCAGACCTATTTTTGGAATACTACTAAAAGAATTTTAAATTATCGAACATTAGTATACAAAAGATATTTTGTGGCTGGGAAAATAGATATAAAAGAATTAGAATGAAAAATGGAGAATCTTTCGTCTTAGACACGTGGGAAGTGAACAAAAAATTTGCATTTATTTCAGAGTTAGTTTTAGAAAACTGAAACGAATTTTAAGTTATCGAACACTCCTTTAAATAAGATATTTCGTGAATGGGAAAATAGATATGAAAGAATATTAGAATGGGAAGAAGAGAATCAAAAAGCCATATTTTAAGTGCAATAAATTGATATATTACATGCATTCCATGAAATCACTTATTAGTACAAACTATATATTCGAAATCAAGTTAATCTAAAAAAATCTAATAATTCGTTGCGAAATTTATTAAATAAGTTTAGATTCCTTTACGGAATGATAATGAATCCGAAAAGCCATCAAATATCAATGGCTGACTCCTTTCAAGTTTATTGTATTTACTTGGGGGATAAATTCATTTATGTGTTATTTGTCCCACAGTTTCGAGACACAGCGGTATAAGGAATAATTTATGACACAGACATGTTGAATGATTAATGAAAGTGGTAGGTACAGAGTGAACTTTTTCTGACAATAATGCCAATAAAATAAGACCATACACAAGCTTACACTTACACACACACACACACACACACACACACACACACACACATATATATATATATATATATATATATATATATATATATATATATATATATATATATATATATATATATATATATACATATATATATATACATATACACATATATATATACATATATATACATATATACATATATATATATATATATATATATACATACATATACATACATATATATATATATATATATATATATACATATATATATATATATATATATATATATATATATATATATGTGTATATATATATATATATATATATATATATATATATATATATATATATATATATATATATGTGTGTGTGTGTGTGTGTGTGTGTATGTATGTGTGTGTGTGTGTTGTGGTCCAATAAACACACTAGTAAAATATATAAATCAGTCCACTCTCAAGTAATTCATTTTCTTCTCTTTATTAATCCACTTCACACGCTACTCAACAATGGCCTCTCATATTGGCGCCCAACTGCTAACAAAGGCAATTTTCACTGCTTCGAGGAGCCACGTCTGACCGTGGACAGTGCATCCTGCTCTCTCTCTGCCCATATCACTGCGCGTGAGCCGTATTTATGTGACTAATAACGCGAGGTGCGTTACTCCCATTAAAAGAATCCCTAATTAAATCTCTTAAATTACTGTATATTTTAAATCCTGACATGTATATATATATATATATATATATATATATATATATATATATATATATATGTATATATATGTATATATATATATATATACATATATATATATATATATATATATATATATATATATATATATATATATATATATATATATATATATATATATATATATATATATATATATGTATATAGACAGAGAGATATCACTCGATAAATACACATGATTTCTGTTATTAATTATTCTAAAAACTCTATAAGAATTTAATACTTTATTTTCTAATAAAAATACCATGAAGGTCATTATAGTCAAGTAATTATACAGTGGAAATGAGAATGGGAAACTGCAGTTTCCTATCTTTGCAACGTAATAAATATAACTGATCAATTATTTCTACTAGGTATAGAAACCTTGACGGTAGTCAAATGAGTAATTACCTGCCTTTCTTAAACAATATTTGCAGTTTCAGGATCGCTACAAGCATGAATCTTTGTAGTTTTTTAGAATATATTACAAATAGTAAGTTTCTCGTATATTTGCTCCCTCGTAGCAAAACTCTGGCCGTAACTCATTAACGAAAGATATGACTCTTGCTTGATAAGCTCAGCCAAATAACATGTCAAACATGAATTTTCATAATTTCCTAATACATTTTAATCAAATTTATATTTCAAAAGTTATTTAAAGTTTTAATTTGCTTTGAAATGTTAATTTTACCTTAATTTGGTCAGTTCATACACATTAGATATGCTCTGTTAAAACCTCACCGTAGTAGCTTTTCAAATCAACATATGAGTCTTGTTTGATCAGATCAGCCATATGCCATCGAATATGCATTTTCATAATTTCCTTATATATAATTATTTTATTCAAATTTATTAATTGAAAGTTAATCAAATCCTTAACTTTAATTTGCATCTAAATCAATATTTTACCTTAATTTGGTGATTTCAAACACTACTTTACATATACTTCATTGAAATAATTAATAATTATTACACCCGTATAGGTAATACTCTAAAATATTGCACCCGTAATTATTATACCCGTATAGGTAATGAACTAAAATATACCTCATTTCATTTTAATACCCCTTATTTTTTTCTGTTATAATCCAATATTTATTTTCTCGATTCATTAGAAGTTAATTATTTTCTACCATAATTATTTGGTTTAATGACCTTTAATATATATCTAGTATTTTGTTTTTCAACCCGAATTCTATTTTTATATTGAAATTAAATTTCAACTATTGATCTTTAGCAAATTTGTCTGTTTAAATATCTAGTGACCTTTAAAAATATACTTAGCTTTCGTTTTTGGAATAAAAAGTTATCTACTTTATTTACGTAAATTATAACATGCACTATTTTTTAAAAATTTAGGTTAAAGAAAGAACTCAAGGGCCTTGCTTTATACGGAATTTTTTTTTCTCCTTCTGTAAATTAGTCGGTGTAGGTATGAGTAAAGAAACATAATTAAGGAAGGAATTAAAGGAGTCTTAGAAGAAAAATACCTCTATATTTCATCACTATTCCACGACTGCTACGCGGCATTACTGATAACACTGATTAATTAGGAAGAAATAAAATGAGTCTTAGTAGAAAAATATCTGTATATTTCATTACTATTTCACGCCTTTTACAGGTATTACTAGTAACACTAATTAATAAGGAATTAATAAAAGGAGTCTTATAGATTCATTTTATTCCCTCTTTAGTATCCTTTCCCTATATACTCAGTCAAGAATTACTTATATATTTCATTGCTATTTCAAATCTGTTACACATCATTAATGGTAACACTAATAGTTAATGAGGAAATTAAATGAGTCTTAGTAGAAAAATACCTGTATATTTCATTACTGTTCCACGCATGTTACACGGCATTACTGATGACAGCGATTAATTAGGAAGGAATAAAATGAGTCTTAGAAAAATATCTGTATATTTCATTATTATTTCACGCCTGTTACAGGGTATTACTAGTAACACTAATTAATAAGAAAGGAATAAAAATAGTCTTATAGATTCATTTTATTCCTTCTTTAGTATCCTTTCCCTATATACTCAGTCGAGAAATACTTATATATATTTCATTGGTATTTCAAATCTGTTACACATCATTAATGGTGACACTAATAAATAAGGAGGAAATTAAATGAGTCTTAATAGAAAAATATATGTATATTTCATTATTATTTGACGCTTTTTACACGACATTACTGGTAGCGCTAATTAATAAGGAAGGAATAAAAGGACTCATAGTAAAAATATACCTGTCTACTATTTCACGTTTGTTACACATCATTACTGGTAATGCTAATTTTAATACGGAAGAAATAAAAGGAGTCTTACTAGAAAAATACATGTATATTTCATTACTACTTCAGGCCTGTTATACGGCATTACTGGTAGAGCTAATTAATAAGGAAGGAATAAAAGGAGACTTAGTAAAATAAAACCTGTACATTTCATTACTATTTCACGTCTGTTACACAGCATTACTGGTAACACTAAATAATAATGAAGACCTAAAAGGAGTCTTAGTAGAAAAATACCTGTCTATTATTTCACGTCTGTTAAAAAGCATTACTGATAACACTAATTAATAGGTCTTAGTAGAAAAATACCTGTATATTTCATTACTATTTCACGCCTGTTACAGGGTATTACTAGTAACACTAATTAATAAGGAAGGAATAAAAATAGTCTTATAGATTCATTTTATTCCTTCCATAGCATGCTTTTCCTATATACTCAGAGAAATACTTATATATTTCATTACTATTTCAAATCTGTTATACATCATTAATGGTAACACTAATAAATAAGGAGGAAATTAAATGAGTCTTAGTAGAAAAAATACCTGTATATTTCATTACTACTTCACGTCTGTTACACAGCATTACTGGTAACACTAAATAATAATGAAGAAATAAAAGGAGTCTTAGTAGAAAAATACCTGTCTATTATTTCACGTCTGTTACACATCATTACTGGTGACGCTAATTAATAAGGAAGAAATAAAAGGAGTCTTACTAGAAAAATACATGCATATTTCATTACTATTTCACGCTTGTTACACGGCATTACTGGTAGTGCTAATTAATAAGGAAGGAATGAAAGGAGTCTTAGTAAAAATATACCTGTCTATTATTTCACGTCTGTTACACATCATTACTGGTGACGCTAATTAATAAAGAAGAAATAAAAGGAGTCTTACTAGAAAAATACATGCATATTTCATTACTATTTCACGCTTGTTACACGGCATTACTGGTAGCGCTAATTAATAAGGAAGGAATAAAGGAGTTTTAGTAAAAATATACCTGTACATTTCATTACTGTTTCACGTCTGTTACACAGCTTTACTGGTAACACAAAATAATAAGGAGGAAATTAAAGGTGTCTTAGTAGAAATATATTTGTATATTTCATTACTATTTCACGTCTGTTACAGAGAATTACTGGTAACACTAATTAATATTAAAGAAATAAAAGGAGTCTTAGTAAAAATATACCCGCCTATTATTTCATGTCTGTTACACAGCATTACTGGTGACACTAATTAATAAGGAAGAAATAAAGACATAGACATAGACGTTAGACATAGACATTATTTCTAGACATAGAAGAAATACAACATAATTTTTTTAAACCATTTAGCTTTTCCTAAAATGTCATTAGGCGTTAATGGAATAATATTTATAGACTATAGATTTGTCGTTTAACTTCATAAAAAAGAAATATCTAT
>CM063507.1:44491073-44503573 GCA_032207245.1 Pardosa pseudoannulata | reverse complement strand
TCATATTTCAGTAAAGTATGGTTAAAAAATATTTCTTTCGAAACATGAGCACTAAAATTGCACATGATTACAATGCTCCCTATACTTAGTACAATAAAGTAATAAGAAGCAAAGAAAAGTCCAATATTTTATTAGCAGACAGTAGGAGGTATAAAGTGTACATATCACCAAAAAGAAATTAAATATCAGACGTCGGTAGTAAACTAGTCAAGTAAACTAACTAGTTCAGCTATGGTCAAATAGATATTTAAAGTTTTAAAATTAAAGTTTCATTGTGCATACTTGTGGACATAATACTGAAACTGATAATAATTTATTCAGACAAAATTTTAAAAAAATTGTATCTCCATAAAAACATGAGCACTAAAATTGATTGTGATTGATTACAAAATTTTAAATTATCATTCGAAATGAATTCAACGTGATTTTAACCCTCTAAGCGGTTCGCACGTACAATTCCACCAAACCGATGATGACTTCAAAACGTACAATTTTCGACCTCCAAAAACGCTCCGAAAATGGATGTAATGTACATTTCTGCCAGTGCTTTCTCCCATGGAGTTTTGAGGTAAGAGGGTCAGGTCGATTGTTTAGGAACTGCACCCCTCTTTCACTGACATTTCTTGAGGGATGCACCCCTACCCCCTGAGGCAGAAACACCCTGATAGCTTTTCATGGCTTTGTAAATCTCTATTTCGAAGTGTTTCGTTTGCGGTAACAGATGTATCTCTAATTGCACCACTTAAATATCTTGGATGACTTTCGCAAAAAATATAAATAAGTCTCTCAAAGAATATTTTTATTTCTACTTTAACCCTCTGACTGCTCAATTTGTAAACCGAGATCTCTTTAAAAATTGCGTAATATTTTTGCATAGTTTAAGTATATATATATATATATATTTATATATATATATATATATATATATATATATATATATGTATATATATATGTATATATATGTGTGTGTATGTATATGTATATATGTGTATGTATATGCATATATATGTATATGTATATGTATATATATGTGTATGTATATGCATATATATGTATATGTATATATATGTGTATGTATATGCATATATATGTATATATATATATATATATATATATATATATATGTATATATATATATATATATATATATGTATATATATATATGTATATATGTATATATATATATATATATATATATATATATATATATATATATATATATATATATATATATATATATATATATATATATATATATATATATATATATATATATATATATATATATATATATATATATATATATATATATATATATTGGAGAATTGAAATACTAATTCTTTTTTAGAAAAGATGGGCTATATGCTAGTAAATAAATAAATAAATAAAACAGGGTGCACGTTATGCACTATTAACCCTCCGAGTGATACACACCGAGGAAAAATTCTCCAAAAATACGCTAAATTTTCATTGTGTCAGTGACCAAAATGTTCTATGATTTTTTACTTCACCCTTTGTCGACTAGATTGGAATACGGGAAACCCACCCTCGTTACTGTCCGTTTACTTCCGGTTATAAATATATATATATAAATAGACATTATAGATTTTTAATTTTTAATACACATAAAGCTCGTCAAGTCTCGAAGATCATCCCATAAGAAATAATGGGTTCTAAAAGTACAAATAAAAATATTCTTTAAGAGAATGATTTCTATCTTTTTTACGAAAGTCATCCAAGCTATTTAAGTGGTACAATTAAAGATACATGTCTTACAGCAAACGAAATACTTCGAAATAGAGATTTACAAAGCCATGAAAAGCTATCAGCGTCTTTGCGTCTCAGAGAGTAGGTGTGCAGTTCCTAAAGAATCGACATGACCCTCCTACCTCAAAACTCCATTGGGGTAAACACTGGCAGAAATGTACATTACATACATTTTCGGAACGTTTTGGAGGTCGAAAATTGTATGTGACAACCGCCTTGAAGACATCATCGGTTTGGTGGAATTATACGTCCGAACCACTTTGAGGGTTAAATACCATATCAAGAAAAAACATTTTAGGGCCAAACGAAACAGATGTCTAACATTCCAAAATTTTTTTAAATTGAAAACATTCTTATTCCTTAAAATCATAAATATAGAATGACGCCATTGTAAAAGTACTTCGCTAGTCACTGAACGCTTCATCGAATACGATTTTATTCTTGCTTTAGCCGCGGGGTGAAAGCTATAGCAGGATCGAAAAGTTAATTTTAGACAAAATCAACGAAACAAGAAAAAACTTTTCACACACAAAAAAAAAGAAACGCCTTTACAGTTTCAACCTTTTAAATTCAAGTCGCTGAAGAATATTCTTTACTCTGTACTCTTCACGCCGCGGTAGCTTTGAATTAAATTTCGAGTTGTTTTCTTTTACATTTTATTTCAGAGTAGGAATTTCCTAGCTATCTTTGAAGTGCCATTGTGTAAGAATTATCGATTTTGAAGCGATATCTGAAAAGAGTGTTCTAAACTTTTTGAATGTTTCTTAAGGTGACGATTGGATTTTTAAATTTCACGTCATATTCAATATGAGTTTAAAAGTAATTGAAATTGCACAGTTTTTAATTTATACTGAACTTTCCTTTGATTTTAGTGTGCAAAATTAATTTCCTTTCTTAGGTTTTTATAAGAACTTTTCTTAACGCATCGTATACTTTACACGTACTAGTACGTTTTCTGACGATTGATACTTGAGAGCTGGTCACGTACTAGTACGGGTTAGTATAACAATTTGGTTTGTTTGTGGGTATTAAAATAACGGTATATACAGGAAAACGAAGCCGAATGTTCTTGTATACTACATAGACTCTGGAAAAATTTAGACAAATGAATTTAGTTTTTACATTAGATTTATGGTACATTATTAGATTTATGGTGCAGATGCATTATGGACGCCGTTTTTTTTTTCGCCATACTTGCCGATTATTTGGCGGTTTTATGGGGTGATAGGTTGGTTGGTGTGCCTGTTATTAAATTTATTTTCTATTTCTTTTATTACAAGTGGGTTTGAGGGTATGGAACCCTCCTCACATGATAGAATTTGTATATTATTATTACATATTAAAATAATATACACTGTGTTTATGCTGTGTTAATATATACTATAAATATTACTAATATGTTATTTATTTTTAAATAACGTAAAAATTGATTATTATTATGCTAATTTTATTTTAATAATGCTATAAATTGGGAACCGTGCTATAAATTGTGCTATAATAATGCTATAAATTGTGAAAAACGCTTACCGCCATGTTTTTTTTCTTGGCGATTTTTCAAACACGCGTTTTTTTGTTGGTCGCCAAAAAAAATGGCAGACAAGGCCGGCGTCTATAATGCATCTGTTCCTAAATCATAACATACGGTTTTACTCTCTCGAATATTTCGTCATCACATGCTGTTATCACTTTAAATCATGGTACAGAGGCTTTATAGACGCAGTGTTTTTTTTTCGCCAATTTTGGCTATTATTTGGCGGTTTATGGGGCGATAAGTGGGTTGGTGTGTCTGCTATTAAATTTATTTTGCATTTATTTTATTACAATTGTTGTTCAGGGGGGAAAAGACTTTTAACATGTTAGATTTTTTTTAATATTAGTGCTTATTAAAATGATATATATTGTGCTTAAGCTGTGTTGATATATACCATAAATGTTACTAAACTGTTATTTATTTTTCAAATAACGTAAAAAATAATTATTGTGCAAATTTTATTTTAATTATGCTATAAATTGGGAACGGTGCTATAAGTTGCGCTATAATAATGCTATAAATTGTGAAAAACGCGTACCGCCGCCATGTATTTTTTTTTGGCTATTTTTCAAACACGCGTTTTACTGTTGGTCGCCAAAAAAATGGCAGACAAGGCCGGCGTCTATAATGCATCTGTTCCTAAATCATAACATACTGTTTTACTCTCTCGAATATTTCGTCATCACATGCTGTTATCACTTTAAATTATGGTACAGATGCTTTATAGACGCAGTGTTTTTTTAGCCAATTTTGGCTATTATTTGGCGGTTTTATGGTGCGATACGTGGGTTGGTGTGTCTGCTATTAAATTTATTTTGTATTTATTTTATTACAACTGATGTTCAGGGGGGGAAAGACTTTTAACATGTTAGATTTTTTTTAATATTAGTGCTTATTAAAATGATATATACTGTGTGTTATGCTGTGTTGATATATACCATAAATGTTACTAAACTGTTATTTATTTTTCAAATAACGTAAAAAATAATTATTATGGTAATTTTATTTTAATAATGCTATAAATTGTGAATCGGGCTATAACTTGTGCTATAATAATGTTATAAATTGTGAAAAACGCATACCGCCGCCATGTGTTTTTTTCTTGGTAATTTTTCAGGCACGAGTTTTTCTGGTGGTCGCCAAAACATGACACACGGGGCCGGCGCCTATAATGCATTTGTTCCTAAATCCTAACTGCCTATATCAGTATTTGTTTCGCCGAACGATGGCCGAATGGTTAGGGTGCTGGCCTTTGGATCCGGAGTTCGTGGGTTCGAATCCCACTATGGCATGGATGTTCGAAGCCGTTCGGAATCGGCTTTAAGCAGTCGGTCCTGGACTTATCAGCCCTCGGGGTGCAAAAAGTAGACCGTAGCACTCCAAAACCAAAAACCAAACCAGCATTTGTTTAAAAATGTTTTCTAGGTCAATTACCAAATTGCAATGCAGTTAAAATTAAATGCAGTGACACCAAGATTCAGAGTTTGCCATCTTACAGGCATTACCATCTTTATGGCAAAGTAAATTGCATTATCTACTTATAATCAAGTGGATTTATAAATACAAACTCAAGTTGTATATTCATTGTGTACTTATGCATATAAACCATATTCCCTTATATCCACTCGCAACATATATTATCAGACACAATCATATTTAATCTACGATTTTTGCATAAATAAGGCGATTTCACTCAGCGGTACACATCTCAACTTATTCCAATTCTGGCTTTTGTTTCAATCAGAAGGGCCGCTTATTGTTTCCTTATTGGTTATCGTAAACATGAAAATGAATAGGAAGAGCACTAATACTTTGCATGCGGGTATACTTCACCGCCAAATTACGCATGCAGTGAGCGTTTTTTCGTGAATTGCGCGAAATTTTAGTTATTCAGAAAAATCGCATTAAATCGAAAGCTACTTTGGTTTTATAAACGAAACTTTTTTTAATTCTACACTTTAATATATACTGTATGATTATTTAACAAGAAAAAAAAACAATATTTTTACGAAATCACAAAAATAAACGATTCTTAAAATTAAAGTCCGATTATCTGTCAGCGCATGTTCTTCATCATTATCTTTGTCCCAACGGCTCATTTTATCAATGTTTTATTCAATAATAAAAAACCAATCTTTAAATTGACGAAACACAACTTGTACTTTCTGGAGCTAGGAATTTGATTGGAGACGAAATAACACAACAAAACACCGAGTAACTCGACAATCATAACGACAAACAACACGCATATGATGTCACACATAGGTATAATTATACGTATTTAGTAGATTTGTGGTGGTTAGCGGGTATCCACCACAAATCTACTAAATACTTATTTTTACGTGACCCGAACTTTAGTGACAGACTGCAAACAACGTAAATATACGTTGCCCGCAAGCGTGTTAAAGCAGTTCTTGACGTTGCATGAAATTACTTTATAGTTTAATATCAAAATATTGCCACAATGCTATTCTATAAAATGTTGAACTCATCAAAACCTCAAAATATTACTGCATCTGGAATGAAAGCTTTTTAGACCTCAATACATAGAGACGTCTTTTTAAATATACATTATCAGTCAGTGAAAGCTTCATCGAATGAAATTCTATTCTCTTTTTAGCCACGATGCGAAAGCTATAGCTAGATCGGAAAGTTAATTTCAAATGAAATCTTCTAGAAAAGAAGTATTCAAGAGAATTCTTTTACAGTTTTAACATTTTCACGCGACGGAAGCTTTGAATTAAATTCCAAGTGTTTTCTTTTCCACTTTATTTGCAGGGTAGATATTTTCGAGGAGTCTTTCAAGTATCATTGTCCTGGAAATGTCGATTTAAGATCAATATCTTAAGATAGTACTCGATATTTTGTTTAATTTTCATGCTTATTAAAATATTTAATAAGTTATTCTTATAATAATTGTACATACAGAGTGTTACAAAAATGACTGGTATATTTGAAAAATCAATAAAAACTAAACGGACATTGATAGAAATTAACAGTTTATTGCTATTTGCTAGGGACAATATTAAATTTTCAGGCAGCAAACGTTTTAAAATTAGTTACAATATTTTACAACAGATGGCGCTTCAGTCTGAAAAGAAAAGGAAACTCCGCTATTATTCTGTGGCACCTCTAAAATACCAGGTGTACCTCCACTATCCAGAAACAATTAAAGAACTGGAGCAATACATCTGTTCTGCATGTGAAGCCATTCCGCCTGAGACGTTACATGGGTTTCTGATAATACGACATATTACTGTTGATCTTGTTGGATATCTGGAAAATATCGTAGTTTAGATTTTTCCAGATTGCAGCGCCATCTCTTGTCGAACATTGTAACTAATTTTGAAAGTTTGTCAGCTTGAAAATTTAATATTGTCCCAAACATATTGCAATAAACTGTGTATTTCTATAACTGTTCGTTTACTTTTTATTGATTTTCCAAATATACCGGTCATTTTTTAAACACCATGTATATACATTCACCTCCACATACACGAATTTATGTATTTATTTACAACAGAGGTGGTTATGTCATAATATTCCTGTAAATGGTGAATATAATATTCTATTGATTTATTGATAAAAAATAATTATGCACATTTATTACAAATATCTAATTCTTTTTTATGATAATAATGATTAAAGATTTTAATAATGAAAGAATCTTTCATTGTACATCTCCAAGATCATGTGCTAGAAGGACGCAGTGCATGTATGTTCCATGATATATATAATCATACATATTGTGGAAAATAGGAAGACGAACTATTATCTATGGTTTTTCTTTTTGTATTTCTTGAAAAGATTTTCCCTTGCCGAATGGCAACAAAAAAGGAAGAACGATTTTTGTTTTTGTTTTTGAATTACGGTTTTGAGTTGTTCTTTGAAATCTAGTATAATGTTCTTGTTTTTTAGTGTTTCGTCAAAACGTGTTAAATAAATGCTTTTACTCCAAGGAAGGCCTTTTTCTTTAAATTGTGTTCTGAAGAATATATTATTGCTGAGCCTGGTAGATATCTATCAAATATCGCAGTTTAGATTTTTTCAGATTGCAGCGCCATCTCTTGTCGAACATTGTAACTAATTTTGAAAGTTTGTCAGCTTGAAAATTTAATATTGTCCCAAACATATTGCAATAAACTGTGTATTTCTATAACTGTTCGTTTACTTTTTATTGATTTTCCAAATATACCGGTCATTTTTTAAACACCATGTATATACATTCACCTCCACATACACGAATTTATGTATTTATTTACAACAGAGGTGGTTATGTCATAATATTCCTGTAAATGGTGAATATAATATTCTATTGATTTATTGATAAAAAATAATTATGCACATTTATTACAAATATCTAATTCTTTTTTATGATAATAATGATTAAAAATTTTAATAATGAAAGAATCTTTCATTGTACATCTCCAAGATCATGTGCTAGAAGGACGCAGTGCATGTATGTTCCATGATATATATAATCATACATATTTTGGAAAATAGGAAGACGAACTATTATCTATGGTTTTTCTTTTTGTATTTCTTGAAAAGTTTTTCCCTTGCCGAATGGCAGCGAAAAAGGAAGAACGACTTTTGTTTTTGTTTTTTGATTACGGTTTTGAGTTGTTCTTTGAAATCTATGTATAATGTTTGTGTTTTCTATTGTTTCGTCAGAACGTGTTAAATAAATGTTTTTACTCCACGGAAAGCTTTTTCTTTAAATTGTGTTCTGAAGAATATATTTTTCCAGTGTGTCCCACAGAATCCGAGGGTAAAAAGGGTAAAAACCTTTTAACATTACTTTTTCGATAATGTTCTTCCCTTAAGGTTCGAATTTAATACTGTAGCCCAGTGGCGTTTGTTGCACTTTCAATGCAGCCCTAATGCCTTTTGACGTATAGCCTTACCTGATTTATAAAGACTACATGCATTTAGTTACATTATAAATTATAGTTGTGTAACGTTTGTTCAAATATGTAAGCATACAAAAATTATCAGCAAATGTATATTTAATATGTATATTTGTTAAGGTTGATGTAAAAATCGTTATTATTTATAACTAAAACTGGTATATAGCCCGTCACATGACGGGCTATATACCAGTAAAATTTTTAATTTTCCAGAATTTTAAAGTACACTATGAGGCAGGTAGAAAAAAGGTTTTTTCTTTCGCTGAGAATTATCTGGTACACGCTCTATAATTTGTTTATCTTTCTACTCCTCTAACGTATCCCGATACTGTAAATGCTGTTTGGAATCAAGTTGAATTCATTTCGAAAGATAATTCAAAGTTTTCTTAGCTAAGTCAAAATTATCGTTAAGTTTTCCACAGTAATTAATGGAAGTAAAGAAATGAAAATATCATTTCTACTGCACTCTAGAGGTAGATAGAATTTGTTGTGAATACCGGAGATAAAATTTTCATTGCAACAAAAATAATCGATGATTCAATTTAAAATTATCACACATGCAACTAATCTATTATTGAAGACAAATATAAAAGATAATTATTTACCTTAATAAGGCGATTTCAAGCAGAAGGACAGTTTGCTGTTTGTCTATTGGCTGTTGTAAACATGAAAATGAATGGGAAGGGCATTATAGTAGTTCGTGCGACCAATTGATCTATATCTAAATTCGGTGATAAAACGTATGAAAACAATTGAGACGATATTTAAATAATTTATAACGAAGAAATTATTAAAACTAGATTACCCAAGGCAGTCATTATGGCTGTTTTTTAATTTCAATTAGAAAAACAATTATGAAATATAATGACACAATTTCTTAGAATTTGGTGACTTTTTCTATAACATATAAACGGGTTTATGAATAATTGTAGTTACTTCCGGCCTCCTTTATTATATAATATTAAAAATAAATTTTAAACAAATTTCTTTACATATTTGTTATTTTTTCACAATGCAGTCATTTTGACTGTTTTTGGGCAATATAGGTATACAAGAAATCTAGGGCAATCTAGTGTTAAATAAGATGGTTAAAGAAATAAACCCTAATGATAGAAAAAATGTTTTTTTTTTACCTATTTATTATGTGACAAATTGATAAATTTAATCGCCCGCTCTTATCCTAGGAAAGTAGGCCTTGAAACAATGCATTAAATGCTAGAAAAACAAAAACAAAATTTTAAACGAAATAACTAATATATTCAATATTACCATATAGCCCATTAAATGACGGGATCAGTAAAATTTTTAATTTTTCAGAATGGTAAAGTACCCTATAAAGGAAGTAAAAAAAATGGTTTGTTTTTTGAATGAGAATTATCTGGTGCAGGCTCAATAATTTGTTTATTTTACTAACAGCATGTTAGTTGCCAACTTTAATTTATCTTGTCAAATTACGTGATGGGATGGATAGCAGAGGTTTTAATATTGACAATGATTACTTGGCTGTATATATAAATGATGCCCAAAATTGAGCGAATCGATTCCAAACCGTGGGGTTACTTAAATAAAAAACAAACACAGAAACGAACAAACGTCTTAATTTTCAAAGACATATGACTTAAAAGCTAGATATTTATTAGTCCGTGACATACACTCCTAGACTTTTAAGAAAAGAATTTGTTGTTAATACCGGTGATAAAAGTTTCATTGCAACAAAAAATAATCGATGATTAAATTTAAAATTATAGCATATGTACCTAACTATTAACTTTAATTTAAGAAACTTTGGTTACTTTTATTGTGTATGTATGTAAACATTAAAAAATAATTATATATATTATATATATTTGTTGCAATGAAACTTATATAAAAAATAATTATATAAGTTTCATTGCAACAAAAAATAATCAATGATTAAATTTAAAATTATAGCATATGTACCTAACTATTAACTTTAATTTAAGAAACTTTAGTTACTTTTATTGTGTATGTATGTAAACATTAAAAAATAATTATATATATTATATATATATTTGTTGCAATGAAACTTATATAAAAAATAATTTTATAAGTTTCATTGCAACAAAAAATAATCGATGATTAAATTTAAAATTATAGCATATGTACCTAACTATTAACTTTAAGAAACTTTAGTTACTTTTATTTTGTGTATATGTAAACATTAAATATATTTATATATATTATATATATTTGTTGCAAAGAAACTTATATAAAAAATAATTATATAAGTTTCATTGCAACAAAAAAATAATCGATGATTAAATTTAAAATTATAGCATATGTACCTAACTATTAACTTTAATTTAAGAAACTTTAGTTACTTTTATTGTGTATGTATGTAAACATTAAAAAATAATTATATATATTATATATATTTGTTGCAATGAAACTTATATAAAAAATAATTATAACAGTTTCATTGCAAAAAAAATTATCGATGATTAAATTTAAAATTATAGCATATGTACCTAACTATTAACTTTAATTTAAGAAACTTTAGTTACTTTTATTGTGTATGTATGTAAACATTAAAAAATAATTATATATATTATATATATTTGTTGCAATGAAACTTATATAAAAAATAATTTTATAAGTTTCATTGGAACCAAAAATAAACGATGACTAAATTTAAAATTATAGCATATGTACCAACTATTAACTTAAACTTTTGATACTTTTATTGTGTATATAGGTAAACATTAAAAAATATTTATATATATTATATATATTTGTTGCAATGAAACTTATATAAAAATAATTATATAAGTTTCATTGCAACAAAAACTAAGCGATGATTAAATTTAAAATTATAGTATATGTACCTAACGATTAACTTTAACTTAAGAAACTTTGGATACTTTTATTGTGTATGTATGTAAACATTAAAAAATAATTATATATATTATATATATTTGTTGCAATGAAACTTATATAAAAATAATTATATCAGTTTCATTGCAACAAAAAATAATCAATGATTAAATTTAAAATTATAGCATATGTACCTAACTATTAACTTTAATTTAAGAAACTTTGGATACTTTTATTGTGTATGTATGTAAATATTAAAAAATAATTATATATATTATATATATATATTTGTTGCAATGAAACTTATATAAAAAATAATTTTATAAGTTTCATTGGAACCAAAAATAAACGATGACTAAATTTAAAATTATAGCATATGTACCAACTATTAACTTAAACTTTTGATACTTTTATTGTGTATATAGGTAAACATTAAAAAATATTTATATATATTATATATATTTGTTGCAATGAAACTTAATAAAATAATTATATAAGTTTCATTGCAACAAAAATAATCGATGATTAAATTTAAAATTATAGCATATGTACCTAACGTTAACTTAATTAAGAAAACTTTGGATACTTTTATTGTGTATGTATGTAAACATTAAAAAATAATTATATATATTATATATATTTGTTGCAATGAAATTTTATATAAATAATTATATATTCATTGCAACAAAAAATAATCGATGATTAAATTTAAAATTACAGCATATGTACCTAACAATTAACTTTAATTTAAGAAACTTTAATTACTTTTATTGTGTATATGTAAACATTAAATATATTTATATATATTATATATATTTGTTGCAAAGAAACTTATATAAAAAATAATTATATAAGTTTCATTGCAAAAAAAATTATCGATGATTAAATTTAAAATTATAGCATATGTACCTAACTATTAACTTTAATTTAAGAAACTTTAGTTACTTTTATTGTGTATGTATGTAAACATTAAAAAATAATTATATATATTATATATATTTGTTGCAATGAAACTTATATAAAAAATAATTATATAAGTTTCATTGCAACAAAAAATAATCGATGATTAAATTTAAAATTACAGCATATGTACCTAACAATTAACTTTAATTTAAGAAACTTTAATTACTTTTATTGTGTATGAATGTAAACATTAAAAAATAATTATATATATTATATATATTTATGGCAATGAAACTTATATAAAAAAATAATTTTATAAGTTTCATTGCAACAAAAAATAATCGATGATTAAATTTAAAATTATAGCATATGAACCTAACTATTAACTTTAATTTAAGAAACTTTAGTTACTTTTATTGTGTATGTATGTAAACATAAAAAAATAATTATATATGAGATATAATTAAGTAATTATAATTTAAAACACTTAAAAATCGCATGTAAAAATATTTTAAATACCAGATAATGTTTCTCAATATTGTGTAATAATGTTG
>CM063507.1:44443573-44486073 GCA_032207245.1 Pardosa pseudoannulata | reverse complement strand
TGACACGACAAACTTACAGCAAAACTCCCGCAAGTTATACGGAACATGAAGCAACTACTACTTTGCAACGAAATTTTGCTGCAAAACTGTGGTAAACTTGTTATGACAAACTTGAAACAAGCGAAAATTCTTAGACTTCCTGCAGTCTTGTTTCATTCTTGCAGATTTGTCATGCTGAACTTGCTGCAAGTTTGCAGGCTTGCAATGCGAGACTGCTGCAAGTTCGCTGCAAACTAAATTTGCTATCTGGGTAAAGGTTTGACAGGATCAGTACTCAGCTAGCATGCATACTTGCAGAAAGTTTTTTTTTGTGGATAATATCTTCTCATAACAAATTTGAAGCTACAAACTTGCAACAAAATTCCCGCAAGTTAAACGGAACATAAAGCGACTACTACTTTGCAACGCACTTTGCCTGCAAAACTGTGGCAAACTTGTTATGACAAACTTGAAACAAGCGAAATTTCTTAAACTTGCTGCAGTCTTGTTTTAAACTTGCAGACTTGTCATGCTGAACTTGCTGCAAGTTTGTAGGTTTGCAAAGCAACACTGCAGCAAGTTTACTGCAAACTAAATTTGTAATCTAGGTAAAGGTTTTAATTTATAAAATTGTAAAGTACTTTATGAGGAAGGAAATAAATGGTTTGTTGTTTGGCTGAGAATTATCTGGTACAAGCTCAATAATTTGTTTGTTTCATTTTTCTCTAAATCAAGTAGATTACACGTTTATAATCACGTATATAATCACGTTTAGTTAAAAATATAATTCAAAGTTTTCTTATCTATGTCAAAATTATCGTTAAGTTCTTCCCAAATTTTTTTTTTGCCACAGTAACTAATGGAAGTAAAGGAATGAAACTATCATTTCCACTACACCTTGGAGGTAGATAGAAATTTTTTTTTAATACCGGTGATAAAATTTTCATTGCAACAAAAAATAATCTAGGATTAAATTTAAAATTTTCACATAACTACCTAATCTATTATTTGATCCAAAAATAACAGAAAATTATTTATGTAATATCTAAGTTCAGTGATAAAACGTTTGACAATAATGCAGATGATATTTAAATAATTTATATATATATATATATATATATATATATATATATATATATATATATATATATATATATATATATATATATATATATATATATACAATCTTTTCTGTGTATTTTGGTAATATTCTGTTTTCGAAATTCCTTAAAAATTCGAGTAATTATTAAATGTGTAATTACTCTATAACAGTTAAAGGGAAGCTTCTGATATCCCTAATTGCATTTTTCTCGTTTTTTTAAAATTTTACTCTTGTATTGTATTTTAAAAACTGTATTGAATATTGTGATGAACTTTAATAGATATATTCAGTCTGTTAAGTAGAATAGCTTATACCTCAATTAATTGGCCAATTAAATGATTTTTTTTATATTTACATATACTTTTAAAAAATATTACTTTTTTTTAAATATCTGAATCATACTCAATAAAAAAAAGGAATTAATCTTGTTAACACGCTACAGTTTGTGGTAGAGGCTCAAGGTACACCGTATCTTTTTTTTTGTAAGAAGTAGAATTTTGTTTCAGGAACCAATATTTTTATTAGAATCCTGCTTACAGGAAATCTAAGTAAAATTTTGATTTTAAAATATAAGTTAAACTTATCAACGTATTTTAGTATTAAAATTTATTTTCTATGATCTGAAAAAAATGTCATATACAGGGTATCCAAAACGACCGCCTAAACTCTGCACAGCTAGATTCCTCTTTGGAGGTACATAAAAATTGCCCAAAGAAGCGTTCCTGTACGATCCATAGTTTAAGAGAAAAATACGAAAAACAAAGTATGACGTCACTGCCGGTGCAAGAAAAAACACTTTATGGGGCATATCAACAACAGTATTTGTATTTCTTTCCAGACGATCATGTGTAAAACGTTGGCCTCGCATTACGCGTCATGCATGCGCGCACGGCATGGGATGACGTTAAGCCGCCTTTGAACTGGTATTTCAAAGGCTGCGTCTTTCAGCTACCGGTAGTCTTCGTATGGTGGCCATGTATTCGGTTCGTGACGACTGCGACATGGACCTGATGTACGGCCGATGTAATGGAAATGCCTTACGAACTGTTAGGTAGTATGCCAGTGAATATACTGTTGTTGATATGTTCAATAAAGTGTTTTTTCTTGCACCGGAAGTGACGTCATTCTTTGTTTTTAGGGTTTTTTTTTCTCTCGTTAACTATGGATCGTACAGGAACACTTCTTTTGGCAGTTTTTATGTACTCCCAACAATAAATCTTGCTGTGCAGAGTTTATGCGGTCATTTTGGGATACCCTGTCAGTTATAGATCTCTAATAATTCTCTACCACCTTTTTGGTTGTTGTTTATTTCATTTATTATTTATAACATTTAAAATTGAATTTTTAAACATAATTTTAGTTTTCTTGAAAATATAATTCCATGGTGTAATATACCTGAAACTTTTAACAAAATATTAATAGGAAAAGAATAATACCTAATTATTATTGTTGTTTACAAAAAAAAAAGAAAAATTATTAATCATACTTTGTGTACTATAAGTTTGTTTAAGAATGCAAGACATTTTTTTAAATTGTAGAAACAAACTCTCCCTTTTTACTTCATATAAAAAGTTCTTATTTTTAGAAAAAATGTAAATTCAACAAAACTAATTAATTAAAATATCTTTTCAGGGTTTATGCAGGTCGTTTATGAACACCCTGTATTTTGAACAGCTCAAGTATTAAGGTTTAAAAATTTCATTGTAATTTAATGGGCATATGAGAAGAAAAATATAATTTGGTTCATGAAAAATTTAGCATTCTCTAACACCTTGGACCATATTATTTAATGAATATCACTAAGAACCAAATATCAAGATCTAAAAAAAAACAAAAATAAAGCATTTTATTCAGTTGCATAAATAATTCTGAATCAGAATATCGAAAAATTTTGAAAACTCTCTCTTTATTATTCCTTATGATTTTCTGCATCTAAAAACAGTTTCCTGTTGGCGCTGCAAAAACAATTTACGTCTAATGTAACAGAGTTTTTCAAAAATATATTTAGCGTTTTTCGCTCTTATATCTATAAATTTTGATAGCGAAACGTGATTTTCAACTCAACTAGTTCTAGAAAATATAATGGAAAATTCTCCGGAACTTTTATTCGGTATTCTATAAAATGATGTTGTGTGATGTATTCTACATGCAGTATAATATAAATTATGTTGAAAAATTTATTTTACTTCAACAAATTGAAAATGTTTTTGTATTCAAAGGCTAGCGGTTTTGAGATCCGGATTGAGAAAATGAAAATTTTATTTTTCAAGGGCTTGAAATCCGAATATTGTATATTTACAAAAAATAAAGAGAAAAATTAAGCAAAAGAGATAGTTGCTCTTTAAATCAACAATCTTCTTCACTAGTACAATTGTTTCTTTTTTGTATCTTCCATAAATTTACTCTTTCGTGAGTCACTTATTGCTTTATTGAATTTTGTTTTTTTTTGTGTGTTTCAATATTAATTAAATTTTAGAATTTTAATTTCAGAAAATGCACTTTATTTTCCAAATGTTACGATTACATTTAAATTGTAGCTGTGGTAAGTATACTTTGCGTAGAAACATTTATAATCTTTGAACAAATTCAATGTAATGGCAATTGTTTATCATGGTGTTAATATCTACGGCAGTCAAACTTTTCTCCATCATGGATATAAATATATTACAGAGTTAATTTACAAAACAACTTGGCCCTTTCTTTAAAAATTTAATCAAAATAATATTATCCAAGATACGATGAAATATAACTCGTTTTTATTTCAAAACTTCGTTATCACTGTTTGCTGTTGATATGTTCAATAAATTACTTTTTCTTGCACCGGAAGTGACGTCATACTTTGTTTTCCATATTTTCTCTTGTAAACTATGGATAGTACAGGTACACATTTTTGGGCAGTTTTTATGTACTCCCGACTGGGAATCTAGCTGTGCAGAGTTTATGCGGTCGTTTTGGGACACCCTGTATTTTGAACAGCTCAAACATTTATTGATAAAAATTTCATCATATCTTGATGGGTATATGAGGAAGAAAAAATAATTTGTAATATGTAAAATTTAGCATTCTGTAAAACTCCTTGGAGTTCTTTCTTTAATTAATATAACTAAAAACCAAAACTCGAGCTCTTAGAATAAAAAAAATAAACCACATTATTCAGTTAAAACTTCAGCTTTATTATTCCTGATTTTCTGCATCTAAACCCTATTCCTATCATAGTTTCCTGTTGATGCTGAAAAAAAAATTTGCATCTAATGTAACTGAGTTTTACAAAAATATGTTAAACGTTCTTCGCTCTTATATCTATAAAATTTGATAGCGATACGTGATTTTCAACTCAACTAGTTCTAGAAAATATAATGGAAAATTCTCCGGAACTTTTATTCGGTATTTTATAAAGGGATGTTGTGTGATGTATTCTACATGCAGTATAATATAAATTATGTTGAAAAATGTATTTTATTTCAACGAACTGAAACGATTTTTTATTCAAAGGGTAGCGGTTATGAGATCAGGTTTATGAAAATGAAAATTTTCATTTTTCGAGGGCTTGAAATCCAAATATTGTATATTTACAAAAAAACTGAAAAGTTAAGCAAAAGAGATAATTGCTTTTTAACACTAAACGTACCAACACTTAATACATACCTATATCTACCATATCCGGTCAAATGACCGGACTTTATTTTTCCTGATTATAAATGTATGAAATATGAAAATTGGAAGGGAATAGACAAATAAACTATATATTATAATTAAACTGTATATTATAATATATTATAACTATATATCATAATTAAACAAAATTGTATATTGTCAATTTTTATGTATTGCAAACACAAAGAATAAGAATTTTTAATTCATTTCCCATCGCACATTTTTACATAAACCTTATGGGTCATTTGACCCGTTATATGGTATGTTTAGTGTTAAATTAACAATTTTCTTCATTAGTACAAAGTGTTTCTTTTTTGTTAAGTATATTTCATATATTAACTCTTTCGTAAGTCATTTATTGGTCTATTGAATTTTGTTTTTTGTATGTTTCAATATTAATTAAATGTTAAACATTTAACCAGTAACGTGCATGCTCGAGTTAACTCGAGCGGTGTTGTACTTTGTATTGCTAAAATTTTTCACACTCGACTGCAATCGAAAAATGAAAATAATAATGTGAAACCAAAAAAAAAAATTGTTTTATTTATATTTATTATTTACATGGGATTGTAAGCTATAACACTTACTTATTCAAGAATAAAAAATGTTTTTTTTCTAAATTCAACATTCTAAATTTTGTTTTTTACGTTAAAAAATTGATTTTATTTGGCCGGACTTTTTTTAAAAATAAACTCTGTATTAAGGGGTTAAATTCTTTATGTGGTAAGTATAGTTTGCGTAGAAACGTTTATAACCATAAAAAAAAATTCAATGTAATGGCTATTATTTAACATGGTGTTAAAATCTATTTCAGTTAAACTTTCTTCCATGATGGATATAAAAATTTAACAGAGTTAATTTACAAACGAACTGGGTCTTTTCTTTAGAAATTTAATCAGAATAATATTATCTATGATACATTGACAAGGAATTTATTTTTATTTCAAAACTTCGATATCAATCACACTTACAAATTATTATAAAAATAATTTAGAACACGATGAATTGCAATTATTTCTATTTATGTTATTTATTTCCGAATTCAATAACTTTTTTTTTACACAGGTACATTTACATTGACACTAATTTTACACAATTTCACAAGTTAATGTCGTGTAGCTCTCTCATTAGATTTAGCTGTTTACCTATGATCCAGTTTATAGTGGTTATTATTTTGTTAGTCAAACACTCAATTTTATTTGTCTTTCGTAGTGTATATTATTTTAGCTTTAAATTTAACCACAGGCTCTGAGAGACTACAGCCTTATTTTTTAAACTAATTAGCTAAATTAAGAGTTACTAAAATGAAATACTTCGCACTTAAAATAAACACAAGTTTGATAGTTTAAAATAAAAAAAAAATTAGCAAATTTCTTATTATGCCATTTACATGTCTATGTACAAAATTTTGATTCAAACTTCATAAAAAATTTGCTTTTCCAATCTTTCTACTAGGTGCCACATTATCCAAGATTTAACATTAATAATATCCTAACATTTAGTTAAAAAAAGAAGAGAGAGGACTTAATTTCAATTTCGAAATATTTATAATAAGTACCTTTGTGGATCTATTGGGTGCGCCAGGTTGGTACACAGGTTGGAAACTCTTGGTGAAAGGATGTAGACACTGCTGACTTCAGTCTCACCACTGGTCTGGGGCCTTCTAAATAACTGGGGTGATTCTGAACGGCGGATGCACTGGAACACTTCTGGTCATAGCAAGATGTTATCCTCGTTAGTTTTTCTGAGTCTCTATTGGGCCTAATTCTTCCTTTGGTCCTCGAAATATGCTCTCCGACTCCCAAACTCTAACTCTCCTCTTAACTTTTCTTTTTTATATTATTTTCATCTCTGTCCTTTCTTACTCCTCTTCGTCCAATCACCATAGCTGTATATAAACATTGGTGTCCCTTTCCCCGTCTTCAAATCGCAAATATGGGGAAAATCTTACCCCTTTAAATTGGGCACTGTCCATTAGGTATTCATAAATAACTCCACAAAGGTACATTCTTATTTAGTGTCATGAACGGAGACATGATTTTAAACTGAGACTCAGATCAGAACCCCCCTCCAAGAATCCTGCATACGACGAATCCGTTCAATTAATTTTTATATTTACTTTCTCCTTTACAAAGATGTGATGAGGTCAGATTTAGATACCCCTCATTTCACTTCTCGTTTTATTTATATAAATTCCATTAATTAATCATTTATATTAATTATTAATTATATTAATGATCTAAATTGCCTCACCACAGTCAGTTTGTATTACTTCACGATGACGATGAATTTTAACATAGGCACATTTACACTGATATATTTCAGTTCATAATTCAATCCACAAACACTCACTAAAACGTCGAAATTCGTTACCGGCACATTTACACTGATGTGCTTGGTCTCTCAACCTTTTAACCCTTTAAAGGACAGTGGTTTCGCACCGAAACCAGCTGTTAGAATTATTTTTCCTCTTCTTTTTAAAGATATATGAATGACTTTAGATTTTCTACGTTTTTGACACTTATCAAACTATCTATATATGTTATCTATAGATGTTAGTTGACAACTATCTATAGATGTTAGAAAATTACATAATTTATTTTTCACTTTCAAATATACACTTTTAAACTTGATTTGCATGAAACAATCAGGAATTATATTTTTCGTGTTTAATAATCCCAAATAAATGTACTTACATGAAAGAACACTTATGTTATATATATATATATATATATATATATATATATATATTTATATATTTATTTATTTATTTATTTATTTATTGCATGATATTAATGATAATTATTCATTATTCTTCCAATATAATTAAAATTTTATGGAAGTATTATTTTCAAGCCATACAGGGGCAGGGTTTTACAGTTAAACTACTGCTCACATCTACAACTCCTGATATACTTGTTTTCATTAATTTTCACATTTATAAGGTTCATAGGTAATATTATAAAATATTCCCATTACATGTTCAAGAGTTTCTAATTATGAACTTTAAAGGGTTAAAGCATTTTTTCAGGACCACGTGCGAAGGAAAGTTCTAGTTAAAAATAATTCTTCCTTGGCAAGTCTCTAAATATTTTTCCTCACTTCAATAAAATAAATTATTTTCATACAGTTTTCTTAAAATCATTGGTGTTGCAATACCGTTAATAGATGGGGGAAAATGTGAAGTTGTAGTAATTCTATCGTAAAGTACCGATTCAAACACCTACTAGCTTGGACTCTGGTAGAAAACTAGAGTTTTTGACATTTGTCGCTGTCGGATCGTTTTCAACTCCATCCTTCCAAATGGGTGCGACACGCTTGTGGGGTTGCTTCTGATCTGGCTTCGAAACTCCCGAGAAGGAAATTTTGGGATTGTTCGTCACACATGGAAAGATAAGAAGTATGTTAGAATCTTCAAAGACGTATCTCATTTTGCACGCATGTAGCCGGCCGTCCTTTTTCGAGCTTTGTACTGCTTTTATTTATCATGTATAGTTTAAAATCAGAGTTGGCACAAATTTGCAAACTGGCTCAGGACACAAATTCAGAACCTCTCATTTCTTTCCATCTAAGCTAGCAGGATGGTCTTTCTTTTTTTATATGAATATCCATCTGTTAGTTGTCTAGATAATGCTATATGGAAGATTAGCAAGTCAATAGTGGGTTTTGCAATTGGTGAATGAGAATTTTATATGATCATTAAGGTGATAAGTAATTTTCCCCAAAGCCTATCAAAGGGTCAAAGAAGTGTTAGACTATCTGTCATCTTTATTTAACATTTGGTGTACACCTTTTTTAGGTTATTTTAGTTATTTTAAAGTTATTTCTTTATAAATTGGTCTAGGTTTGTTTCTTTAGTTTGTTTCTTCCATATAGCTGAAGAGATAATGCTATATGGAAGATTAGCAAGTCAATAGTGGGTTTTGCAATTGGTGAATGAGAATTTTATATGATCATGAAGGTGATAAGTAATTTTCCCCAAAGCCTACGAAAGGATCAAAGAAGTGTTATACTATCTGTCATCTTTATTTAGCATTTGGTGTATCCTTTTTTCAGGTTGTTTTAGTTAATTTAAAGTTATTTCTTTATATATTGATCTAAGTTTGTTTCTTTATAAATTGATTATTTTTTCCAGAAATCCAAACTATGTGTTGAAATAAAATAAAATTTAAAGAAAACATTTTAGAACGATTTATATATTTTTCATGAGTTCAATCTTTTAACTAAACACAGCATTAAAACTCGGAAATGTTCAATTTTTGTGTACAAAAGTTTATTAAGTCAGAATATATCTAAATTTTACACTAACAATATTATTTAAATATTAAATTTTCTAAATATTTCCAATAGAATTAGCCCTCAATAAAGGTAAAAAAACTGCAGTTTCCTGCTATATACTATTGAACAATATTAACTTATATAAGTTACAAATAATATTTATAAATATAAGTTAATAATTAATATTAACTTATATTTGTAAATTGAACATCTTTTCTGGAAATCCAAACTATGTGTTGAAATAATATAAAATTTAAAGAAAACCTTTTACAAAGATTTATATATTTTTTCATTTGTCAAATCTTTTAACTAACCACAACATCAAAACTGGAACATTTTCAAATTTTGTGTACAAAAGTTTATTAAGTCAGAATATATCTAAATTTTACACTAACAATATTATTTTAATATTAAAATTTCCAAATATTTCCAATAGATTTAACCCTCAATAAATTAAAAAAAAAATTGCAGTTTCCTGCTATATACTATTGAACATTATTAACTTATATAATCTATATATATATAAATGAATTTGTGTGTGTCTGTCTGTATGTATGTACTCAATAGACTCAAAAACTATGCATCCAATCGCCGTGAAAATTTGGGAAATGTTTAGGTATATCTCTGGGAAGGTTTTTGTAAATTTTCAACGTTCGAAATTCATTCCTTCCCCCTTTTTCGAGCATTTCATGTCATTATTCCAAGCATTATTTTCCCCGGTTAAACGCAAACGATTAAGTTTTTAATTTATCGCATCATATCTAAGGGAAAGAAGCAATATTTCTAGCAATGTGACGTCATCCCAAGTAATTGTTTTAAACGCAGTTTTCCTCGGTTAAAATCAGGAGATTAAAATGTTCAATTCATCACATAATAAATAGGCGAAAATGATATTTTTCTATCATTATGACGTCATTCATTTAAATATTTCATTTATTCATTTCTTATTTTATATTATTTAAAATCGTCTGCTCAGTATCTATTCGATTTGAACTGAAATTTGAGATATAAAGTGATTCACTTTCATTTCTATGTGACGCAAATTATAGCATTTTTATATGAGAACTAATTTTAAATTTAATTCTTGGTTCATTTTTATGTTACAATGAAATGAATATCAACAATATTCTAAGTACAAAAAGTACAAATTTCAGTGACTCTCATGGCCAAATAAAACCTATCATTTTATATAGTTATCTTCATATTCATATGGTTGTCGATATGAATGTGTGTTTCTGTTTCATACAAAACTATGTGGTTTGTCATAAATTTCCTTAATTTTGGAAAACATTTATTACTACCAACAAAATTAGCACTGTTGCTGTCAAAACCCGTGCTTCCTATTCTATCACGTAATATGGCAAGATCTGTTAACTTTGCTAATCAACGTACAGTAGTAATACAGTAATGCAATTTAGGGTTAAGCTTATATTTTACCATAAGAAAAAAGTTTGAGCAAATTTAATATAAGACAAATTCGATTATAAAAACTGAATACTGTTATAATACGCTTATGATAGAAATATATAAACATGCCAATGACTCGAACTGAACTGTGACGAATTTAGAGAGTTATTCACGAAAAATAAATCTTTGTTTAAAAGTAATATATTAAGTTCACCGTAGCGAAGCACGGGCAAACTTGCTAGTCTATATTTATATTTTCTTAATTTAATCGATATATTCTTTCAATTCACCTAACATAACTATTTTCTTAAACATATATAACAAATGTTGAAAATACAATACAGGGAAAAAGGTTTTGATATTATATAACATAATTTCTGATAATAATAGTTATACTAAAAATGGAAATCGGGAAAAATCTAATTTCGAATTTCTTTGTATAATTTTATTAAGCAAACAACCGACGGTGGAATAAATATAAAATCCTGACACAACTTAAATATTCAACTTAACAAACTCAGATTGAACAATCGGAGATATTTTCAGATTTCCTTATTTGATTTTATACTTCTTTCCTCAAAGATCATATTTTACATTTATGTAAACACCATATAATATTTTGGAAAAATTCAAATCTAGAACGCCTGCAAATAATATATAAAAATTTTAATAAGCAGTAGAAAATGTGCGGATGACAAGGTAATAAATTCTAAAAAACCTCCTTTTTAGATTTCTTCCTATTATTTTTTCCTTATTATTTTAGCTTTTAGAAAAAGGAATTTTATTTTACGAGAGGTTTCAAATCCATATAATATTATTTGAACCTATAGAGGTATTTGAACATACAGTTCAAATATGTTGTGAAAAGTAAAGGATATAGTTATTTTGAAACTTAAAAAAGTTATTAGCTCTTCTAAATTTTCCTTTATATAATAGATTTGTAACCCATGTGGGATTTTCTACTGAACAGATTTTAGAGATATTAAGGAGAAATATCTCAAGAACGTTTATTCGGTGTTCTATAAAATGACTTTCGTACGGTTTCTGTTATTTAATAATAAAAAAAAAGAAATCTGGAAAAATCTAATTTAAGAATCCCTTTGTATGGCATTTAAGCAAACAACTAAATATGTACAAAAACTTGACATAATTTAAATATGCAACTTAAGAAAGTCAGATTGAACAATCGAAGATATTTTCAGATTTCCTTATTTGATTTCAAACATCTTTCTTAAAAAATCATACTTTACATTATGTAAACACCATTTAATATTTTGGAAAATTCAAATCCAGAACGGCTGCAAATGATATATAAAAATTTTATTAAGCTGAAGAAAATGTGTAGATGACAAGGTAATAAATTATAATATACCTCCCTTTTAGATTTCTTCCTATCTGCACTGAAAATCGGTTCTATTTTTTTGCAATTCCTTGTTCATATTTTTCAGCCTTTTTCCGTATATTTGATTTCTTCCATAAATGTTCTACTTTTTTACCCTCTATCTGCAAATATTTTTATCACAAGTTATTTTATACTAAACTAGTGCAAGGGAAATTTATAATGAATGTTTATTCAGTGTACTATAAAACGCTCCGAGTGGAATACATCGAGAAAAAGAAGTCTAGAAAAATACGCTAAAGGTTTACTGTGTCAGTTGCCAAAGCGTTCTATGACTTTTTCCTTCACCCTTTGTCGACTAGAATGGAATACGGTAAACCCACCCTCGTTATTGTCCAATTACTTCCGGTTATAAATAGATATATAAATAGATATTGTAGATTAATTTTTAATACACTTAAAGCTCGTCAAGTCTCGAATATTATCCCATAAGAAATAATGGATTCTAAAAGTACAAATAAAAATATTCTTTGGGAGATTTGTTTATATTTTTTTACGAAAACAAGTTTTAGAGATATTAAGGAAAAATCTGTCAAGAACGTTTGTCCGGTGTTCTATAAAAAGAATTTCGTATGGTTTCTGATTTTTTTTCATTCTGTACTTAGTTCTATTTGTAATAGTTATCATTCATATTGAAGAAGCATTTTATGCCTCATGTATTTGTATTCTTTTATAAATATGTTAGAGATATTAAGGAGAAATCTCTCAAGAACGTTTATTCGGTGTTTATAAAATGACTTTCGTACGGTTTCTGGTATTTAATAATAAAAAAAGAAATAGTGAAAAATCGAATTTCAGAATCCCTTTGTATAACATTTAAGCAAACAACAGACGGTGCAATATATACAAAAACTTGACATAACTTAAATATGCAACTTAACAAAGTCAGATTGAATAATCAAAAATATTTCGAGATTTCTTTATTTGATTTTATACTTTCCTACTGAAAGATCATATTTTGCACTTATGACTAAACACCATTTAATTACTAGACACCATAAAATAATTTTTTCAAAATATTAATTTTGAAAAAAATTCAAATCCATAATGCTTGCAAATAATATAAAACATTTAATAAGGCGAAATTGTATGAAAGACGGGGTAATAAATATTAAAAAAAAACATTTTAGATTTCTTCCATTAAAAATCAGTTCTTTGTCATAAAATTCCTTGTTAATATTCTTCAGTACTTTTACGTATATTTGATTTTTTTTTCAGAAATTTTCCAATTTTTTCTTTCTCTTTCTACAAATATTTTCATCACATATTATTTTATAATAAACTAGTTATAGAACGCATTAGAGGAAAACTGCAATGAACGTTTATTCGTTGTACCATAAAATGCATTTAATGCAGTTAATCTAAATGCAGTAAAATATTATTTATGTAGAAAAAGCTATTTTACTTCAAAAACTAAAGTAAATTTGTTTACTAAGAAAGAAGGTTATTATTTTAGTTTTCAGAAAAGAGAATTTTATTTCACGAGAGGTTTGAAATTTAGATTATTCGTATTTAAACCTATAGAAGTATTTGAATGTATTTGAACATATAGTTCAAATATCTTGTGAAAAGTAAAGGAGATAGTTATTTTAAACTTAAAAAGGTTCTTAGTTCTTCTAAATTTTCCTCTATATAAAAGTTTTGTTACTAATATGGGATTTTCAACTGAACTGAAAATATATTTGCATTGTTTTAGAAATATATTTCCTTTTTTTTTCTCTATCTAAAAGTTATGTTACACATACGGAATTTTCAACTGAACTAGTTTTAGATAGTATCAGGAGAAAAATGTCAAGAACGTTTAATCGGTATTTATAAAATGAGTTTAGTTTGGATTATATTTTTTTATTCTAAAGTTCTAATTTAAGCACTGCTACTAATATTGAAGAAATATTTTATGCCTCAAATATTTTAGCTCTTTTAAAAGTATGTTTGAATTTTTTTTCTTTTCCCTTTCTGAAAGCTTTGTTACGCATGCGGGATTTGCAACTGAACTAGTTTTAGAAAGTATAAGGAGAAATCTGTCAAGGACGTTTATTTGGTGTTCTATTAAGTAACTTTAGAATGGTGTCTGATTTTTTTTTAATTCTATAGTTAATTCTATTTATAATAGTTACCATTCATAGTCCAGTAGAATTTTATGCCTCATATATTTGTATTCTTTTAAATATATGTTTTGATTTTTTTCTTTCCTCTATCTAAACGTTTTATTAAGCATACGATATTTTCAACATAACTAGTATTAGAGATAATTAGGAGAAAACTGTCAAAAAGGTTTTTTTTTTTTTGGTATATATAAAAGGACTTTAGTACTGTTTCATATTTTTTATTGTAAAGTTTTGAAATATTAAGAAGAAATCTGTCAAGAACGTTTAGTCAGAGTTCTGTAAAATGACTAAGGTTTCTGATTTTTTCCTTCTTTTCATTAGTTGTAGTTTTATGCCTCATATATTTGCATTGTTTTAAAAATATGTTTAATTCTTTTTCTTTACTCTAAAAGTTTTCTTACAAATACGAGATTTTCTAATTAACTAGAATTAAAGTGCATTATACGAAAACTGTCAAGAACGTTTATTTGTCGTTCTATAAAATAACTTTAGTTCGGTTTCTGATTTTTTTAATTCTAAAGTTAGTTTTATTTCTATAACGAGAAAAGCAAATAAAAGGAGAAAACTGTCAAGAATGTTTATTCGGTATAAATAAAATGACTTAATTTAGTTTCTATTATTTTTTTATTCTAAAGTTCTATTTTAAGCACTGCCACTAAAATTGCATAAGCATTTTACCCCTCAATTATATGAACTCTTTTAAATTGTGTTTCGATTTTTTCTTTTCTCTTTGTAGAAGCTGTATTACGTACACGTAATTTTCAACTAAACTAGTTTTAGAAAGTATAACGTAAGTATAAGTAAATCTAAAACATCCGTTTTAGATTTCGTCTTATCTGATATGAAAATCAGTTCTTTGTCATAAAATTCCTTGTTAATATTCTTCAGTACTTTTACGTATATTTGATTTTTTCAGAAATGTTCCAATTTTTTCTCCCTCTATCTACAAATATTTTATCACATGTTATTTTATAGTAAACTAGTTATAGAATGCATTAGAGGAAAACTGTAATGAATGTTTATTCGTTGTACTATAAAATGTATTTAATGCAGTTAATCTAAATGCAGTAAAATATTTTTTCTGTAGTAAAAGCTATTTTACTTCAAAAACTAAAGTAAATTTATTTTCTAAGAAAGAAGGTTATTATTTTGATTTTCATAAAAGGGAATATTATTTCCCGGAAGGTTTGAAATAAAAAAATATGTATTTTAACCTATAGAAGTATTTGATCGTATTTGAACATATAGTTCAAATATCTTGTGAAAAGTAAAGGAGATAGTTATTTTGAAACTTAAAAAGCTTTTTAGTTCTTCGAAACTTTCCTCTATATAAAAGTTTTGCTATCCATATAGGATTTTCAACTGAACAAATTTTAGAGAAATTAAGTAGAAAACTTAAAAATCAAGAACTTTTATTCGGTATTCTATAAAATGACTTTCGTAAGGTTTCTGATTTTCTCATTCTTTTCATTAGTTGTATTGTGATGCCGCATATATTTGCATTCTTTTAAAAATATGTTTAAATTGTTTTCTTTCCTCTATCTAAAAGTTTTGTTACAAATACGAGATTTTCTAATGAACTAGATTTAAAGTGTATTATACGAAATCTGTCAAGAACGTTTATTTGTCGTTCCATAAAATAACTTTAGTTCGGTTTCTGATCTTTTTTAATTCTAAAGTTAGTTTTATTTCTATAACGAGAAAAGCAAGTAAAAGGAGAAAACTGTCAAGAACGTTTATTTGGTATACATAAAATCACTTTAGTTTGGCTTCTAATTTTTTATTTCTAAAGTTCTAGTTTCTCTCCATAAGCATTTTTCTCCTGAAATGTATGAACTCTTTTAAGTTATGTTTAAATTTTTTTTCTATTCCCTTTCTAAAAGTTTTGTTACACACGCGGGATTTTTAATTAAACTAGTTTTAGAGAGTATACTTTTGACTTTTGTTTGATTTTTGATATATTCATTCTAAAGTTAGTTCTATTTATAATAAATGTCATTTATATTGCAGAAGCATTTTATGACTGATATATTTGCATTCTTTTAAAAATATGTTTCAATATTTTTCTTTCCTCTGTCTAAAAGTTTTTTTAAGCATACGGGATTTTCAACTGAACTAGTTTTAGAGATAATACGGAGAAAATTGTCAAGAACGCATATTCGGTATATATAAAATGACTTTAATACATTTTCATTTTTTATTCTAAAGTTCTAGTTTAAATACTGAACTTAATATACCAGAAATATTTTTAGACTCAAATATTTGAACTTTTTTAGAAAATATATTTCGATTTTTTTCTTTTTCCTATCTAAAAGCTTTCTTATGTATAAAGGAGTTTCAACTAAACTAGTTTTAGAGAATATAACGAGAAAAGTGTCAAAAATGTTTATACGGTGTTCTAGAAAGTGACTTTAGTATGGTTTCTGATTTTTTTATTCTATAGTTAGTTCTCTTTATAATAGTTACTATTCATAGTCCAATAGCATTTTATTCGTCAAATATTTGCATACTTTTAAAAATATGTTTCAATTTTTTTTCTATTTCCTTCTAAAAGATTTGTTACGCACACGAAATTTTCAACATAGCCAGATTTAGAGGTAATATGGAGAGAAAACTGTCAAGAACGTTTATTCGTTGTACCATAAAATGCATTTAATGCAGTTAATCTAAATGCAGTAAAATATTATTTATGTAGAAAAAGCTATTTTACTTCAACAACCAAGAGAAATTTTATTTTAACTTTCATAAAAGGGTATTTTAATTCATGAGAGGTTTGGAATCAAGAAAATATGTACTTGAACCTATTGATATATTTGAACGTATTTGAACATATAGTTCAAATATGTAATGAAAAGTAAAGGAGATAGTTATTTTGAAACGTAAAAAGGTTTTTAGTTCTTCGAAACATTCCTCTCTATATAATAGTTTCGTTATTCATATGGGATTTTCAACTGAACAAGTTTTAGAGATATTAAGGAGAAATCTGTCAAGAACGCGTATTTGGTGTTCTATAAAATGAATTTCGTACGATTTCTGGTATTTTTATTCCAAAGTTAGTTCTATTTATAATAGTTATCATTCATATTGGAGAAGCATTTTATGCCTCATGTATTTGCATTCTTTTAAAAATATGTTTCAATTATTTTCTTTTCTCCTTCTAAAAGATTTGTTACGCACACGGAATTTTCAACACAGCCAGTTTTAGAGAGTATAAGGAGAAAACTGTCAAGAACATTTATTCGCATATATAAAATGACTACTTTAGTTTGGTCTTTTTTATTTTTTTTTTATAACTCTAAAGTTATATTTTAAGCATTGACACTAATATTGCATAAGCATTTTAGGCCTCAAATATATGAACTCTTTTAAATTATGTTTCCATTTTTCTTATCTCTTTCTAAAAGCTTTATTACGTACGTGGGACTTTCAACTAATCTAGATTTAGAGAGTATAAGGAGAAAATTGTCAAGACCGTTTATTCAGTGTTCTATAAAATGACTTTCGCATGGTTTTTGATTTTTTCATTCTAAAATTAGTTCTATTTATAATAGTTATCATTCATATTGGAGAAGCATTTTATGCCTCATGTATATGCATTGTTTTAGAAATATGTTTCAATTATTTTCTTTTCTCCTTCTAAAAGATTTGTTACGCACACGGAATTTTCAACACAGCCAGTTTTAGAGAGTATAAGGAGAAAACTGTCAAGAACATTTATTCGGTATATATAAAATGATTTTTGTTTGATTTCTGTTTTTTTTTTATTCTAAAGTTCTAGTTTAAATACTGCCACTAATATTGCATAAGCATTTTAGGCCTCAAATATATGAACTCTTTTAAATTATGTTTCCATTTTTTTTCTTTTCCCTTTCTAAAAGCTTTATTACACACGCGGGATTTTCAACTAAACTAGTTTTAGAGAATATAAGGAGATATCTGTCAAGAACGTTTATTCGGTGTTCTATAAAATGACTTTCGTGCGGTTTCTGATATATTCATTCTAAAGTTAGTTCTATTTATAATACTTATCATTCATATTGCAGAAGCATTTTATGCCTCATGTATATGCATTGTTTTAGAAATATGTTTCAATTTTTTTTCTTTTTTCTATCTAAAAGTTTTGGTACTCATACGGGATTTTTGACTGAACTAGTTTTAGAGATAATAAGGAGAAAACTGACTAATTTAAGGTTTATTGGTATATATAAAATGACTTTAGTAGGGTATATATTTTGTTTTATTCTAAAGTTCTAGTTTAAATACTGCCACTAATATTGCATAAGCATTTTAGGCCTCAAATATATGAACTCTTTTAAATTATGTTTCCATTTTTTTTCTTTTCCCTTTCTAAAAGCTTTATTACACACGCGGGATTTTCAACTGAACAAGTTTTAGAGAATATAAGTAGAAATCTGTCAAGAACGTTTATTCAGTTTTCTATAAAATCACTTTCCTGCATTTTCTGATATATTTATTCTAAAGTTAGTTCTATTTATAATAAATGTCATTTATATTGCAGAAGCATTTTATGACTGATATATTTGCATTCTTTTAAAAATATGTTTCATGTTTTTCTTTCCTCTATCTAAAATTTTTTAAGCATACGGGATTTGAACTGAACTAGTTTTAGAGATAATAAGGAGAAATTTGTCACGAACGTATATTCGGTATATATAAAATGACTTTAATACATTTTCATTTTTTTATTCTAAAGTTCTAGTTTAAATACTGCCGTTAATATTGAAGAAGTATTTTAAAACTCAAATATTTTAACTTATTTTAAAATGTTTTAAATTTTTTCTTTTTTCTATCTAAAAGTTTTCTTAGACTCAAAATATTTTCAACTAAACTAGTTTTAGAGAATATAACGAGAAAAGTGTCAAAAATGTTTATACGGTGTTCTAGAAAGTGACTTTAGTATGGTTTCTGATTTTTTTATTCTATAGTTAGTTCTATTTTGTAATAGTTACCACTCATAGTTCAATAACATTTTATGCCTGAAATATTTGCATTCTTTTAAAAATATGTTTCAATTATTTTCTTTTCTCCTTCTAAAAGATTTGTTACGCACACGGAATTTTCAACACAGCCAGTTTTAGAGAGTATAAGGAGAAAACTGTCAAGAACATTTATTCGGTGTTCTATAAAATGCATTTAATGCAGTTTATCTAAATGCGGTAAAATATTATTTGTGTAGAAAGAGGTACTTTACTTCAACAACCAACATAAAGTTTATTTTCTAAGAGAGAAGGTTATTATTTAACTTTCATAAAAGTGTATTTTATTTCATGAGAGGTTTGGAATCAAGAAAATATTTATTTAAACTTATGGAAATATTTGAATTTATTTGAACATATAGTTCAAATATCTTGTGAAAAGTAAAGGAGATAGTTATTTTGAAACTTAAAAAGCTTTTTAGTTCTTCGAAACTTTCCTCTATATAAAAGTTTTGCTATCCATATAGGATTTTCAACTGAACAAATTTTAGAGAAATTAAGTAGAAATCTGTCAAGAACGTTTATTTGGAGATCTATAAAATGAATTTCGTACGGTTTCTGATTTTTTTATTCCAAAGTTAGTTCTAACTATAATAGTTATCACTCATATTGAAGAAGCATTTTATTCCTCATGTATTTGCATTCTTTTAAAAATATGTTTCAATATTTTTCTTTCCTCTGTCTAAAAGTTTTGGTACTCATACGGGATTTTTGACTGAACTAGTTTTAGAGATAATAAGGAGAAAACTGTCAAGAACATTTATTCGGTATATATATATAAAATGATTTTTGTTTGATTTCTGTTTTTTTTTTATTCTAAAGTTCTAGTTTAAGTACTGCTACTAATATTGCAGAAGCATTTTAAGCGTCAAATATTTGAACTTTTTTAAAAAATTTATTTCGATTTTTTTTCTTTTTCCTATCTAAAAGCTTTCTTATGCACAATGGATATTCAACAGAACTAGTTTTAGGTAATAGAAGGAGAACACTGTCGAGAATGTTTATATGATGTTCTAGAAAGTGACTTTAATACAGTTTCTGATTTTTTTTTCATTCTAAAGTTAGTTCTATTTATAATAAATGTCATTTATATTGCAGAAGCATTTTATGACTGATATATTTGCATTCTTTTAAAAATATGTTTCAATATTTTTCTTTCCTCTGTCTAAAAGTTTTTTTAAGCATACGGGATTTTCAACTGAACTAGTTTTAGAGATAATACGGAGAAAATTGTCAAGAACGCATATTCGGTATTTATTTATTAACTTTAGTACGTTTTCATTTTTTTTAATCGGAAGTTCTCGTTTAAGTACTGCTACTAATATTGCAGAAGCATTTTAAGCCTCAAATATTTGAAATTTTTTAAAAATATGTTTCGATTTTGTTTCCTATCTAAAAGTTTTCTTAGACTCAAAATATTTTCAACTAAACTAGTTTTAGAGAATATAACGAGAAAAGTGTCAAAAATGTTTATACGGTGTTCTAGAAAGTGACTTTAGTATGGTTTCTGATTTTTTTATTCTATAGTTAGTTCTATTTTGTAATAGTTACCACTCATAGTTCAATAACATTTTATGCCTGAAATATTTGCATTCTTTTAAAAATATGTTTCGATTTTTTTTTCTTTTTCCACTTAAAAGATATGTTACGCAAACGGAATTTTCAACATAGACAGGTTTAGTGGTAATATGAAGAAAACTGCAATGAACGTTTATTCGTTGTACTATAAAATGCATTTAATGCAGTTAATCTAAATGCAGTAAAATATTATTTATGTAGAAAAAGCTATTTTACTTCAAAAACCAAAGCAATTTTATTTACTAAGAGAGAATGTTATTATTTTAGCTTTCAGAAAAGGAAATTTTATTTCACGAGAGGTTTGAAATCCAGATAATACGTATTTGAACATATAGAAGTATTTGATCGTATTTGAACATATAGTTCAAATATCTTGTGAAAAGTAAAGGAGATAGTTATTTTGAAACTTAAAAAGCTTTTTAGTTCTTCGAAACTTTCCTCTATATAAAAGTTTTGCTATCCATATAGGATTTTCAACTGAACAAATTTTAGAGAAATTAAGTAGAAATCTGTCAAGAACGTTTATTCGGTGATCTACAAAATGAATTTCGCACGGTTTATGATTTTTTCCTTCTAAAGTTAGTTCTATTTGGATAGTTATCACCCATATTGCAGAAGAATTTTTTACCTCATGTATTTGTATTCTTTTATAAATATGTTTAAAGTTTTTTCTTTCTAAAAGTTTTGTTACGCATACGGGATTTTCAACTGAACTAGTTTCAGAGATAATAAGGAGAAAATTGTCATTAATTTATATTCCGTATATATTAAATGATTTTAGTCCGTTTTCATTTTTTTAACTCCTCTTCTTAGCCCACTCTCCTGTTTCTAATCATGGATCTTGTTGGTGCTTCAACCACATTTGGCGAAATTGGCGTGCTTGCAGCTTGCGTGCGTGGCGTGCTTGCAGCGTGGCGTGCTTGCAGCGTGGCGTTTGAAATCTGGCGAGGGGATCGTAACTCAACAAATTGATACATAAACAAAAACAACATTTTGAGGAAAAATTTTACAAAAATTGAATATTTAAAATCTAATTGAATTAACAAAGAAAACACAAAGGAAACACATAACATTCATACTAAATAGACTGAAACATTCACTTAATCACAAATTAAATAAACTGAGTGTGATTTTCATCACAAATTTGTGATTTAGTGTAAATTGTAAGAGGAGGTGTAAAATTGAAATTTTTTTTCAAATCTCTTATTATTCTAAAGTTCTAGTTTAAGTACTAAAACTAATATTGCAGAAGCATTTTAAGATTCAAATATTTTAACTTTTTTAAATATTTGTTTCGATTTTTTTCTTTTCCCTATGTGAAAGCTTTCTTACGCACAAAGGATTTTCAACTAAACTAGTTTTAGATAATATATGGAGAAAACTGTCGAGAATGTTTATAGGGTGTTCTAAAAAGTGACTTTAGTGCGGTGTCTGATTTTTTATGCTATAGTTAGTTCTATTTATTATAGTTACCAGTCATAGTCCAACAGCATTTTATGCTTCAAATATTTGCATTCTTTTAAAAATATGTTTCGATTTTTTTTCATTTCCCGTTCTAAAAGATTTCTTATGCACACGGAATTTTCAACGCAACCAGTTTTAAAGATAATAAGGAGAAAACTGTCAAGAACGTTTAATCAGTGTTCTATAAAATGACTTTCGTGTGTTTTGTGATATATTTATTCTAAAGTTAGCTCTATTTATAATAGTTATCATTCATATTGAAGAAGCATTTTATGCATATATTTATATTCTTATAAAAATATGTTTAAATTTTTTTTCTTTCCTCTATCTAAAAGTTTTGTTCGCATACGGGGTTTTCAACTGAACTAGGTTTAGAGATAAGGAGAAAATTGTCAAGAATTTATTTCGGTTTATATTAAATGACTTTAGTACATTTTCATTTTTTATTCTAAAGTTCTATTTTAAGTATTTCCACTAATACTGCAGAAGCATTTTAAGTCTCAAATATTTGAACTTTTTTAAAAATATGTTTCGAATTTTTTTTCCAATCTAAAAGCTTTCTTACGCACAAAGGATTTTATAAAACTAGTTTTAGATAACATAAGGAGAAAACTGTCGAGAATGTTTATACGGTGTTCTAGAAAGTGACTTTAGTATGGTTTCTGATTTTTTTATTCTATAGTTAGTTCTATTTTGTAATAGTTACCACTCATAGTTCAATAACATTTTATGCCTGAAATATTTGCATTCTTTTAAAAATATGTTTCGTTTTTTTTTCTTTTTTTCCTTTTAAAGATTTCTTACTCAAAAGGAATTTTCAACACAGAGAGTTTTAGAGATAATACTTAGAAAACTGTCAAGAACGTTTATTCGTTTTACAATAAAATGCAGTTAAAGCAGTTACTCTAATGTTATTTCTATAGAAAAATATATTTTCCTCCAAAAAGTAAAGTAAATTTGTTTACTAAGAAAGAAGGTTATTATTTTAGTTTTCAGAAAAGAGAATTTTATTTCACGAGAGGTTTGAAATTTAGATTATTCGTATTTAAACCTATAGAAGTATTTGAATGTATTTGAACATATAGTTCAAATATGTTGTGAAAAGCAAAGGAGATAATTATTTTGAAACTTTAAAAGGTTTTTAGTTCTTCGAAACTATCTATATAATAGTTTTGCTACCCATATGGGATTTTCAACTGAACAAGGTTTAGAGAAATTAAGTAGAAATCCGTCAAGAACGTTTATTCAGTGTTCTATAAAATGAATTTCGGACGGTTTCTGATCTTTTTATTCTAAAGTTAGTTCTATTTGTATTAGTTATCACTCATATTGAAGAAGCATTTTATGCCTTATGTATTAGTATTCTTTTATAAATATCTTAAATTTTATATTCATATCAATATTATGTAATTACTGGAAAAAATTTAATGCAATATCCTCATAAGTTTTCTTTTTATCATACGAGAAAGATGCATAATTACATTTCTGAGATAAATGCATTTACAGTTTGACATGAATCTTTTCTGTAAACTGCAACATACATATTAATTATTTTTTTATTAAAACATGCATGTAGCATATATAATACCTTCTTTTATCTGAAGGTTTTCCTCGTTTGAGGGCTAATTGTATTGGAAATTTTAATATTTAAATAATATTGTTAGCATAAAATTTTGATATATTCTGACTTAATAAACTTTTGTACATAAAAATTGATCATTTCCGAGTTTTAATGTTGTGTTTAGTTAAAAAATTTGACTCATGAAAAAATATATAACTTTTCCTAAAAGTCATTCTTTAAGTCTTATTTTATTTCATTACATAGTTTAGATTTCCGAAAACATAATCAATTTATAAAGAAACAAACCTAGACCAATTTATAAAGAAATAACTTTAAAATAACTAAAATAACCTAAAAAAGGTAATAATCTAAAAAATTACTTATCACCTTAATGATCATATAAAATTCTCATTCACCAATTGCAAAACCCACTATTGACTTGCTAATCTTCCATATAGCATTATCTAGACAACTAACAGATGGATATGTATATGAAAAAAAGAAAAACCATCCTGCTAGCTTCCAAGGAATGAAGTGCGTGGTTCTGAAGTATGAAGAGATAAAAGTATTTGAAAGCATGTGAACATATAGTTATAATATGTTGTGAAAGGTAAAAGAGATAGTTATTTGTGAAATTTAAATAGGCTTTTAATTCTTCTAAATTTTTCTCTATAAAATAGTTTTGTTATTCTTGTGGGATTTTCAGCTGAACAAGGTTTAGAGAAATTAAGTAGAAATCCGTCAAGAACGTTTATTCAGTGTTCTATAAAATGAATTTCGTACGGTTCTAATCTTTTCATTCTAAAGTTAGTTCTAGTTGTAATATTGATCACTCATATTAAAGAAGTATTTTATGCCTCATGTATTTGTATTCTTTTATAAATATGTTTATATTTTATATTAATATCAAAATTATGTAATTACTGGAAAAAATTTAATATAATATCTCATTAGTTTTCTTTTTATCATACGAGCAAGATGCATAATTACATTTCTGAGATAAATGCATTTAAATGCATGAATCTTTTCGGTAAACTGCAACATAAATATTAATTTTTTTCTATTAAAACATGCATGCAGCAAGTATAATGCCTTCTTTTATCTGAAGGTTTTCCTCGTTAGACAGTTTTGTAAGTTTTCTAGCTCTACGAGCTTCTAACGGGGAAAGCTGGTCTTTTTTTTTTTCAGCAGATTGAAAGCGGTTTTTGTCCATCTCTGCAGCAAAGGACTTTGCGTAATTACTTATTTGGTATCTACACCTATGCATTATGTTTAGTCGTCCAATCTGACCATCATTAAAAAGTACTGTAGCTTCAATTACTACTATATCAACAATATTGCTATTAAAATATACGGATATTTTTCAAACCTTTCAAATACACACACTTAAATATTTCCGTATAGTTTAAAATAGGTGTACAAATCTTACAAACTAAGCAGATTATCTTTTATACCATAAGATTTAAACTTAGATTTACTAATAGGTCTACCTACAACTGTTGGATAGGTAATTTTTGCTTTTTCCTCATTCAGACGTAAATGTTTACTTTTCTTTCCTTTTTTATAAATTATGTCATTTATTTTACGCTTTTAAATACTAAAAATATGCTTATCACATCTTATAATAATCAAATAAAAGTATTTTTCTTTGTAAGGTGAAAAAGTGAATTCTTTGATTCATTGTTTCACTTCAAGAAGCATTCTAAATAATGAAATATTTTAATGTCACAAACGATATTTAAACAAAATTGTTGCCAGTCATATTTTTATTTTATTAATTAAATTTAAATTCGCAGAGAAAGTCAATAAATATCAATATTTAAATGCTTGAACTGTTAAAATGAAATCGGATTAAACAAAGTAAAGTATCTTAGATTCTTTGATATAACTTATATTTCTACTTTAGTAAAAATAAACGATTTTGACACATATACAAACAAAATATGAATTCTCTGAAGAGATTTAAATGAGCTCTTGAAAACAATTTATAAATATTCTAGTTGTTGAAATAACTAGCATTCTTAAAATTTCAAAATATCTCCTATTTTTATTCTCGTTCCTTCTGAAATTGGTTAAATTTCTGATAATTTTCAGATGCTGTTATAAAAGAGTTTGACTATTTACTTATTCCAGTATTACTTATTACTTATTTCAGTCCTTTTTAAAATGGTTTTAATTTTTTAATTCTTGTATTTATGAATTTGTTACATAAACATGAATTTAAACTCATCTATTTATAGAAAGCACAAAGGAAAAGTTTTTTAGTATATTTATTTCGTGTTGTTTTCAAAGATTTTAATACGATTTATTCTACATGCAATATAATACAGTTTTCTTTGGAATAGCTATTTGACTTTGACAGCTGTGAAAGGAATTTATATTCAAAAAAGGAGATTATTATTTTGACTTGATAATAGTCAGCAAAGTCATGAGAAACCTTCGCTCCACTCTTCAACAAGTTCAGAATTGGATCACAGCTGGAGACAAAACAAGTACTTTTATCCTTCTTAATATAATAATTATATAACACTTACTACCTAAATAATAATTATATAATACTTACTAAATACTAAATACTAAATATAATAACTGAAGTTAATATATTTAGTAATCAGTTTTAGTAATATTACGATAATTACTAAATATTAGTGTAATATTATTATGTTCCACTAATATTTAGTAATTATTACGTATTTAGTAATTAGTTATACTATTATATAATAATTATGTATGTATATATATGTATATAAATATGTGTATATATATATATGTATAAGTATTTAATAATTTTTTTATTATATTAATTTTGAAACTTGATTTTTAACACAACTAGTTATAGAGCGTTTAAATAAAAAATTAATTTTGAATAACTATTAGGTGTTTTGTAAAATTATTTATATGGGATTTATTTGGATGCGATATAAGAAAAACTTACTTCAAATTAAAGTAAGTAGTATTGTCAGTATTTTTGACATTCTTGATCTTACTCTACGTTTATACTTTATTGTAAAAGATAAACTTTTTGTTTATACTAACAGTATCGTAAGAGTATAAAATCTCTGAAAAGATTTAAATTCGACTTTTTGCAAATAAATATGCAGTATTTTATCTATTTTTTAATCTTTTTCAAACAGTAGCTTAAAAAACCATATTTGTACAATATCCTGCAGATACTAGAAAAAAAATTCTATTGATGAAGTATTTGGATTCTTGTATAAATGTTTCTTTAATTTAATGATTTTTTTTACAATATTAATTTTGAAATTATATTTTTAACTGAAATAGATATAAAACGTCTAAGTAAAAAATCATTCTGAACAACTACTATTAGCCGTTTTATAAAATTATTTTTGATAATTTATTTGAATGTCATATAAGGAAACCTTACTTCAAATTAAAGTAAAATCAAGCATTGTCAGTATTTTTGACATTCTTAATCTTACTCTACGTTTATACTTCAGTGTAAAAGATAACTTTTTGTTTATACCAACAGTATCGTAACAATATAAAATCTCTAAAAAGTTTCAAATTTAAATTTATGCAAATAAATATGCAGTATTTTATCTACTTTTTAATCTTTTTCAAATTTTGGAATAAAAAAATCATATTTTTACAATTTCCTGCTGATATTACAAAAAAACAATCTATTGATGTTTTTGGATTCTTGAAAAAATGTTAATAATCTTTAATTTAATGATTTTTTTAGTATATTAATTTTGAAACTTTATTTTTAACTCAGATATATATAAAACGTTTAAGTAAAAAATAACATTTAATAATTTTGAGGTGTTTTGTAAAATTATTTTTATGGGATTTATTTGAATGCCATATAAATAAACATCAAGATAAAATCAAGCATTGTCAGTATTTTTGATATTCTTTGATCTCACTGTACATTTGTAGTTCGGCATAAAATACCATTTTTGTTTATACAAAGAGAATAAAATCTTTGAAAAGATTCACATCACGACTGTTTGTAAATAAATATACAGTATTTTATCTCTTTTTTACCTTTTTTCATTCCTTTTTTATAAAAAACAATTCTATATCTATGATTTCCTGCTAATAGTAAAAAAAGTAAGGTAAAATGCTTCTTTTTTATTCACATTTCAACAAATGTTCTTACTGATACTTGATTTATAACTCAACTATTTCCAGTGCTTATATTGGAAAACTTCTGAGAGAGGTTTACTTAGTGTTCTGGGAAACATCTTTATTGCAATTTATTTCTCATGCAGTATAAAGTAATTTGCGCTGAAAAACTATTTTATTTCAAATAAATGTTCTGATGTTCGAATGAAGAGGTTTTTATATTAATTTCAAGAAAGTAGAATTTGTATTTCTCTTGAGGTTTGAATTCCATTTACTATACATTTGCACAAGTAAAGAAATTGTGTAAAGAAGATACTTATTTCGAATCTTAAATTTTTCTTTATTACTACCGTTTTTTCTTAATCATTTGCCTCTTTTCTAAAGAGAATAATAATATTTTTAAATTCATAAAAGGTTGCTATCTGTTTAGTGCTTTACGGTTTGCACACTTTTTAACTTCGATGATTTTTAAACACTTTTTAAATTCGTCTTTTGTATACAAATGCCACTTATTTGGTGTAAATGTATTATTTTTACAAAAGTAAATATGCTTGATTTTAAAAAGGCTCACACTTTATAAGTTACAATACATTTAATTCTCATTTACTCATTGAAAATTCATAGCTGTTTTTTAATACTTCATATGTTAATACAGGGTTAACAAGACATCTCAACAGGGTTAACAAGTTCTCAAATTCTGAGGACTATAGAATGCGTTCTATTGTCCAAATGAAATAGAGTGGTACTACAGGTAATTCAAAAGATGAGCCTCACATTTATTGTATTATAAAGCTTAATTCAAAAATCTTCCGATAGATGACGCTGTAACACATATTGTATTTATCGCCATTAAGTTACGTCCAGCGTTAGTTTCTTGCACATAGTGCCTACGTGACAAAGAAAAGAGCTACTGGTAAAACTGTAAAACAAAAATTCTGCGCCTTTTTCTTCATATTCCGGTCAGTTGTGGATAATATGGCTCTTCTATTACAGCATATGTTTAAACATGAAAGGGGGGGGATATTCAAAAATTTTAATGCTAATTTTTAATATTATTTACCATTGATAAGCATATTAAATGTGTTCAAGTGCATTATAGTGCCATATATACGCGGATTTTTGTACTAATTTTTTTATTTAATAAATGTAAAACGCATTATTGGAATTCCCTGTAATTCTAATTGTATCTGATTTGGACCAATTTAACGAATTTAAGAGAGGGAAACTTATTTATTCCTAATTCTGTAATATAAATCTATTAGAAGTGACAGTAATTTACGTAAAATTTCATTAATATTTTACTTAATTTAATAAAATTGTCTTATAGCTATTAAACTACCATTATTTTTTTAAATATATCACATAGATAATTATTCATAATCCAATACATTTTAATACATTTTTTCGTGTTAAATATAATTCAGCGTATTAATTTCATTATTAAATTACATCAAATATAAGAAATGAAATTTAAGACATTTTTAAGAATTGTTTTTACAATTAAGCTTATAAGTGATGACATTATAAATATGAACACTGAACATTAAAATGTAAAACTTTCGACACATTTTGATGATTGATATGACAATTGTGCTATTATTAGTGACAGTAAATTTTGTAAAATGTTATTAATATATTACAAAATATAACAAATTGGTTATAAATATATTATAACAACAATACTTTCTGAAACATATCTCTTATACGGTACATTAAATTGCCACATAAATAAGAAAACCTTACAACAAGATAAAATAAAATTAAGCATTTTCAGTAATTTTGATAGTCTTTGATCTCACTCTACGTGTATACTTCACTGCAAAACTTAATTTTTGTTTATACAAACAGAAAAATCTCTGAAAAGATTCGAATCGCGACATTCGGGGTATAAATATAGAGTATTTTATCACTTATTTAATTCTTTATTTTAATAAATTATTTTATATCCATGATTTCCTGCTCATAGTACAAAAACACGGAATATATATTTAAATTCTTATAAAAACGTTTCATTTTTCATTCCCATTTCTACAAATATTCTTACTGATACGTGATTTATAGCTCAAATATTTTCAGAGCGTATAATGGAAAACTTTTGAAAAAGGTTTACTTAGTGTTCTGGCAAACATCTTTATTGCAATTTAATTTGCATGCAGTATAAAGTAATTTGCTCTGATAAAAGTATTTTACTTCAAATAAAAATGAAGAAATTTTCTGATGTTCGAGTGAAGAGGTTTTTATATTAACTCTAAGAAGGTGGAATTTATATTTCTCTTGAGGTTTGAATTTCATTTACTATACATTTACACAAGTAAAGAAATTGTGTAAAGAAGATACTTATTTCGAATCTTAAATTCTTCTTTAATAGTACCGTTTTTTCTTAATAATTTGCTTGCTTTCTAAAGAGAATAATAATAATTTTAAATTCCAAAAAGGTTGCTGTCTGTTTAATGATTTTTGGTTTGCAAACTTTTTACAGTAAATTTATTTATTCGCCTTTTGTATACCAATGCTTCCTATTTGGTATAAACGTGTTATTTATTACAAAACCAACTATATTTGATTTTAAAATGGTCACATTTTATAAGTTAGAATACATTTAATTCTCATTTACTCATTCAGAATTCATTACAATATGTTAATGAATTCATTGCAATATGTTAATACTTGATATGGTAATACAGAGTTAGCAAGACATAAGTTCTTCACTTCTGAGGACTGTAGAATGCATTCTAGAGGTCCAAATGAGATACAATTAGTACTACAGATAATTCGAAAGATGATCTTGACATTCATTACATGTTAAATGTTAATACAAAAAATCTACCGATAGATGGCGCTGTGATACATATTGTATTTATTTTCATTAATTAAGTCGAACATAATTTTTTTGTCTGTAGATCTTGACTACGTTGCAAGAAAAAGCGCTACTGGTAAAATAGTAAAAAAAAATTCTGCAAAAAAAATTATTTTGATATTCTACCAGACTTAATCCGGTTAACCGTGGATAATAAGGTTCTGCTACTACAGAATATGGTTGAACATGAAGGGGAAGATATTTAAAAAATTTTAATGCTTTTTAGCATAAGTATATTAAATGTGTTTATGTGCATTACAGTGCCATCTATACGACGATTTTTGTACTATATTTTTATTTAATAAAGGTTTACTTAGTGTTCTGGGAAACAGCTCTATTGCAATTTAATTTGCATGCAGTATAAAGTAATTTGCACTGAAAAACTAGTTTACTTCAAATAAAAATGAAGAAATGTTCTGTTTTGATGTTCGAATGAAGAGGTTTTTTTTATTAACTTCAAGAAAGTGGTATTTGTATTTCTCTCGAGGTTTGAATTTCATTTACTATACATTTGCACAAGTAAAGAAATTGTGTAAAGAAGATACTTATTTCCAATCTTAAATTCTTCTTTATTAGTACCGTTTTTTCTTAATAAATTGCTTGCTTTCTAAAGAGAATAATAATAATTTTAAATTCTAAAAAGGTTGTTTGATGCGGTTTGGTTAGCACACTTTTTAACTTTTTAACACTTTTCACTTTTTAATGTTTCTAATTTGGTGAAAACTTACTTATTTTTTACAAAACTAACTCTGTTTGATTTTATAACTTTCACATTTTACAAGTTAGAATACATTTAATTCTCATTTGCTTATTGAAATTTCATTTCAGTAAATTGGTATGGTAATACAGACATAAGTTCTTCAGTTTTGAGGACTCTAGGATGCTTTCTATTGGTCCATATGAGATACAATAGGTATTACAGATAATTCAAATGATGCACTTGATATTTAGTGCATTAGAAATTTTATACAAAAATCTACCTATAGGTGGCGCTGTAGCACATATTGTATTTATCTTCATTAAGGTATCCGTTTACGTTGAAAGTCTCTTTTTGCCAAAAATCATAATTTTTTATTTCTCTGTTGTAAATTTTCAACTTTTAAGCTTCTAAATCTGTGTTTGTTTTGTCTCTACGGCATTTTAAAGAAACGTTACAGCTGTTTAAACATTAGTGACAGCTGTCAAAACAAAACGGAAGTAGCTACTTCGGAATCGGAAGTTGTGAATTTAAAGCCTTTTAAAGAGCATTTTTTGGACAAAACTTTTTAAATTTTCATGAAGAATAGTTTAAACATTTTTCTAGTATTTTTAATAATTAGCATCTTGGAAATTAGAAAGTTTTGAAGCAAGAAAATGTAGGGAATTTTAAACATGTATTTTAATTTTTTAATAGTTAAAGTTGCTTTCTTAAACTTCAAATGCGTTTTTCTCAGAACGGTATTTTTAATAAAATGTTGAAACTTGAAATGTGATTTCTTAAAAAGTTCTTAAAATATTTTGTTGAAAATTATTATGAATGCTTTTGATAGTATTTACTAGTGAATGACCTAAAAGCTTTAAATTTGGATAATTTTTAATGATGTTACACTCATAGTTAGATATAAAGGTAATGAAAATTCGTTAAAAATTCAATGTGTATGATTTTGAAGGACTAAAATTTTTTACCAAATGTAAATTAAGCAAAGATTTTAGGTGATTCACTAGTCCAGTGTATAAAAATTGTCTTGCATAAAAAATATTGGAATAATTTAATTTATTAAAAAATTAGACCTTTTGAAAAAACCCGATTTGTTTTACTAAATTTTCTTCATTTATTAGAAATTTTATAAAAACTTCGCCCGGAATAAATTTTTTAAGTGGAATTCTCTACGATAATATAAAAAATAAATCTAAAAATGTAAACACATGAACTAGTTTCTACGTTTAAAGAAAAAATTTCTCCGAACTTAGACGGATACCTTAAGTTAAGTCAAGCGTTAGTTTCTCGTCTGCATATCGTGCCTACGTTACAAGAAAAACAGCTACTGGTAAAAAAAATAATTGAAAATTTTTTTTTTTGACATTATGGTCAGTTGTGGATAATATCGTTTTGTAATTATAGCATATGGTTGAACGTGAAGGGGGAGATATTCAAATATTTTAATGTTAATTTTTAATATTATTTAGCTTTTATAAGCACATTAAATGTGTTTATCTGTATTAGAGTGCCATCTATAGGCCAATTTTTTTAATAATTTTTATTTAATAAATGTAAAGCTCATTAATTGAATTCCCCGTAGTTTCAATTGTATCTCATTTGAAATAATTTAATGAACTGTAAAATCCTCAGAAGTTATTTATTTCTAACCATGTAATATAAATTTTTAGTAGTAAGTGTAAACTACGTAAAATTTCATTAATATTTTATGTAATTTAATAAATTGTCTTATAGTTATTATAATACAATTATATACTTAAACATATCACATAGATAAATCTTCTTAATGCAATACAATTTGATACATTTTCTCGTCTTAAAGCTAATTCAAAGTATTAAATTCAATATTAAATTACATCAAGTATGACAAATGAAATTAGGATATTTTTGAGAAAAATTTTTACATTTAACCTTATAATCGTTTTCTGATTTTTTTCCATCTAATTTATTTCAATTTTTTCAAACAATTTTAATGACGGTTATATTTACTTTGCTCTTTTATTTGTACATTTTTTTACTTTGGCTAATCTTGTTTATTGATTATATTCCATACTCTTTTATTCATTTTCAGAGAATTTAGGTTTTTCAATAAGCAATAGTCAGTGATATAAATATGAAAATGTAACATAACTTAATTACAACAATGTAAACTATCGGAGACAGTTTGGTATTCTATTATCTAATTTTACATTTTTTTAAATCCAAAGCATCATATTTTACGCTTTGTATACGTTTTCAGAACAGACTCAAATATAGATTTTCTGGAAATAATATCAATACTTTAACAATCTATAGAAAAGCTTATAGATGAGAAGATTAAAAATTTTAAAAAATATCTTTTTATCCTTCTTTTTTAAAATATAAAATATATATATAATATATATATATATATATATAAAAAATATATATATATATGTATTATATATATATATATATATATAATTATATATATATATATATATATATATCATATATATATATATAAATATATTCTATATATATAATATATACATATATCATATATAAATTTATATATATATAATATATACATATATAAAAATAAATATATATATATATATATATATATATATATATTATATATATATATAATATATATATATATATATATATATATATATAAATATATATATATATACAGATATATTTATATAAATATTTTACTCATTTTAGTGTCCACAGAAGAGGGGAACTTATTTATTGCTAACTCTTTAATATAAATCCATTAGAAGTGACAGTAAATTACGTAACATTTCATTAATTTGTTATGTTATTAAATAAAATTGTCTTATAGCTATTATAATACAATTATATTCTTAAACATATCACATAGATAGTTCTTCATAATCCAATAAAATTTGATACATTTTCTCTTCTTAAAGCTAATTCAACATATTAAATTCAATATTAAATTTTATCAAATATGACAAATGAAATTAGGATATTTTTGAGAAGTGTTTTTACATTTAACCATTAAAGGTGGTATTATGAAAGTGAAAACTAAATATTAAACATTTCGACATATTTTGATAATCCCCTTTGAGGCCTTACTATCAATTTCAGTATAAAATATTGAAATTTACCCATATACAAGCACAATATAATTATCTTTATAAATATATAAATAGTATTATTTTACATATAACATATTTACAACATATTAAGACGTAATAATGGGTTTTATTAATTTATATTAATAAATTTAAATTGAAATATCAAAGTAATGTAAAAAATAAGTTTTTCATTCCTTGTGATTCTATACTTTTTTCGATGCTTCAATTTCTCTTAGATTCCGTCTGATTCTACACACAATTACGGCAATTTATGCTGTTTAATGAGATTTTATCTGTGTACTTAAATTTAAAAAACCCTTTTTTACATTTTCACATATAAAATATAAACTCTAAGTACGAAAAGATTGTTAAGTTTTATTGCTTTTAGGTTTGCATCTTTTTTTTAACCTTAAAATTCATATGCAACATTTTTGAGTAGCAGTTTCTCTTATATACATGCATACTACAATACATTTAATTATTATATACAGTACATTTAATTCTAATTTACTTTAAAAAGAAAATTTCATTGCAATATTTTTTAAACTTGATATTGCAGTAGTGTATATATATTAAAATGACAAACAATTATGTAAATTGTTATTAATATCTTACATAATTTAACATAATTATTACATAGTCATTGTACTACAATTATTTCTTTAAGCATAACACATAGATAATTCTTCATAATACGAAATAAAGGGTCATTTTCTCATCTTAAATATAATTCAAAGTATTAATTTCAATATTAAATTACATAAAATAGGACGAATGAAATTAAATATATTAAGAAGAGTTTTCACATTTAAACTCATAAGCGATGGCATTATGAATATGAAAACAGAACATTAAAATATAAAACATTTCGAAGCATTCTGAAAATTTTTATGCAGGCGTTACATTCTATTTCAACATAAAATATTAAAATCTACATCTATACAAGAAAAGTATAATTCTCTTTACAAAGATATAAATAGCACAATTTTACATATAACATATTTAAACATTGTAGTAATGTATTATTTATCCACGGGGATAAATTTAAATTAAAAGATCAAGTAATCTAAAAAGTACATTTTTTATCGCTGCTGATTCTTTGCTCTTTTAGTTGTTTCAATTTCTCTTAGATTCTGTCTGATACTACAAAACAAATACGGCAATTCATACTCTGATTTTATCTGTGTACTTCAGTATAAAAATCTCTTTTTTACGTTTTCATATATAGGATATAATATCTAATATCGAAGTGGTTGTTATCTGTTTATTGCTTTTAGGTATTCATCTTTTTATGCGACATTTGAGTGCCAATGCCTCTTATTTGGTTTAAACGTATTTAATATTTTTACACTACAAACGATTTTTAATTTTTAAATGACCATATTTTACAAGTCACATGATATTTAATTCTCCTTTACTTTAAAAGTGAAATTTCATTACATAACAATATATATCTATTAGTTGTGACTGTAAATTATGTAAATTGCTAATAATATTTTACAAAATTTAACAAAATTGTTATATAAATATTATGACACCATTATTTTCTTTAACATATAAAATAGATTATTCGTCATAATCCAATATAAAGGTAACATTTTCTCCTCTTAAATCTAAATTAACTTTTTAATTTTAGATTTAAATTACATCAAATTCAAAAATCAAATCAAAGTTATTTTTGAGAAGTGTTTTAAATACCGAATCTTATAAGCGATGGATATATGAATATGAAAATTAAATATTAAACTATATAACATTTTGATATTCATTAGTCATGCTCTACTTTGTATTTAAGATTAAAATATTAAAATCTACACCGATACAAGCAGAATAGAATTATCTTTATAAAGATATAAACAGAACACACTTTTTAATATAACATATTAACAATATATTAAGTTGTAAGAAAGTATTTTATTAATTTATAGGAATAAATTTAAATTAAAAGATCAAAGTAATCTAAAAAATACTTTTTTCATCAATGCTGATTTTTTGCTTTTTACGGTGCTTCAATTTCTTTTATATTACGTCTGAAATTAAAAAAAATACATCAGTTTATACTGTTTAATATGATTTAACTTCTGTACTTCAGTACTAAAAATACTTTCTCACATTTCAACTTATTAAATATAAACACTAATTCCGAAAGGGTTGTTATGCATGTATTTCTTTTAACTATGTATTTTTTTTAACTTAAATTTTTATGCAACATTTAAGTACCAATATCTTTTATTTTATTTAAACGTATTTATTGTTTTGGTAAATTTATTGTTTTGGTAAAGCTTAATTTTTAAATGTCCATATTTTACAAGTTACAATACATTTAAATCTCCGTTACTTTAAAAAGATAATTTCATAACATTCTTTAATGCTTATGGCAATAGTACATATCTATTAGTACTGACAGTAAATTATGTAAATTTTTATTATTATTATACGTAATTCAACAAATATGTTATATAGTTATTATAACACAATTCTTTTCTTAACCATATCGCATAGATAATTCTTCATAATACAATAATGAGATAATAAGATGTAAATGATACATTTTCTCATCTTAAACCTAATTCAAAACATTAATTTCAATATTTAATTACATCAAATAGAAGGAATGAAATTAAAGATATTTTTGAGAAGCTTTTTTATATCTAAGCTTATAAGCGATGGTATAAAGAGTATGAAAAGTTAACATTAAATTATAAAACATTTCGAAACAATCTGAAAATCGGTATGCAGATCGTATTTTCTATTTCAGCATAAAATATTAATTTTTACACATATACAAGCTAACTACAATTCTCCTTACAAAGATATAAATAGCAGAATTTTATATATAACATATTTACAATATATTAAGATATAACTGTGTATTTCATTATTTTATAGGAATGAATTTAAATTAAACGATCAAAGTAATCTAAAAACACATGTTTCATCCCTGCTGATTCTATGCTTTTTACGGTGCTTCAATTTCTCTTAGATTCCGTCTGATACTGCAAACAAATACTATAATTTTTACTCTTTAATAAGATTTTATCTGTGTAATTCATTATTAAAAAAACTTTTCACATTTTAACTTATTAAATATAAACTCTAAATCCGAAACGATTGTTATCCGCATATTGTTTTTAGGTTTGCATCTTTTTTACCTTACAATTTTTATGCGACATTTGAGAACCAATGTGTATTATTTGGTTTAAACGTATTTTGTGTTACACAGCAAAATATTTTTAATTTTAATCGTTCACCCATATTTTACAAGTTACAATATATTTAATTCTCCTTTAATTTAAAAATAAGATTTCATTACAATCTTTTAATACTTAATATGGAAATAGAGTTAATCTATTAGTAATGACAGTAAATTATGTAAAATGTTATTAATATTCTACATAATTTAACAAAACTGTTATATAGTTATAATAATACAATTATTTTAAGCATATCGAATAGATAATTCTTCAGTACAAAGGATGTATTTTCTCATCTTAAATCTAATTCAAAGTATTAATTTCAGTATTAAGTTACATCAAATATGACAAATCAAATTAAAGATATTTTTGAAAAAGGCTTTAATATTTAAGCTTATAAGCTATGATGGTATTATGAATATGAAAACTGAACATCAAAATGTAAAATATTTTGAAACATTTTCATACCCTTTATGACCCACTTTCTATTGCAGCATAAAATATTAAAATTTACACCTATACAAGCAAAGTATAATTATCTTTACAAAGATATAAATAGCATAATTTTACGTATATAAGATTTACTATATATTAAGATGTAACAATTTGAGTACGAATGTGTATTATTTGGTTTAAAGATATTTTGTATTACACAGCAAACTATTTTTAATTTTAATCATCCGCCCATATTTTACAAGTTAAAATATATTTAAATTTCCTTTACTTTAAAAAGAAGATTTCATTACAATCTTTTAATACTTGATATGGAAATAGGGTTAATCTATTAGTAATGACAGTAAATTATGTAAATTGTTATTAATATTCTACATAATTTAACAAAACTGTTATATAGTTGTAATAATACAATTATTTTAAGCATATCGCATAGATAATTCTTCAGTACAAAGGATGTATTTTCTCATCTTAAACTAATTAAAAAAATAATTTCAGAATAAGATTACATCAAAAATGACAAATCAAATTAAAGATATTTTGAAAAATTTAATATTTAATGCTTATAAGCTATTATATGAATATGATAAACTGAGCATCAAATGTAAAATATATTTGAAACATTTTTAATATGCACACTTTCTATTAGCAAAAATATAAAATACACCTATACAACAAAGTATAATTCTCTACAAAGATATAAATAATTTAAATCATATTACAATTATTAAATGTAACAATTATTTTTAAATTTCAAATATTCTAAAAAATACGTATTAGTCTGATTCTATGTTTTTACGCTACATATCAAAAACTATAAGAAAAATACTATACAAGCAATGTTTTGCCAACAAAAAGTTGAGTTGCAGTCAACACTCATATTTGTTTGCAACCATGCACTTTCTCTATATACTTAAAATATATTAATAAGAATTTCATAAATATTAATATAAATAAATTAAAGATCAGTAATCTGAAATATCATTTTATGATTGGTGTCATATCCTTTAATTTTTATTTCTTTTAGATTCTTGAATAAAAAATTAAGCTTCATACTTTTAAAAAATGATTATATTAGTATAAAAAGTAAATTTTTTATATTTTATCATACAGAAAAAAAATCTCTCCAAAAACATTTAAATTACAAGCCACTGCAAACAATATGTAAAATATTTTACACAACTGTAGAAATAAAAATGAATCAAAAAATTAAAAAATTGTAAAAGAGCTTTTATTTTTCTTTAAAATTATAAAAAGTCCCTTTTACATTTTATCATACAGAATCTAAACTCTCTGAAGACATCTAAATTGCAAGCTCCTGCAAACAATATGTAAAAGATTTTACAAGATTCAAGAAATAAAAATAGATAAAAAAAATTAAAGAATTGTAAAAGAACTCTTTTTATCTCTTTAAAATTGTAAAAAGGCCTTTTTTTACAATATATCATACATAATATAAACTGTTCGAAAACATTTAAATTGCAAGCCCCTTCAAACAATGTGTAAGATATTTTACATGATTGTAGAAATAAGAATGGTTACGAAATTAAAGAATTGTAAAATATATCTTTTTTCTCTTTAAAATTGTAAAAAGCCCTTTTTTACATTTTCTTATACAGAATATAAACTCTTTGAAAACATTTGAATTGCAAACCCCTGCAAACAATATGTAAAATATTTTACATGATTGTAGAAATAAGAATGGGTAAATAAATTAAAGAATTGTAAAAGTGATCTTTTTTCTCTTTAAAATTGTAAAAAGCACTTTTTTACATTTTATCATACAGAATATAAATCCTCTAAAAGCATTTAAGTGGCAAGCCCATGCAAATAATATGTAAAATATTTTATAAGATTATAAAAATAAAAATGAATTATAAAAAATTTAAAAATATAAAAGACAATCTTCTCTTTAAAAATTAATTTTTTTCATTTTATCATGAAATAAACTCTAAACATTTAAATATATAATATGTAAAATATTTTACAAGACTGTAGAAATAAGAATAAATAAAAACATTAAAGAATTCTAAAATATCTCTTTTTTCCTCCCTTCCGATTATTTTCATAAAAAGATATAAGGCTTAGAATTCACTACAGATTTTACAAAATCTATTTACTGTTAATATATGTGAATTATTCTTGTAATGTTGTTTTTAATTCACGTGTCTAAAAATTTTCTTACTGATATGTGTTTTACAACTCAATTAGTTTTCTATTGCATAATGAAAATATTCTCTGGAACGTTTACTCAGTATTCTATGAAATAGCTTTATTGAGATTTATTTTACATGTAGTATAATATAATTTGTCCTAGAAAGCTATCTTACTTAAAAAACAAAATTGTTTTTTATATTTAAATAAAGATTTTTCTTTTATTATTCTTTTGGGTACAAATGTATCTTATTTGTTGAAACTTGCATATTTTTTTACAAAATGAACTTAAACGTTTTCAATTTACCAATATAGTTATTTCTCATTTAAGATAAAGACCAAAGTCTGTTAATTACTTTTAATAATTGATGCGAAAATATTATAATAATATTAGTGGGGTCATCTATTTATATATTAAAATTTGATTGTGATTATCTATTTATCTATGTTTGTATGCATATGCATCCATCGCCTCGCAAAACTGTTATATGCAGAAGGACACCAAAGGTCCCAAATGACTTGGAAAGATACGGAAAAGTCAGTTTGGTCATTCGCGTTCCGATATTCCAATTAGTTCGAAAGATATTAATGAAAACCGACGAAAATATCAGTTTAATTTTGCAAACCGTGCAATATCCTTTTTGAGTTGGAGTCAAAAAAGGACAGGGTTATTCTATATTTTATGAATCTATGATGGAGATCTGGATGGCTTCCTCTGGGACAGGTTGGTTGGTTGGATGGAGTTTAATGGCACTGAGTCCTCGTAGGACATATTGTGCCAAACAAATAGTTAAAAATCATTCTACAACGACCAAAACAAACAGCTATAAAAGGATGATAAAAGGAAAGTAGGAGGAGATAAATAAAATCAAAAGTAAAAACCAGCGATGAGGTATAAAATTCAGACGTGAGAGTAAAAACCGATGTCTTTTGAAAACAGAAATAGATTTCGATGAAGTGTATTATTTAAAATATCTTTAATATGAATAGATGAAGAGTTAAAATAATGAACACGATGTTTTTTAAAACCGGGACAATCAATGAGGACATGCTTTACGGAGATTGCTGTATTGCAGTGATTGTAAACTGGAGCAGATTCTCCGAGTAACAAATGACGATGTGTAAAACGCGTATGACCAATCCGGAGGCGAGTGAGAATAACATCATGTCTCCTAGATGGCAAAGTACTCCTATTTTCAATGTGTTGTAACCCTCTGGGACAGGGTTATAACACTCCTAAATCCATACAGGAGCAAAATTCAAACACTGTACGAACCACTGCAGGAAGGTTTTAACAATAGCTTTTTAATATTCAAAGAAAAAATTATTATTAAGTTTAAAGAAGTTAAACTTGTATTTCTCTGAAGATTTGAATCACATTTATTATATGCTTTATTAAATAATTAAAATTTAGTAAATAAAATACTTCTTTATTAGTAGGCCTTTTTTCTTAATAATTGGTTTTTTTTCTGTTAACTCCCTGGAGACGACCCCGTCCCATACCGGCCGAAGCACTTAAAGACGAGCTTGGCCGGAATAGACCGAAAGGATTAAAAATAGGGGTGAAAGGTATGTTTAGTGGGCATCTTCTTTTCACTTACCCCGTCTTATAACCAGTTGACAGTTTGATTGATTACTGCCTGCAGCAAAGCTTGACCACAATTTGAGGCGTTTTTCTTAGCAATGTTTTTTACTTTCTTTTTATTCTCTACGATAATTCTAATCTTATTTTATACTGCGATGTATATTTTGAAGTTCAGTTTGAAGATATTTTATATATAAATAAGCTAGTTAAAAATTATAGATTTATAGTTAAACAAGTTTGTTTTTATTATTGATTCAATAAATAATTTTTTTTCTTAAATGAATTTTATTTATAATATGGTGAAAATAAAAAGCCATAAATTCAATTACTCATATTTCAAAAGGGTCAGAGGAAATGAATTATACAGTATGATTTTCTTTCTTTTGTGCTTAGAATGCTCGCTATTTTAGAATTATTTTTTCTGGAATTTCTGTGTTGGAGAGCTATTAATTTTTTTTATACTGACAAATGTTTTAATAAGTTTGCAGATCTTAATTTAAAAATTATTCTTATTTATTATCTTCTGCAAAAACTCATAAAAATGGGCTTAAATTTTGTATACTTTTGATATGAGTGTGTGTTTATATTATTGCATGAATTCATTTACTAAATCTTATCTTGTAGCTTATGTACCCTGTTTCTACAAGGGGAAGTAAAGAAACATAATCAATTTAAGATTGACATCTGTGACCCACCTATTTCATTCATGATTCCGAAATCCCTTTTCCGGGATGAAGGGCGAGGAGAATGGGACAGTCCATTTTACATTTTCGCCTGCTGAAAATTTAGGAGTTATGGGTAGTAAAATTATCTGCATTATCTGCTCCCATCGTCTTTAAAGAGTCCATCGTCTTTAAAGAGTTAAAGGTA
>CM063507.1:44442178-44443473 GCA_032207245.1 Pardosa pseudoannulata | reverse complement strand
GTGCTCCTTCAACGTCTTTAACTTCGAAACAGGAAATAGTCACTGGGGGCTACATCTGCCCTTATGTGGAGGGTGTGTCTCCGTATTTCCCACCTGCACCGTGTCAACAATTCCTGCGTTGGGAGACCTGGCTCAATGGACAGGGACCTGATGTCTACCAAGATGAGTTAAACAAGTTGCTTCTGCGTTCTGATAAATGCCTAAACAAACTTGGTGATTATGTCGAAAAGTGATAGGCACGTATGCCTCTTAAATTGTTTTTGTATTTTCTGTGTATTGTTAATAAATATTTCTTTATTTGATTTATATCCTTTTTTTCTGATCTCTTCTCGTATATATAACATAACAGTTACTAGATTCTATTAGAAAAAAATAATTTAAATGAAGTTTTTCATAAAACTGTTTTAAATAGCTTTTCCAAGAAAACAACAATCCTGTGCATAAACCATTTCTTTTATTTCACGTATGAGTAAGTATTAAGTACATTTTGATTTAGAAGGAAATATGTATGTAAAAAATTGAATATATGGATTGAATATCCATCCTACAGTTTTATTATAATTAATAAAAAATACCAATTTGAATAATTGAAAAAAAATAATGCTTAAAAAAGTCCTCTAAACTATTCATCCTAATTATTCAGAAATTAAAACCGTCTCTGATTTAAGAAGTCGAGTGTCGATTTTTCAAGAACGTGATTTTTTTTTAAATTTTGACTTCTTACTTTTAGTGTAAAATAAACTGAACCCTCTCCGGTGTTTTTTGAATTATTCATCCCACGCTGAGAAGAGTTCCTGAAATAATTCTAATTTAGCACTTTTCTATTTCTTTTCTGGGTTTCTTTCCCCGAGTGCTGATTCATCATATTTTTTCTTTAAAGGCACTGCAACTTTGTTTAGAGTTTTGATGCATATCCTTAAATTTATCACGTCGTAAAAAAGCATTTTTGGTAAAAAATTAAATTGCGAAATTTTTTTGCATAGAATTAATTTCTTTTCATGAATGGTATATAGTAATAAAAATTATTTAATCTACCGTCTCACATGACATTTTTCTTTGAAGTTTGACATTTCTTTACGCATGGTAAAATTTACCATATTTGCACAAATATAGCCAAAATAATGTATTATCTATTCAATTGAATATTTTTTCAACTTTTTCAAATTAAGATGAATGTAAAGGTCTACCAAAGAATTACTAAACTATCGAGTAACTTTAATTAGTATTTAAACGCAAATTAGAGATAATTGTCCTAAATTGAATTTGTTAATCTCATTTTGAAGTTTTTTTAATTT
>CM063507.1:44402178-44432178 GCA_032207245.1 Pardosa pseudoannulata | reverse complement strand
ACTGGATGTTTTTCTTAAATTAATTATCCTAAGGAAAGAATATATGATACCCGAATATATGTGTTTCAAAAAGAAAGAAAGCTATAATTTCGGGTCCATCCTTAACATTTAAAATAAAAGGAATGTATAAGGATATTTTAACTGGATGTTTTTCTTAAATTAATTATCCTAAGGAAAGAATATATGATACCCGAATATATGTGTTTCAAAAAGAAAGAGAGAAATTATAGCTTTGCAGTAAGTTCTGTTCAGAAAATTTAAGAATATTGCTTATTTTATGCTTATATTATATACATGTATTTACATCAATATATATATATATATATATATATATATATATATATATATATATATATATATATATAATGTATACATATATATATATACACACACACATATGTATATATATATATATATATATATAAAATTATTTAACTTTAATATTTCCTTAAAAATCCTCCTCTCTCCATTCTAATTCCTTAAAATCTTTCCCAGCCTCTCAATGCGATTCATTCCCCAAAGCATTTTATCCTATAGATGTAAATTTTCTGTCTATTCAATTTTCCAGCTGTCGGAAGCAAATGGCTCTGCGTTTTTCCTGATCTTACATTTCAATTTGCTAAGTGGAAAAAATTATTTCTGGCTTCACTCTTGGGTGCACCTCTGTTCGATCAGAGTGAAGTCTGTGTCTTTTCTTTGTTGTCAAGTAGAAAAGTTGTGCGTTGTAGCAGCTCTAGAATAAAGTTTAAATTCGACTTGTGTCGATCTCTTCAATGTCGGACGACTGCATTTTTATTACTGCTAGCTCTTTAACATTCTCCTTGTCCAACTGTTTTATAAATTATGGATTACATAATGGATTATATGTTTTTCGTAAGATGTGTCTTGGATTATACGACGGGTGTTCTCCAGTCATGGAAAGTAAGGAGAAACTTTAGTCATGAAAGACCACTTTATTATAGGGACGGGAGCAAACTGAGAGATCAGCTAAAAGGAAATATCTAAGTATATAAATATAAAAATATATATGTAGTATATAAATATAGTATGTACTAAGTATATAAATAGTATAAATTTTATTATATTTTAAATATTAATTTTATAATATTTATAATAATAATATAATAATAATATAATAATTTATTTAATTATAATATAAATATTAAAAATATTATAATAAATATTATTATATAATAAGTATATAAATAAATAAATATATATATATATATATATATATTATGTATATAAATAATAAATATATTATATTATAAATATTATAATATTATTTATAATATATAAATAATTATAATATAATAAATAATTAATTTAATAATATATATATATTTAATTTATATATTATAAATATTATATATTATAATATTATAATAAATATATATATAGTATATATATATATATATATATATATATATATATGTAAGAATATGTCTGTATTTGAGTCAAAATTTCATAAATTGGCAAGGGGACTATAAAGTTTTAATTGGTTAGACTCCTTTCCTGAGGGCATAAATTGTAGTCCTACCGTTGAGTAGTTTATTCAGTTTTATGAGTAATTCAACTATTAATGCAATTTAATAATTCCTGTTAACTGTTGACTATATAAAAATATACACTTATAAACTTTGATATAAATCAATGAAAAGTATTGATGAATTTTCCTATATTATTGTTGAAACAAATTGATAATGCAAAAAATTTTCAAATTTTCTATTTTTTATTAAATGCGATAATAACATTTTCCTCGTGTTTTTAATATACTCCATTCCATGTAATTAATGGCTAAATGTGTGTAAAGTAAACAAAAATGTATTTTAATTTTAATGACGTATTTCAAATCCCATGCGTCTAGCATAGTTTGTTTTCAGTTATAAACAAAGTTACGTTTCAAATTTTATTATTATTATTTTGCATCTTAAAGTGTTTGTTTCATCTGAAGATTTTCTTTGTGTCGTTTAAGAGAGCATAAATCTTAAGTGCAAAATGAATACCTTGAAATTTGAGTCTTTGCTTTTGATTACTACTTTATATAAACACATTCAATTATTAAACCCGACATCAAGTTGTGTACAAATTAATTATTATACATCTAGTACTTATAAATTCATTTTAATTAGCAACTTCATTTAATTGATGTTAAGCCTTTGTACTCAACTCGCTGAAAATTAATGAAATTAAACAAAGGTTCATGTTATCAAAGCGCACTTACTTTGATAACATAATTAATAACTAAAGCAATTTGAGAAATGGGTTTGTGTTACTGAAATAAGAAATGTGGGGAGGAGGTTTGTTTTAATCTTTATTTAAATTTTAAACATAAGGATGCATTAGCGTACCGTATTTTCCTGAGTTCCTCAGGCATACTGCTCTTAGTATAATCATTCCCTTAGTTTTTATAAAACTTCTAAACTTTATTCTTTTAAGATGCCTAAAGTTAAGTAACCCTTAACCTTTTAAGAAGTTTTAAAAATACATTACAATTACCATTTTGTTGATCTGTATGACAACAGTTTTTTATGATGAACTAGTTCAATAAAGTAAAACAATTAAGCATAATTAGAAGATGAAAGAGATATTGGTGATTTTGGATCAAATAATGACAACCACAGCTGTTTGTCTAATGTTTATTTGATTAATATCTGCATCCCCTGATATAGTCCAGCCTTTTTAGTTGGTTGACTGACTGACTGACTGAAATGTTGACGGTGGGGAAATGAATGATGCACGACAATTAAAATCCTGATAAGTCGTGACTACAGTAAGATTAATTACGTGTAAGCTTCCATCAAACCAGCTGAAAACCAAATCTGATCCAGCTGCTGTGAGAACAAATACCACGAAATTGAAGAGGAATTGGTATAAGTCATAAAAACATGCCTTATACCACCTATGAAAGAGAACCATACTTAACCTTTCAACTACTGTGTTTTGTGAGATAGCATTGTCTCCATTTGTTCATTTCAATTAATTTTAACTACATTTCAAGTTGGCAAGCCATCTTGACAGCATTCTGTGAGAAAATATTTAGAAAGACTAGCCTCAGTTATTATTTATAAAGAGAGATACATGTCTTCTTCTTATTCTTCTTGTTTGTCCCTCTGATCTGAATGAGATAAGATCCATGAGATTGTTCAAGTACATCCAAGAGGAAAGTTTGTCTCCTCAAAAGATCCCCGCGTAAGGCAGTTGATTAGGTGTTGTGCAATGGCCTCTTCAATATTACACTTTGTGCCAACAAGATAGTTCTTAGTACCATTGGAAAACTTGAGAGTTTTTAAATACCCTGTAATCAATCGAGCTAATTCCGTTTATATATTCTTGTCCCCCTTTAGAGCGACTGAAGTACATGGACATCAAAGACGAATGTTTGTCTCCTCAAAAGATCCATCCGTAAAGCAGTTGATTAGCTGTTGTGTAATGGCCTCTTCAATATTACATTTGTGCCAACAAGATAGTTCTTAGTACAAATGGAAAACTTGAGGGTTTTTAAATGTCCCGAAATCAGTCGAGCCAATTCCTTTTAGTCATTCCTGTCCCCCTTAAGAGCAACTGAAGTACAAGGACATCCAAGACGAAAGTTTGTCTCCTAAAAAGATCCCCGCGTAAGGCAGTTGATTAGGTGTTGTGCAATGGCCTCTTCAATTTTACACTTTCTGCCAACAAGATAGTTCTTAGTACCATTGGAAAACCTCCTGGATTTTAAAAGCCCCGAAATCAGTCGAGGCAATTCCGTTTAGTCACTCCTGTCTCCCTCAAAAGCGACTGAAGTACAATGACACCCAAGACGAAAGTTTGTCTTCTCAAAAGATCCCCTCGTAAGGTAGTTGATTAGGTGTTGTGCAATGGCCTCTTCAATATTACACTTTGTGCCAACAAGATAGTTCTTAGTACCATTACAAAACCTGAGGGTTTTTAAACGCCCCGAAATCAGTCAACCCAATTCCGTTTAGTCACTCCTGTCCCCCTCAAGTGTGACTGAAGTACAAGGAACCTCACTAGAATACCAATGAATGGGATGGTGGTTACTTGTAAGTTATGTCTATAGAAGCCTTACCTTTTGAATATTGCTCACAGAACAATAGAGGATCATCAATTACCTGAGTCATGGTAGACCCTTCCTTCGCCGGATGTGTGATAAAAAAAGTAGGTTATGTTCTCTTCAGCTCTCGTGTAGAGACTTAAAAGTATATCGCTTGCTGAAAACATCCCAATAAACCTATTACGGAGGTTATTCACAGTTCTTCGAATATATTCTTCCAAACTGTAGTATATTTCAAAGCATATCATTTCTAAATTATTTAAAAATAACGGAGGTTATTCAAGTTCTTCGAATATATTCATCCAAACTGTAGTACATTTCACAGCATAGCATTTCTAAATTATTTAAAAGTAGCGGAAGTTATTCACAGTTCTTCGAATATAGTCTTTCAAACTGTAGCATATTTCAAAGCACAGCATATCTAAATTATTTAAAAGTAACTGAGTTTATTACGGATGTTATTCACAGTTCTTCGAATATATTCTTCCAAATTGTAGTATATTTCAAAGCATAGCATATCTAAATTATTTAAAAGTAACTGAGGTTATTACGGAGGTAATTCACAGTTCTTCGAATATATTCATCCAAACTGTAGTATATTTCATTGCATAGCATTTCTAAATTATTTAAAAATAACGGAGGTTATTACGGAGGTTATTCACAGTTCTTCGAATATATTCTTCCAAACTGTAGTATATTTCAAAGCATATCATTTCTAAATTATTTAAAAATAACGGAGGTTATTACGGAGGTTATTCACAGTTCTTCGAATATATTCATCCAAACTGTAGTATATTTCAAAGCATAGCATTTCTAAATTATTTAAAAATAACGGAGGTTATTACGGAGGTTATTCACAGTTCTTCGAATATATTCATCCAAACTGTAGTATATTTCAAAGCATAACATTTCTAAATTATTAAAAAAAACGGAGGTTATTACGGAGGTTATTTACAGTTCCTCGAATATATTCATCGAAACTGTAGTATATTTCAATGCATAGCATTTCTAAATTATTTAAAAGTAACGGAGGTTATACGGAGGTTATTCAGAGTTCTTCGAATATATTCATGCAAACTGTAGTATATTTCAAATCATAGCATTTCTAAATTGTTTAAAAATAAATACATAAAATTTCTAATTATAATTTATTCTCGATACCATTCTAAAATAAAAATAATAGACGTATTGCCTAAAATTAATTAAAAAATATATAATCTATCTTGAGTAATATAAAAAAAAGTTTAAAAAATTAAAGTATTCAAAATTTTAAATGTATAAATAAGATTAGTGTCTGCATGTTTTTAATTAATTCCGTCTCCTGTAATTAAATAACAATACAGGTGTGAAATAAAGAAAGTTACATTTTAATAACAGATATCGATTCCCGACAGTCTCACAACTTTCATTATTGTTTTTTGGTTCAAGAAAATTTCGAAACTTATCATGGCTGTCCCACATGTTTGTTTGGAATAAAAGATTTCTTTTGTTGTTTTATACGTACAAAATGAACACCCTGAAATTTGTGTGTTTGCTTTACACTTTCTTAATCCCTTTTTCTTATTCAATTTCTGCACTCTCTTAATCACTTTCAATTATTAAATGCGTTATGAATTTTATAAAAATATGATCTTACTTATCTAGATATTAATAATTTATTTAAATTAAGGGTTTTATGTACTTGATCATTCCTTTCTTTTTTTATTTAAACTATTTAAAAATAATTTATCATCAGGTCACTCACACACACACATACACACATATTTTCCTTAATTCACAAACCACGTTGTCGTGTAGTCCTCGTTATATATTTAAGTATCAACCTGTGATCAAATGTATAGTAGGATTTATTTTAAATTGCGTTGTGTTAAATATTTGTTTTACTAAAATTTAACCACAGGTTTTGAGCAACTACAGACATAAATATGAAGAATAAACTAATCGCTAAAATGATAGCAACTGAGACTAGCTTAATATAAAAAAAATAGATTTATTATAAAATATTTATACATCTATTTAAAAAAAACAGTAATAAGTAAATAAGTAAGCTTAGTCAATCTATTCAAAGTATTTCTGACAAATTTTATATACACTTAGGAAAATTTTGTAAGTAGGGTGAGGACCTAATCTCGATTTCAAAATGTAATGCAAAAAAATGGGTACCTTTGTGGGTCTAAAGTGTTGGGCCCGTAACACTTCTGGTTGAAGGGTATGAGAGAGAATATTTACATCATCCGTTGATCTGTTATAGACATCGTCAGGGGCTTTCTCCTGAGTGTCTGGGGTGCGGCCGTACAACTTTGTGCAGGAAACTTTCTGGCGGACTTGACTGGAGTATCTAGCAACTTCCTTTTGGGACCTCCGAACCAATCTCTTCTGGGACCTCCGAACCGAACATCTCTTCTGGGACCTTCGAACCAAACTCTCTGGGGCCTTCTAATCCATCTCTCTGGGGCCTTCTTTTTTAGATTTTTCATATCTTATTGTCTCAAACTTAGTCCCCTCCTTCTTCTTGTCATCCAATCGGGATAGTTGCCAGAAAATCATTGGTCTCAGCAAACCCCGCCCTGAGACCACCAACGTGAACAACCTTATCCCCTTTAATTGGGCCCTGTCCCTTAGGGACTCATAAATACTCCACAAAGGTACATTCTTATTTAATGTCAAGTACGAAGACGGGATTCTAATCTGGGACTGGAATCAGAACCCCGCCCGAGACAACCGTAACTTGATTACAAATATCCGTTTTATCGAAATTTATGGCCCTTGGTCTAGATACAAAGATGTGATGAGGTCATATTTAGATCCCGAACATTTTACTTCTTTTATGAATGAAACAATTATATATCAGATCTAAATCGCCTCATCACACACGTCTGGATTGTAAGTCTAAACACACATATTTGTATTAATTCTAGAATGACCCATGCAAAAGGATGGATCAATGATTAAAGCACTGCTTTTTGGTACTATAGTTCGTGTGTTTGATTCCCACTGCTGATATAGATGTTTGTAGCTTTTCAGAATCCACTTTAAGTAGTAGTTCCTGATTTAATCAACCTTCTTATTTCAAAACAGCAGATATTTGTACTGTAAATCAAACCAAATTTACTTCTCCCTGTAGAGATTAAGTAGAGTTCAGGATTTTCGGTAGATCGCACTCTCCGAACAAACCCAAAAGCCTATTACAGTAGAACATCGTTTATCCGAACCTGGATGGACCGAAACATTTCGTTAACCGAAGTCTGTTTCTTTTTCACTTTCTACTATCATCCAGAATTTTCTCTTTACAAACATGCATTTTTAAATTTTTCATTTTCCATACATTCCTTTTGCATGCAAGACGTTCTTTCCAAACGAGTGAAGAAAATTATTTTTTAATACCCATTTTTAGAATTCCTTCCCTCAAGCACAATTCTCTGTTTGAGTATACTATTCCCCAATATCAAACATCCCTCTTCTAACGAAAAACACACCCCATTTCGAAATTTAAAAGGTCATACTGAAGAGTCCCAAAACAATCGAATGTTATTTCCACAATTACAATACTTCATATTAAACTAGATAATTATTGATGAATTATTAATTATCCGAAGTAGGGTCGGTCCCAATTACTTCGAAAAATCGAAGTTCTACTGTACTATAATTATATACATCTCTTAATTCTTTTCTTCCAATCTATAGTCTATTTCTTAGTATAACGTTTTTTAATTATATGTAAATAAATAATAACTTTTTTAATAAAATTCTATTCCCAATCGTAGTCTAAAATAAAAAACATATCGCCTAAATATATTTAAAATAACTATAAAATTACCCTTGAGTAATACAAAACTAGTGTCAAAAATTAAATTATTCCAATTTTTTAAATGCGTAACTAAGATTAGTGTCTGCATGCCTTTAATTAATTCCATTTCTTGCAATTAAATAACGATAAGGGTGTGAAATAAAGGAAGATACATTTTAATAATAAATATCGATTCCCGACAGTCTCACAATTTTCATTTTTTTTTGTTTCTATAAAATTTCGAAACTTATCATGGCAGTCTCACATGTTAGATTGTTTGTTTCGCATAAAATATTTCCCTTGTTTTTTCATTTAGGTACAAATTGAACGCCCTGAAATTTGCAAGCATATTTTCATTAATTCATAAACCACCTCTTGATTGTAAATCTAAACACACACACATTTGTATTAAATCTAGAATGTTCCATGCCGGAGGATGGGTCAATGATTGAAGCACTGTTTTTCGGTAGTACAGTTCGTGTGTTTAATTTCCATTCGTGATATAGATGTTTGTAACTTTTCATAATCGACTTTAACCCACCGAGTGGAACACACCGAGGAAAAAAAGTCTCCAAAAATACGCTAAAGGTTTATTGTGTCAACGGCCAAAGCGTTCTATGATTTTTTACTTCACTCTTTGTCGATTAGTATGGAACACGGGAAACCTACCCTTGTTATTGTCCCTCGTATTGTCCGGTTATAAATAGATATATAAATATATATTATAGATTGTTAGATTTTAATACACATAAAGCTCGTCAAGTCTCGAAGATCATCCCATAATAAATAACGGATTCTAAAAGTACAAACAGAAATATTCATTGAGAGACTTATTTATATTTTTTACGAAAGTCATCGAAGATATTTAAGGGGTGCAATTAGAGATACATCGGTTACCACACACGCAATCCTTCGAAATCGAGATTTACAAAGCCATTAAAAGCTATCAGCGTCTTTGTGCCTCTGAGAGTAGGGGTGCATCCCTCAATAAATGTCAGTCAAAGAAGGGTGTAGTTCCTAAACAATCAAACTGATCTTCCTACCTCAAAGCTCCATAGGGGAAAACACTGGCAGAAATGTACATTAAATCCAGTTTCGGAACCTTTTTGGAGGTCGAAAATTGTACGTGACAACCGCTTTGAAGAAATCATCGGTTTGGCGGAATTGTACGTGCGAACCGCTTAGAGGGTTAATCAGTAGGTAACGATTTCATCAACACTTTTATAGGAAACCAGTAGACCAGAGAGCTGTAAATCAAATCAAGTTTACTTCTCAGCCTGTAGAGACCAAGTAGATTGCAAGACCTTCCGTAGATCACACACTCGGAACAAACAAAAAGCCTATTACAGTAGAACCTCGATTATCCGAACCTCGACGAACCGAAACTCTCCGTTAACCGAAGTCTGTTTCTTCTTCCCTTTTTTTTCACTTTCTACTATCATCCAGAATTTTCTCTTTACAAACATGCATTTTTAAAGTTTTATTTTTCCATACATTCCTTTTGTATGCAACGCGTCCTTTCCAAACTACGAGTGAAGATAAATATTTTGGAACTCTTTATTTTAGAATTCCTTCTCTCGAGCCCAATTCTCTTTTTGAATGTACGCTTCCCCACTTTCAAACATCCCTCTTCTAAACAGAAATACACCCCATTCCGAAATTTGAAAGCTCATACTGCCGAGTCCCAGAAAAATCGAATGTTATTGTACCAATGACGACACAACATATTAAACTAGATGATTATTGAGGAATTGTCGATTATCCGAAATTCTGGATTATGTGAAGTAGGTTCGGTTCCAATTACTTCAGAAAATTGAGATTCTACACTACTATAATTATACACATCTCTTAAATCTTTTCTTCCACTCTATAGTCCATTTCTTAGTATAAAGTGTTTTAATTATCTGCAAGTAAATAATAAAAGCATTTTTGATTACTTTATTCCCAATCTTCCTGTAAAATTAAAAAATCATTTCGCCTAAAAATATTGAAAAAAACTATAAAAATAATCTCGAATAATAAAAAATAGTTTTAAATAAGAAAGTATTCCAAATTTTTAATGTGTAAATAAGATTAGTGTCTGCATGTTTTTAATTAATTCCGTCTCTTGTAATTAAATAGCAATACGGGTGTAAAATAAGCAAAGATACATTTTAATAACATATTTCGATTCCCGACAGTCTCTCAATTTTAATTATTGTTTTTTATTTCAACAAAATTTCGAAACTTATAATGGCTGTCTGATATATTAGATTGATTGTTTGGTGTAAAAGATTTCCATTGCTGTTTCTAGTTGCTTCACAGAGAATTATGTTTTAGATATAAAATTGTGTACCCTGAAATTTGTGTGTTTGCATTTCATTAATGTATTCCCTAATCGCTTAATTATTGAATATAATTATTGAATTTGTTATGAATTATTATTCAAATATTCTCTTATTTTTCCGGGTATTATGAATTTAATTTAATTCAGAGTTTTATATAGTTTATCTATTTTTTTCCTTTTGTATTTAAACGATTTAAAATGATTTTTCCATAGGTAATTCTACTTCACATAAATCATGTATGCTTGCACACACACACACAATAATTATATATTTACGACTTAAGTTATAACAAGTATTCACCAGCACACATTTTTGTTAGTTCACAAAGCATTGTAAATCTAATGTGTTTTGATTGTAAATCTAAACCCACATTTGTATTAATACTACAGTGACTCATGCCAAAGAATAATCCAATTGTTAAGGCACTCCTTTTCGGTACTACAAATCATGTGTTTGATTCCCACAGCTGATATGGATGTTTGTAGCTTTTCAGAATCGACTTTTAGCAATAGGTCTCGTTTTTATCAAACCTTTTATAACTAAGCAGCACACCATACCTCTGTAAAATAAAACAAACTTTCTTCCTGTAGAAACAACGTACATTTTAAGACCTCCTGTAGATTGCGTAATCCAAAACAACCCAAGTCACTTACTATAATTATACATATTTCATAAATATGTATAAGTATAGTTCCAATCCAATTTTAGTATAACGTTTTTAATTATCTGAAAATATATAATAAAAACGTTTTAATAAGACTTTCCTCCTATTCTTACTCTAAAATTAAAAAAAACATATTGTAGAAATTTTTTTAAACTATAAAATTTATCTTGAATAATATAAAAATAGTTTCAAAAATTAAATCATTTCAATTTTTTAAATCTATAAATATCTTATATATGTTTTTTCTTGTGATCTCAATTTATTTATACATCTATAATAGTAAATATTCTAATTCGTGTAAAAATTATGTGATTTTTGATTGGCTCGAACATTGATCTGCTACACTCCGGTTAATGTTGTAAATATTTCACCGATACTGATGAATGTATTCGACTCTTAATGATTCAAGAGTTAATTTAAAAAAAAATCATACAAATTTATTAAATTTATAGACATTTTTTCCGCATTAAGAGTGTTTCGAATTTGTTCCCACAAAAAACAATAAATCAATATTCCAGAAGGATTTTGTGTGATTTATTTCAGTTACGGAGAAAATATCGGTATAAAAATGAGCAGAAGTGATTAGGGTTCTATAAATAAATTCGAAAATGGAGAATTATTTAAATTTTAAGTCAGAGAATGTAAAGCCAATTAGCACAGGCATTTCCTTCAGACAATGTATTGTTGAAATTATTTTTAAAAACTCAAATATCTCTACAGATATTTAGAATAATCAAGAAATGATGTATTATACTAACAGCATATTTAAAAAAAAACCTATTTTCTTGCCGAAGTAATACAGAAACATTCTAACATCTCGCAATAAAAGAAAAGGAGTATATTTTCTATTCATTTAAGAAATATCAATTGTATGAAAGAAACTCTTCTTAAACAACAGAATTTTGTTGTCACTTTTACGAAAGCGGTACAGGTAAGAATGAGGAAAGTGATTTGGCATCCATTAGCGATGAGTTCCGACCGGATGCGCTCATGAATCATTCACGAGGTTTTCGTCGTTCGAGAAAGTCCGCTAAGATTGGTTGCTATCATGAGGAAGGACGCTTGTTATATAGATATTTATTAAGGTTTACCTGTATGGTATGTATGTGTGAGGGTATGTATTATATACGTATATACATATGTGCACATATTTAAACGCATATGTACAATGCATGTATATATATATTTATATATGTTTATATATATGTATGTATATATATATATATATATATATATATATATATATATATATATATATATATATATATATATATATATATATATATATATGTATATATGTATATATATATATATATATATATGTATATATATATATATGTATATATATATGTATATATATATATATATATATATATATATATATATATATATATATATATATATATATATGTATATATGTATATGTATATATATATATATATATATATATATATATATATATATATATATATATATATATATATATATATATATATATATATATATATATATATATATATATATATATATATATATATATATATATATATATATATATATATATATATATATATATATATATATATATATATATATATATATATATATATATGTATATATATATATATATATATATATATATATATATATATATATATATATGTATATACATATATATATATGTATATATATATATGTATATATATATATATATATATATATGTATATATATATATATATATATATATATATATATATATATATATATATATATATATAAATATATATACATATATATATAATATATTAATATATACATGTATAAATATTATATATATATATATCGTATTTGATTAAAAGTTAAATCTGCACAGTGTTATAAACTACTAACAGTATTTTAATCAAAGTATTAAAATAAGCACTATATACATATTTACAGCAGCTATATACATACAGAAAGCCACTTGTCTTCTGAAATAATAATTAGAGTCTTCTAACGAAGTCCACGCAGTTTTTACTGCAAACAGGCACTCTCCTCCCTCTCCCCGTGCACATAGTTATGGTAGATCATTCTATCCAATCATTTGTAGAGAGTTTATAACGTAAGCAACTCACAGCACAGGCGGCCCTACATAAGTACACAAACACACAAATATACCGGGTGGCCAAAATTAAACTGACAGTGCTCACAGTTTTCTGTAGCACGCTCTATTTGCGAGAATGACGCTACATTTTGTAGGTAGATTAAACAAGACGGGGGACGAAGGATTCCCCGAAAAGACAAATTAGTTCCAAAAGTCACCGCTAGGGGAATATTTGGCACTCTGTTACAGAAAATAGTGTTAACAAATGCAAATTAATACGGAATAAAATTACCTTTTATTATGCACATTTTATGATTTACTTCAAGTGCAATACGGCAGCACTTTTAAAAAATCTACATAAACACCGATAAAGTTTCGTGATCTGCATTATCAAGTAAACTAAGCAGTAGAAGAAGTTGTTTATTCAAATTTCACGTTACAACCATTGGCACAGTGCCAGCTGCTAGGGTTTTAAAAGGCAATGTGTTACGTTTCGAATCAATCGGATTGAAAGTTTATGTGCAATGTCTCCTTCTTTAGTCGAGCGTGCGTTACTGGTCAAACTCTTTTACCTCAACCAGTGCATCGCGTCAGCCGCTCTTTGTGCTTTTAGAACGCACAAAAAATGCGTAAAGGTAACGGTCTTCTGTCAGCTAATGGGCTAAAAGCAATGGTTGCGATAGTTGAGAAAACAGGTTCTCTGAAGGTTCAGTCAGGCAGAGGACGAAAACCTGTACCACAGGATACAATCGAAGCAGTTGCCACGGCTATTGTCGACAGAGGACCAGACAATATTGCTGCCACATCTAGCTCTGGTGGAGTATCTCGGAATACGGCTTTATCTTACAGTAGGTATGAAATATCTTACGAAAGATTATCAACTTCTATCCGTACAAGTTTAGCTGCGTACAGGAGTTACTGTGCCCAGACCACTGTACCTTCCGCAAAGACCATGCCCTGGGGGAAATCATTTTCATGCAAGATGGAGCCCCTCCACACGTTGCTGTACTGGTACAACAGCTGCTACGGCTGATAAATTCACAACAGAAAGAGTCATTAGTTGCTACTTTCCAACTGCATGGCCGCCTCGGTCGCCTGATCTTACCCCACGCGACTTCTGGCTATGGGATTACCTTAAGTCGAAGGTCTATCAAGGAGTGGTCCAGGACCTGGCTACGTTGAAGGATAACATATCACCCACTGTACAGGATATTCCTGCAGACATCTTACTTTCTGCTGTTATGCATACTGTGAACATAATGCAATATGTGGTCCACAATAACGTCAGCTACATTGAACCTCATTTGAATGCAAAATAAAAGGCAATTTCAGTATTAATTTGCATTTGTTAACACTCTATTTTCTATTACACAGCGCCAAATATTCCTCTAGCAGTGACTTTTGGAACTAATTTGTTTTTTCGCGGAATCCTTCTTCCCCCGTCTTGTTTAATCTTCCTATAAAATGTGGCGTCATTCTCGCAAATAGATCGTGCTACAGCACAATGTGAGTAATGTCAGTTTAATTATGGCCACCCGATATATATATATATATATATATATATATATATATATATATATGTGTATGTGTATATATATATATATATATATATATATATATATATATGTATGTTATATATATATATAATATATATATATAAATGTATATATGTTATATATGTATATGTATATATGTATTTATATATGTATATGTATATATGTTATATATGTATATGTGTTATATAAAACATATATTGTGTCCAAATCCAATTTCTTATTTATTGTGTGTTTAATGAAACAGCTCGTTGACTTAATTAAATTGTGCATAACGGATCTTTAAAATGAAGGTTACATTCTGTTCTACTTAATAAACACAATTACTCTTATTAGATATGACGTACCGAGATAGTCTGCAGAAAAGGCTAATTTAGTTTGTGGTTTAATTGCTGTTATTTCATTTGGGTATTACTGTTATGAAATCATAATATCGACCATATGTCTGATCCCCACGAGGAAATAACAGCCAATGAATATTAATATGTTATTATTATTTTCGATAGTGTATTTATTTGCAGTAATTAAGATCATCTCCTTTTAATTAGTGCCATTGAAGCGTTATATGGATTTATTTTACCCACTGAACGGACTCGTCGACAGGGGTTCGACAGCGAATTCCTGTTCGAAAACGGACCTGTCGACCCCTTCACGTTCGCACTCGTATAACTCGTATTACACACTTTTGAAGAAAAAAAAATATTGCAAAGCGATAATAAATGAAAGAAACTAATTTTGAGTAACGGAACTCCTTTACCTTTCAGGGAAAATAATTTAAAAGTAGCCTGACAACTTTTAAACAGGCAACTCTAGTATGGTACGATAAGTTCCGTCTGGAATTTACGAAAAGGGTGACTGTTTTGAAAGGGAAAAAGATGGGGAGGGTGGCCGGTGGATGGTTTAAAGTAGAGTTCACTTCATGAGAGGAATTTGAGAAATTTTTAAAAGATTAAGCGGTTCGCACGTACAATTCCGCCAAACCAATAATGTCTTCAAAGCGGTTGTCACGTACAATTTTCGTCCTCCAAAAACGTTCCGATAATGGATGTAATGTACATTTCTGCCAGTGTTTTCCACTATGGAGTTTTGAGGTAGGAGGGTCAGGTCGATTGTTTAGAAACTGCACACCTACTCCTGGAGGCACAAAGATACCTACACCCGGAGCTGATAGCTTTTTATGGCTTTGTAAATCTCTATTTCGAAGTATTTTGTTTGCGGTAACAGATGTATCTCAAATTGCACCACATAAATAGCTTGGATGACTTTCAACAAGATATAAATCATTCTCTTAAAGAATATTTTTATTTGTACTTTTAGAACCCATTATTTCTTATGGGATGATCTTCTCGAGACTTGACGAGCTTTATGTGTATTAAAAATTAACAATCTATAATGTCTATTTATATATCTATTTATAACCGGAAGTAAAGGGACAGTAACAAGGGTGGGTTTCCCGTATTCCAATCTAGTCGACAAAGGGAGATATAAAAAGCTTTATGTGTATTAAAAATTAACAATCTATAATGTCTATTTTAATATCTATTTATAGCCGGAAGTAAAGGGACAGTAACAAGGGTGGGTTTCCCGTATTCCAATCTAGTCGACAAAGGGAGATATAAAAAATCGTAGAACACTTTGGTCACTGACACAGTGAAACTTTAGCATATTTTTTGGAGACTTTTTTCCTCGGTGTGTTCCACTCGGAGGGTTAAAAGATTGAAATCGATTAGAAATTTAAAATTTGTTTGATCAAAATTTACACGAAATGTGTTGTTTTTATTGTTGTTACTGATCCTTACTTGGCATGGCTAATATCAAACCAACTGCATACATCCAAAAGGTCTAGAAAATCTAAAAACATTAGGAGTTTGGAAACACTTCGTACAATTTAAAAGCGGTGCAAATTGATATGTGCCCAGGAGAAGCCTGGGCAGAGTTACACTTGGTGGAAATCTTTAAAACTTTCTCCTTATCCCTATAACGAACAGTGGTTTTGCAGCGAATCCACCTGTTAAAAGTACTTTTTTTCTATTTCTTAAAGACATATGAATGATTTTTTTTAATTTTCTATGTTCATTGTTAGATTAGGATCTCTCTGTTACTTTGAATAAGATTGCCTGATATTATCCTAAAAAATTGTTACACCTAAAATAACTAATTGTGACAATTCTGAACTCCAAGAAGGCCTTGTGCTTCACAGGGCAGAACAGTTTTGAAATTTTCCAGGCCGCAATAAGAGCCGTTTCAAAAGAGTTTATGAAAAGCCAGTACCATTTTTTTCCCTGTATGGAGGCAAAATATGTTCCACATGCGCATCGAATAAATCTACACCATTTTATTTTATTGTAGGACTGACACAAAAAGGAATTTTAATTTCTTTCCTACATTTTACTCTGCGCTCTACTTTGCTTTTTAATTTCGTTTTAAAATTTGTCAGAAAAGATACCACACGGTTATTGTTCCAACGAACTGCGTATTGCATTGACTGCATCAAAACATGCGTTTGAACAAATCTTTCTGTTTTAGCAAACTGTTTTAAAATTCAATGGACATTTATATTATCACGGACAGTTCCGGTAGCACAGAAACCTTTTTCCTTCAAGCGAACAAATATATGGGAAGTAAAAAAGTTATCCATATACATTGAAGTTTCGGATTTTTCACAGCAGAAAGCAAATTTTCACCACACGTTGAGAAAAAGAGGCTCCATATCTTTCTGTGCTCTTGTAAGGGATAATAGAAAAAAGATATCCGTTGTAAGATGCTAACAATAATTTTATATAATTTTTACATTGTTTTTCATAAACATCTTGCAACTGTGCCTTCCAAAAATATCTGATTCTTTCATCGATGGTGAGATTAAAATATAAAACTGCTTCAAGGCTATGTTGAGTTTGTCATAAAGTGGTCGAATTTTATAATAACGATCTTGTGGATTAATTGAAGAATTATCATTAAATGAATAAAGTGCTTGATTTCAGAATATTTTTCTCGACATAGCGTTGCTCACTAATGTAGTACCAGTGTCTGGTGTTTTTCCCTGTACTTTTTTTGGTGGTAAAATATGATACCCACTAAAGAAAATCACCTAGAAATTGCTTGAGTTCTGTTCTGTAATGCTAAAAGAATGGCAGTTTTTTTGGGCTGCATTTTCGTTTCTATTACAGTATGAGATATCATATCATAACCATCATGAATGTTAACTGGAGATATTCCTGTAACCATGCTTATAATGTTTTATAATCTCGTGTAGAAATTGAATCACTCGATATTAAATTTCGGTTGTTTAAATGGGGTTTTTTCGGTGCAAGATGACATTCTTTAGATTCATTGATAAAAATTTCAATAGTTCCAGCGGTATCTTGAATTTTAAATCACACATACTGGCATTTCACATTTTGTCGGAATCATCTATCTCTTCTTATCACTAAGAATATTAAATAATAATAATTTCCGGATCCTCTATTTATCACTTAAAGAATTCATATATTAATCTTGGGCTGTTAAAAATTTAGTGATTTTTTACAGAGCAAAAATGCAGTAAAGTATCCAAATTCTTAGCAGAAAAATATAGAGCTGCTGTAGCACTAACATATAAAAATATCAGCTTAGCGTGAAAGTAATAACAAGTTTATCTTGCAATCCCCAGTTTTCCTGAATACAAATAGCATCTATATACTTGTTATAGGTGTGTGAACAGGTGTTTGAACTGGTTTTTATTGAAAGATAAGAAAAGATGTGCGCAAGGAGTCAATAGCGAATTCGAGGAAAAATATCGGGATTGGACCGTTGTCCTAATTTTAGGACACCTTGTTTATACTTATAAAATACACGTGCAAAATATTTTTTAAAAAATTTTGATTTATATATTTGCGCTATATTTAATTACAAGTAACCTACAATGTTTAAAAATATATAATAATAAATATTAAAATTAAAGATTATAAAATAACAATTTTAAATTGCTGAAAATAATTTTACAATACAATAAAATTTGGTTTCTTCTTTTTTTTATAAGTTTTATACTAAAGTGTGTTTATATTTTATATGTTTTAAAAGAAAATAAACTCAAAAAATATTTATAACTTTACTATTAAATGGAGTTTTATTTGCTGTCCTATTTATAGGACATAATTGTAAATTTTAAAGCTGCTTCATTACACATTTTAAAAATATTGGATGCTAGTACTAGGCACCAATTTTTTATATTTTTTCATTGGTGGTATGATACTGAAATTTGGGCTCCTCTTTTTTTGTGATAAGGTCAATTTAACACTCAACTAGTGAATTGATTTTATTAAAGTGTTAGAACATTACGTTTCATTTTTCCACTTCGGGTACGATTCCTGGAGTCTTTTATTACTATTCCATTTTAAAAATTTTAATTTGACTTTTTTTGTAACTCTCTTAAATCTGCTAAAATTTTGGGATATCTTCTAATTATTAAGTTTATTTTCGATTTAATGATTAAACTGATTCAATAATATATTAAAAAATACGAATACAAATATTTTAAATTTTCTAAACTTCGAGGGCACAGCATTAGCAAAGTTAGTGTATATATATATATATATATATTATATATATTTATATATATATATATTTATATATATATATATATATTTATATGTATGTATATATGTATATATATATATGTATATATATACATATATATATATGTATATATATATATATATATATACATAAATATATATAATATATATATATATTATAATATATTATATATATATATATGTTTATATATATATGTGTGTATATATATATGTTATATATATGTATATATATATGTATATATAATATATTACATATATATACATATATAATGTATATTATGTGTATATATATATGTATATATGTATATATATATCTATATGTTATATAATATATTTATTATTATAATATTATTATATATATATATTTATATTATATATATATATATATATAATATATATATATGTTAATATATGTGTTTATATATATATATATGTATATATATATATATGTATATGTTTATATTATTATATATATATATATATATTTATATATATATATAATATATATGTATATATTTATATATATATATGTATATATGTATATATATATATATGTGTATATATATGTGTATATATGTGTATATTATATATGTGTATATATGTGTTATATATATGTGTATATATATGTGTATAATATATATATATATATATATATGTATATATATATATATATATATTTATATATATTTTATATATATATATATATTATTATATATATATATATATTATATATATAATATACAATATGCAATTTGTATAACGAAAAACTTCGTTTTAATGTATATTAACGTTGTTGGACATAAGTCAACTATTAACATAATAAGTTTAAATTTTGTATTTAGGGCTGTTGTAAAATCTAGCACCTCCGTTTTTTATTATAGCCTATACTCAACATTACTAAAAATCTAGGCATAACGTACAGTAACTCTAAAAGTCTAGAATATTGAAAACAGAGAAATTTCGTTGTATTTGCTTGCAACTGAAACAATCATTTTAGGTCCAGCAGTTGTAGGTACAATTTGTTTTACTATAATAATATTACATTAAATACATACAAATATTATTATAATTTGGAGGACTGGTCATGCCATTTAAATATAACAATATTTATAATTAATAGACTTACAACGTGTCATAATTCAATTATATTTAAGTCATCATAATTTCATTTATATTTATAACCAGGAAATATTTCCTAAATTCATCATGAATAATTTCCAGTTTCTGGCTTTAAATTGTTCTTTAAATTGTAATAAATATATTATAAAACTAGATCATATGTACGGCATATTAAAAGCTGTCTCTTCTTCTTGTAACTACACTTCTTAAAATGGCTAATTTTTATAATTTCTATTTTATGTATGCGCAACTATCGAATTGTAAGCTTCTTTGTATTTTCTCATTTGCATATTAGACGGAAAACTATTAAAAGTTTAATTAATTTACTGTACAAAAAGTGTAATAAGTAAAGTATAATAATTGTTTATCGTGATCATTAACTCTATATATAAAGCTATTTTCGTATCAAATAGTTTTAAATAGATTTTATTAGCTCATTAAATTATTCTTTTAAATAGCAGTTATGAAATTATTAAAAGAATATATAACAATTTTATTACTTTTGTGTGCTAAAAACTTTTAAGTACAGTTAAAATTTTAATTAGATGTCTGCCTTATAAATGGCCATATTATTTAAAGTAACTCAACAATTTATGATGTATTTGATTTTTCATTTCAGTTTAATGCACTATTTATGCCATTTAATGGTGAAAAATGTTTCACCATATTTTATTGGTGTGCAATTTTTTTTTAATTTTAAAAATTATACAAATTTTTGGCCTTTTTATAAAACGTATACAAAGGCAATAAACAAGATACGTTATGAAAATACTTGTAAAAATGGAAATTAAATTCTTATAAAAATGGAACAAAAATATTAATATATCTTTGTTGTCTTTCAAATCAAGCACTATTTTTCTTCTTTTACAGAATTACTAAATTCAAGTTATTATATCACGAAGCAAAAGAAGCAAAAGTTAAATGAAGAATCATAGCATTAAAATAAAACTTTCTAAAACAGAAATTTACGTAATTTTGTAAACCTGACAAGATAGATAACTGATGTATAATTAATGGCTTCATTTTTGAGTTTTGCAAGAACATCATGTAAATATTATTGAAACATTTCCCTGAGAAATGTCTGAGAAAATGTTTTATATCTCCGTTTTGCTCCGGAACATTCAGAGCTAATTCTAATTAATTTACTGTAACATGTGTAATAAATAAAGTATAATAATTGTTTATCGTGTTCATTAACTTTATATATAAAGCTATTTTCTTATAATATAGTTTTAATTCTATTTCATTTGCTTATTAAACTATTTTTGGAAAGCGTAGTTATCAAATTAATAATACTGTTAGAAAATTAGTCACTTAACTTTATAAGTAATTTAAATATTTTATTACCCATCTCATAACCACTGACGATATTAGCATGTATATATTATGCATGCATTTTTCATTCGAGCCGAGACGTATTGCATACGTTTGAAGATCGTTTCTTTCTCTACCGATAAGTACTCGGGGGAAAAGGCTATGTATCAGTCAATCAGTGTGGCTGTGCTGCCATGTGTGTACGGGAGTTAGCCGATGTTTATTTTCCTTTACTTTTACCTTTAATAAATGTAGTTTTAAATGATGCTAACGTTTGTCTTAATACTGTTCAGGATTAATAGGGCAAAATGCTTCTACTTCAACTATTATTCTATTATAGCTTTCAATAAGCTAACAAATACAATATATAACAATTTTATTACTTTTGTGTTCTAAAAACTTTTAAGTACAGTTAAAAGTATAATATATATATATATATATATATATATATATATTATATATATATATATATATATATATATATATATATATATATATATATATATATATATATATATATATATATATATATATACATATATATATACATATATATATACATATATATATACATATATATATACATATATATATACATATATATATATATATATATATACATATATATATACATATATATATATATATGCATATATACATATATATATACACATATATACATATATATATATATATACATATATATATATATACATATATATACATATATATATATATATATATATATATATATATATATATATATATATATACATATATATATATATATATACATATATATATATATATATATATATATATATATATATATATATATATACATATATATATATATATATATATATATATATATATATATATATATATATATATATATATATATATATATATATATATATATATATATACATATATATATATATATATATATATATATATATATATATATATATATATATATATGTATATATATATATATATATATATATATATATATATATATATATATATATATATATATATATATATATATATATATATATATATATATATATATATATATATATATATATATAATAGGGCAAAATGCTTCTACTTCAACTATTATTTTATTATAGCTTTCAATAAGCTAACAAATACAATATATAACAATTTTATTACTTTTGTGTTCTAAAAACTTTTAAGTACAGTTAAAAGTATAATTAGATGTCCATATATTTAAAAATGGCCTTATAAATGGCCATATTATTTAAAGTAACTCAACAAATTAGGATGTATTTGTTTTTTCATTTCAGTTTAATGCACGATTTATGCCATTTAATGGGGGAAAATGTTTCACCTAAATTTATTGGTGTGCAAATTTTTTTTAATTTTAAAAATTACGCAATTTTTTTTGCTTTCTTTAAAATGTTCAAAAAGCCAACAGGATACAAATAGGGATTACAAATTTTTTCCAAGAATCTGGCAATAAAGAATGTATCTTTATATCATACATAATACTACTTTATGACAAATACATATTATATAGCTTGTAAAATGCTATAAAAATGGAATAAAAGCATTAATATATCTTTGTTATCTTTAAAAGCAAGCACTATTTTGCTTCTGTTTAAGAATTACTAAATTCTAGTTGTTATATCCGGAAACTAAAGACAAAAAAAGATAAAGGAAATATCTTAACAACAACATTAACCCCTTCCCTGTTTTGCCCGTACGCCGTACGGGCATAGCTTTTGGGCCTTTACGGATTTGCCCGTACGCCGTACGGGTAATCTGATTTCTATTTAGCTTGCACTGTTTCTGCCATATTTTTTCCAATTTTAGTAACAAATTATTCGAATAGATGACGATAGTTGTCCAGTAAATGATAGTTTGCAGTTTATTGTATTTTCTACTCTGATTGGCTCAAAAACGCGGGTTTTTTTTCGCATGTTTTGTATCAGAAGACGAATTGTTATCTTTCAGTGTATAGCTTTCTGATTATATTTTACTAAGCGCCTGATAATTTTATTGATGTAAGAGTTGAATAATATATTTTTACTTTTAAATAATGGATAATTCAGAGGGTATGGAGATAATTTCTTGTGATTCGAGCTGTGACTCGGAATCAGAAACTGAATTATCGGTAAATGATAGTAACGAAAGTTTACTAGATGACATGGATAGTATTGACTCTGATAGTAGTACATATGGAATCAGTCAAGCAAGACAAATTTTTTAAAATTAATTGTGATAATGCTTGAAATCCGCCTCCTAGATTTGGTTTCACTGGAATTCCAAAAATTAACTTGGATAGATGAGACTAAATGTAAGCTTCAGTTCTTTTATAGAAAGAAAAACATTGTAATAAATTATTAAAAATGTTAGAAATGTTAATTTTAATAACATATCTTTACTTAGAAACGTAAAATGAAAAAAAATGCAATAAAAAATGTGACATTTTTTTGACTGAATTCTGAAAAAAAATGAAATTGTCAAAGGGTTAAAAATATTTTTAAACAGAAATTTAAGTGTTACGTAATTTTTTAAACCTCACTAGATACATATTAATACAACCATTATACAGCATACAGACCTGCTATTATGTAATAACTATAATCGATGACTTCATTTTCTGAGTTTTGCAAGAACATAGTGTAAATATTATTTAAACATTTCCCTGACATATGTCTAAGAAAATTTTTTATATGTCATTTTTGCTCCCGAACGTTCAGAATTGATACTAATTAATGGCTTGATTTTCAAGAACAATACTCTTTATTTAAAACTCAAGAGGTTATTTGACATACCGAAAAAACCGATTTTAAACATAAGTTAAAAATAACATAGTGACAAATATATTTAACTGAGCAATGGAAATAGTGTCTCTATTATTAAAATAATGAATTTTTAATTATATAATCTAGTAAAAGGAGTTACATAAAAATATATTAGTACTGTCTGACCACCAAAGCAAGATCTCTTGATGGTGTTACGCATACGCCAGAAAAACTAGTCTATTTAGATATAGTTGGAATTGTCATATTTTCTAATGTGTTTATTTATGAAATACAAATACGTTCATTGTATTTCGCCAGAAAATACTAGTCTATTTAGAAATAGGGGGAATTGTCATATTTTCTAATGTGTTTATTTATGAAATACAGACAAATATGTTCATTGTATTTCACCAGAAAATCTAGTCTATTTAGAAATAGGGGGAATTGTCATATTTTCTAATGTGTTTATTTATGAAATACAAATACGTTCATTGTATTTCGCCAGAAAATACTAGTCTATTTAGAAATAGGGGGAATTGTCATATTTTCTAATGTGTTTATTTATGAAATACAGACAAATACGTTCATTGTTTTTCGCCAGAAAATACTAGTCTGTTTAGAAATAGGGGGAATTGTCATATTTTCTAATGTGTTTATTTATGAAAATACAGACAAATACGTTCATTGTATTTCGCCAGAAAAACTAGTCTATTTAGAAATAGGGGGAATTGTCGTATTTTTCTAATGTGCTTATTTATGAAATACAAATACGTTCATTGTATTTCTCCAGAAAATACTAGTCTATTTAGAAATAGGGGGAATTGTTATATTTTCTAATGTGTTTATTTATGAAATACAAATACGTTCATTGTATTTCGCCAGAAAAACTAGTCTATTTAGATATAGTTGGAATTGTCATATTTTCTAATGTGTTTATTTATGAAATACAAATACGTTCATTGTATTTCTCCAGAAAATACTAGTCTATTTAGAAATAGGGGGAATTGTCATATTTTCTAATGTGTTTATTTATGAAGTACAGACAAATACGTTCATTGTATTTCGCCAGAAAATACTAGTCTGTTTAGAAATAGGGGGAATTGTCATATTTTCTAATGTGTTTATTTATGAAATGCAGACAAATACGTTCACTGTATTTCTCCAGAAAAAAAGTCTATTTAGAAATAGGGGGAATTGTTATATTTTCTAATGTGTTTGTTTATGAAATACAGACAAATATGTTCATTGTATTTCTCCAGAAAATACTAGTCTATTTAGAAATAGGGGGAATTGTCATATTTTCTAATGTGTTTATTTATGAAGTACAGACAAATACGTTCATTGTATTTCGCCAGAAAATACTAGTCTGTTTAGAAATAGGGGGAATTGTCATATTTTCTAAGGTGTATTTATGAAATACAGACAAATACGTTCATTGTATTTCGCCAGAAAGACTAAACTATTTAGAAATAGGGGGAATTGTCATATTTTCTAATGTGTTTATTTATATTATGTATATGTATATTTTCTATATGTGTTTATTTATTTAGACAAATACGTTCATTGTATTTCGCCAGAAAATACTAGTCTATTTAGAAATAGGGGGAATTGTTATATTTTCTAATGTGTTTGTTTATGAAATACAGACAAATACGTTCATTGCATTTCAGACTACTTTGTGTCCGCAACTTTAAAGTTAATTTTCAAACATTTATTTTTCGTTGAATGTGTTAATTATATATTCAAAACAACCAATAGAAAGAAGCAAATATATTTAAATCATAAGAGTGGATATTTTAGGGTGTGTTTGTTTAAAAACTGCTAAAGAATGTTTTGCACCAAATTTCTTTTTCAGAATTTTTCTTTTGGTTTAAAGTATCAATAAAAACCGAAAAACATAAGGTCCGAAAAAATTTCAGTTTTAAGGGAATAATGTATTGGGTTGGCAACTAAGTCATTGGCGCTTTTGTCGATAGATTCACTCTACACTTTCTTTTGTTTTGTTAAAGTCGTCAGAGCATCTAACCTATGTTTTTTCTTACTGTGTGGACTTTTACTTTTAATTAGTAAAAAATTATATCGATCAGTTATTTATATTTATTTTTATTCCAATTTGAAAATGGAAAAACATTATGTGCACTTCCGAAACATTTTATTGTATTATTTCCGAAAAGGCAAGAACGCATCGCAAGCACAAAAGAAGTTATGTGCCGTATATGAAGATGAAGCTTTAAAAGAAAGACAGTGTCGAAATTGGTTTGAAAGATTTCGTTCTGTGGTATTTCACTGAAAAATGCACAACAATCTGGCCGCCCAGTCCAAGTGGATGAAACCCATATCAAGGCCATTTTCGATTCATATCGTCACAGCACAACACGAGACATTGCAGAGAAGCTCAATGTATCGCATACATGCATTGAAAAAAAATTAAAAATCCTTGGTTAGGTCAAGAAACTTGGTTTATGGATCCCTCACCAGCTAAGGGACATTCATTTGACTCAACGGATTAGCATCTGTGATTCGCTTCTGTAACGGAATGAAAATGATCCATGTCTGAAAAACCTTGTTACTGGCGAAGAAAAGTGGATAGTTTATAAAAATGTTACTAGTAAGAGATCGTGGGTGAAGCAAGATCAACCAACCCAAACAACTTTAAAAGCAGAGATTAACCAAAAAATATTAAATCTCTTTAGTAACTTAATCATCTGTCAGCATAAAATATGTGTTTTAATACATTATAATTTCTGTTTCCTTTTTGACCATATTTATTTGACTTACTTCGTGTAATCCATTTTAGCTTCGAATATTTCTTTCATTTTGAATTCAGTTGCGCCATTTTTATTTATTAACCCAATTTTTAGACACCAAAGTTATTCCGTTAATCCTAAATTGCGTTTGCCGATTAAATTTTGGCGTCTTTTTTGACACTTTTTCTTTTCATCAATTGTGATTTAGAATATTATTTTATTTTGAATTAATTTAGGCATTTTTATTTGTCCCATTTTTAGAACTTATTTTATTAATTTGAAATTGAGCTTGGTGACTTTGTGTTTGGCCTTTAAATATATTTCCTTCTAATTATATACTAAATTAATTCCAATTTTTTAAGTATTTTAAGTATTAGAGAGCTTAAAAATGTGTTTTAAAATATATTACTATTTTTCTAGCTTTTTGACCATATGTTCTTGACGTATTTCATTTTATCAGTTTTAATTTCGAATATTTGTTAAATTTATCATTTGTGCCATTTTAATTTATTCAATTTTTATCCAGTAATAATCAATTTATCCGAAATTCTTTTATCGACTCTACTAGGTGCCATTTAATATATCTTGCTTTTAATTATATGCTTAATTCAAACCTCTTAAATAAGTTAATTATCTGGGAACGTGAAAAATGTGTTTTAATACATTATAATTTCTGTTATCATTTTGACCATATTTATTTGACTTACTTCGTATAATCCATTTTAACTTCGAGTATTTCTTTGATTTTGAATTCAGTTGTGCCATTTTCATTTCATTTATCCAATTTTTAGACACCAAAGTAATTCCGTTATTCCTAAATTACGTTTGGCGACTATAGTTTGGCGTATTTTTTGGCATTTTTTCTTTTCATCAATTTTGATTTAAATTATTTATTTTATTTTGAATTAATTTCGCCATTTTTTAAATGACAATATCATTCTATTAATTCAAAATTTAGCTTAGTGACGCTATTTTAGCGCCATTTGATATACCTTTTTTAATCAAATAAAGTAATATTTATGATGAAAATTAAAATATGTAATTCGTTTTTAATCAGTCTAGTGGGATTACAAAGGAATTTTGTATTTTGAACTCGTGCCACAAAACCAAATGATTAATTCAAATGTATATGTTGAACAACTCGACAAACTGAAAGATGCAATTGAAGAAAAGCAGTAGGTATTGTCAAATCGGACAGGTGTTGTTTTCCATATTGATAACGCAAAGCCCCACACATCTTTGGTCACTAGGCAAAAATTATTGGAACTGAATTGGGATGTTTTGTCCCACCCACCATATAACCCTGATATTGCACCTTCGGATTACCATTTGTTTCGTTCCATGCAAAACTCCTTAAATGGTAAAATTTTTAATGACAAGGATGATGTCAGATCACATCTAATTCAGATTTTTAACACTAGAATTTAGGTGGTTTTTGTATACCTAGAATTACGGTGGGTGTCATTTTGACCCCTTGATAAGAAATCTGCATATTTCTCTATATAATATAATGTATTTGTGAAAAATTAATTAAAATAACGCAAATTATGACAACTAAAATATACAGATTTGCAGGTATGTAGAATCAATTAAACGATTTATTACGTTCTCTCCTAAACTTTGATCCCTTGGTCTAATTTCATCTTTTCCTGAATATGGAAATCCGTTTAATAAGTATGTTAACCTAACATTTACTTCTAGCCAAAATTTTATTCCGAATTTATCGAGCTTGTTAGGCATATACTGTAAAAAACGGCATCTTGTTTTTGTAGGGAATAACTGTTCATCAGACGTAATATTTCATTTGGTTTGTATCAAAGCTTACAGTTTTCTATAAAAGTGTTCCTTACTTCGGATATTAGTGTAAATTTATCACACTCCAAAAGTGAAGACCTTGTTAGTTTATTATCAAAACGAAAAAATTTCATAACTTCCAGAAACCTATCTCTACTTATAGTTTCATGAAAAAACTTTGGTCCCCAAGTCTTTGACCACAAACTAAGAATTGGTAAACCCTTGGCGGCTAATGCCCCCTTACGTACAACAACGCTATGAATGCTTCCAGTTCTGCTAATAAAATAGTGAAAGAGTCATTATGAAGTTTACACTTGTCTTCAACATCAGTATATAGCCTGCCGTATTTCTAGGTATAATCATTTGTTAAGTCTGAAATAAAAATACGATTTTCTTGAAATCTTTACTATTTTGTAATCACAATCATTTAGGAAAAGTCAAGAAAGGTTTAAGATATTTGCAAAAAAATAGAAGAGCTGTCAAAGAAAAAAGTTCGCTAGCTGTCAAAATGACCCCTTCCGTAATTCTAGTTTTAATGGCAAAGACCACACATTTTCGAACGGGGATTTTTTACACTGCCTGAACGATGGAAAAGGGTCGTTGACAAGAACGGGCAATATCTAATTGAATAAAGTTATATTTTTTAACAAAAATTCTGAATTTTCCTTCTTATTTGAAATCGACAATGACTTAGTTGCCATCCCAATAAATATAATGCAATAAGTATACTATATTTGATTCATAGTTTTACAATTTGCAGAAATAATTATAGATCATCGCTCGCACAAGAATGCCGTTTACAATTGTTCATAGTTTGCAATGTTCGGTGCTTTACAAAGGCCAATAGTTCGCTTTTACAAACAATCGTCTTAAACACCTACAAAGACGGATGCGATACAGTTACACATTCCAAAGAATGAATCTCTGAAAGATATATCCGATCTTAAAGGGACATCCTATATATTATTAGTGTCCTTATTTCTTTATAATATTTGTATGAACATACCTGTATATATGTAATCACTTATTTAATTCAACTTAAATGGAAAATATTGATCCGTTTTTGCTTGGAGAACTTTATTACAATAGGTTAAATTTTATATCCCTAAGAACATTGTGCTAAATATATACATTTTCACAGGAATCTTTCTTAATATCTTTTTTATAATATTTGTATGAGAATTCCTTTATCTATGTGTTCAC
>CM063507.1:44382178-44387178 GCA_032207245.1 Pardosa pseudoannulata | reverse complement strand
TTTTTTTTCTAGCATTATGACGTCATTCCTTTAACCATCTCATATAATCATTTCTTGTTTTAAATTATTTAAATATCGCGTGCATTATTTTCATACGTTTTATCGCTGAACTTACATATTAAGCAAATAATTTTCTTTTATATTTGACTTAAATAATAGATTAAGTATATAAGTGATAATTTTAAATTCAATCATCGATTATTTTTTGTTGTAATGAAAATTTTATCATCGGTATTAACAATAAATTCTTTTCATATAAGTCGAGGACTACTAAATATCTAACTTTTAATTTATATATATTTGGAAATTAAGAAGTTTGTTTGTTTGTTATACATAACCACATGGTTTGACTAAATGAATTCCATGTGATTCTAAACTGCATTACAGGATCGGGAGACTCTAGAGGAGTATGACGATAAATAAACTATTGAGAGTGAACCAGATAATTCTCAGCCAAAAAACAAACCATTTTATTACCTGCCTCATTGGGTACTTAACAGTTCTGGAATATTAAAAATTTTACTGATCCCGTCATATGATGGGCTTTTAAATGCTAGTGTAGTATCACAGACTCAATGATTCACGTAATAAATAGGTAAAAATAACATTTTTTTTTCTAGCATTATGACGTCATTCCTTTAACCATCTCATATAATCATTTCTTGTTTTAAATTATTTAAATATCGCGTGCATTATTTTCATACGTTTTATCGCTGAACTTACATATTAAGCAAATAATTTTCTTTTATATTTGACTTAAATCCCCTATATAATAATAGCCTAAGGTGTCTGTCGGCAAATTTTTGAAGCGGTTGTACCTGGAATGGATTCCTCGGCTAAGGGCAGGCGATTAAATTTATCAATTTATTCACGTAATAAATAGGTAAAAATAACATTTTTTTTCTAGCATTATGACGTCATTCCTTTAACCATCTCATATAATCATTTCTTGTTTTAAATTATTTAAATATCGCGTGCATTATTTTCATACGTTTTATCGCTGAACTTACATATTAAGCAAATAATTTTCTTTTATATTTGACTTAAATCCCCTATATAATAATAGCCTAAGGTGTCTGTCGGCAAATTTTTGAAGCGGTTGTACCTGGAATGGATTCCTCGGCTAAGGGCAGGCGATTAAATTTATCAATTTATTCACGTAATAAATAGGTAAAAATAACATTTTTTTTCTAGCATTATGACGTCATTCCTTTAACCATCTCATATAATCATTTCTTGTTTTAAATTATTTAAATATCGCGTGCATTATTTTCATACGTTTTATCGCTGAACTTACATATTAAGCAAATAATTTTCTTTTATATTTGACTTAAATCCCCTATATAATAATAGCTTAAGGTGTCTGTCGGCAAATTTTTGAAGCGGTTGTACCTGGAATGGATTCCTCGGCTAAGGGCAGGCGATTAAATTTATCAATTTATTCACGTAATAAATAGGTAAAAATAACATTTTTTTTCTAGCATTATGACGTCATTCCTTTAACCATCTCATATAATCATTTCTTGTTTTAAATTATTTAAATATCGCGTGCATTATTTTCATACGTTTTATCGCTGAACTTACATATTAAGCAAATAATTTTCTTTTATATTTGACTTAAATCCCCTATATAATAATAGCCTAAGGTGTCTGTCGGCAAATTTTTGAAGCGGTTGTACCTGGAATGGATTCCTCGGCTAAGGGCAGGCGATTAAATTTATCAATTTATTCACGTAATAAATAGGTAAAAATAACATTTTTTTTCTAGCATTATGACGTCATTCCTTTAACCATCTCATATAATCATTTCTTGTTTTAAATTATTTAAATATCGCGTGCATTATTTTCATACGTTTTATCGCTGAACTTACATATTAAGCAAATAATTTTCTTTTATATTTGACTTAAATAATAGATTAAGTATATAAGTGATAATTTTAAATTCAATCATCGATTATTTTTTGTTGTAATGAAAATTTTATCATCGGTATTAACAATAAATTCTTTTCATATAAGTCGAGGACTACTAAATATCTAACTTTTAATTTATATATATTTGGTAATTAAGAAGTTTGTTTGTTTGTTATACATAACCACATGGTTTGACTAAATGAATTCCATGTGATTCTAAACTGCATTACAGGATCGGGAGACTCTAGAGGAGTATGACGATAAATAAACTATTGAGAGTGAGCAGATAATTCTCAGCCAAAAAACAAACCATTTTATTACCTGCCTCATTGGGTACTTAACAGTTCTGGAATATTAAAAATTTTACTGATCCCGTCATATGATGGGCTATATGCTAGTGTAGTATCACAGACTCAATGATTTGTTTTTCGTTTAAAAATCGTTTGCAGTTTGTAACAAGTTTATCGTTTGCAAGTTTTGGTTTTGCTGTTAAGTTTTTATAAAAAATTATGATGGAATAAAAGTTGTTGTTCTAAGTAGACTGGAAAATGTTTCGTTTCTTTTAATTGAATTATTATGCCTGATTAATGAATAAGAATATAAATATAGTTCAAACTAAGCTTAAAATTAATTTAATATCGTACCAGTACGCGATATTTTTGGTGACCCGGAAAGTCATAAGAAGACAAAAATGCAGGATTCTATACCGGAAAATACAGATGTTAACAGTGAAGTCAGCAACGATGACAAGGAATTATGCAAGGTGAGTGTTAAAATACCACCTTTTTGGGTTGATAAACCAGAAATATGGTTTTTCCAAGTGGAAGCTCAATTCAAAATCAGCGGAATAACAGCTGAGGAAACGAAGTTTAATTATTTAATTTCACAACTTGATCCAAAATATGTCGAGAATGTATGGGACATAGTTAGCAGTACCAGTAAAACTAAATATTCTGATTCAAAATTTAGACTCTTAAATTTATTTAAGGAAAGTGAAAGTGTAAGAATTCAAAAATTAATCACTGGAATAGAACTTGGCGACATGAAACCCAGCCAACTGTTGCAAAAATTGAAGTCAATAGCTACTTCTGATGTTTCCGAAAAATTAATTAAAACACTTTGGCTAGGAAAATTACCGGAAGCTATAAAAAAATATTTTAGTTGTCAGTAATGAAAATATTGATAGTTTAGCTGTTATGGCTGATAAAATCAACGATATGAGTTCTAAACAAGAGATATGCAGCGCAAGTAATACTATTGAAAATTATAGTAGTGAATTAATTGATAGAATTAAACATTTAGAACAACAAATGGCTGAATTAAATATGCGTGCTGGTGCTAGAACAAAAATAAGGAATGCTAATTTTCGTCATCGGTCTCGATCTCGAAGTGGTCGACGTGTAAAATTCGATCCCAATGGAAAATTATGCTACTACATCATTCCATACTACCATTTTCGATTTGGATCCAGATGTTTCCCCGAAAAATGTAAATCTCCTTGTAGTTGGACAAAGAAAACGCAAGATAATCAGGAAAACTCAAACCTGTAGTGGACTTGGCGACAAACTCTACTACAGATTTCAAGGATTGTCGCAAATTTCGTTTATTCGTTCATGATCGAAGATCAAATTTGCACTTCCTCGTCGACAGTGGTGCCGATGTGAGCATAATTCCAGCTACCTCCAAAAACAAACAAAAGAATGAACTCAAACTGTTTGCAGCTAATGGCTCTGAAATCTCAACGTATGGTGTACAAATTTTAAGCCTGGATTTGGGATTACGTCGAGAATTTCAATTTCCATTTATAGTTGCCGAAGTAAACAAAGGTATAATAGGAGCTGACTTTCTTCATAAATATAATTTACTTATTGATATAAAAAACAAAAGATTAATTGATAGGGTAACTCAACTCAGTATCCAGGGTGACATTACCGCTATTTCAAATAGTAACAACGTCAGTACATTAAACAAAACTCTAAAAATTACAAATCTTCTTTCAAAGTATCCTGAAACTTGTAAGCCTAATTTTTTTCCTTCAAAAATAAAACATGATGTTGAACATTTTATAGAGACTACTGGCCAACCTGTTTATTCCAAAGCTCGCCAACTTGATCCTAAGCGTCTAGCCATAGCCAAAGAAGAGTTTAAATTCATGCTTGATAACAATATTATAAGAATGTCAAAATCCCAATGGTCAAGTCCTTTGCATCTAGTTACAAAAAAGGATGGTTCAATTGAGACCATGTGGAGATTATCGCCGTTTAAATGCTCAGGACTCTACCCGATCGCTATCCAATACCACGAATCGAGGATTTTCATCACATATTGAAGGATACAAACGTTTACTCAAAAATAGATTTGCAAAAAGCGTATTTCCAAATTCCCATAGCTGAAAAAGACAAATGTAAAACTGCTATAATTACACCTTTTGGTTTATTTGAATTTAATGTAATGAGTTTTGGTTTAAAAAATGCCCCATCAACATTTCAAAGATTTATCCACCAAGTTTTTCAAGGATTAAATTTTGTTTTTCCTTACTTAGACGATATTCTCATAGCTTCTAAATCTGAGGAAGAACATGAAAATCACCTTAATTTAGTATTAGAGAGATTAAATGAATATGGTTTAAGAATTAACATTTCTAAATCTGTTTTTGCTGTTTCCCAAGTCGAATTTTAGGCTACTTAATTACTCCTGAAGGTTCTCGTCCATTGCCAGAGAAAGTACAAGTTATCCTAAATTATAAACGACCAGAAACAATTCGTCAATTGAGGAATTTCCTAGGACTCATTAATTTTTATCGTCGTTATTTAAAAGACGCAGCGAAGAACCAAGCACTGCTTCACGAATTTCTAAAAGGAGCAAAAAAGAATGATAAAAGTAAGATTTCATGGACAGAAGATGCTGAAAAACAGTTTGAAAAATGCAAAGCAGAGTTTGCAAACACTATCCTGTTGTCATTTCCCAATTCTGATTTACCTCTGTCTTTATTTACAGATGCATCAGATATGGCAATAGGGTCAGTATTACAACAATTTGAAAATTCAACTTGGAAGCCAATAGCATTTTACTCAAAAAAGTTAAGTTTA
>CM063507.1:44359678-44374678 GCA_032207245.1 Pardosa pseudoannulata | reverse complement strand
TGTACCAGTAGGTGTCAGTGGCAAATGATAGTTTTATTTCTTACCTTCCTTTATTACTGTGAAAAAATTGGGAAGAACTTACGGTAAATATGACTTAGCTAAGAAAACCTTTTGAACTACCTTGTAAATATTACCAGAACTAGGTTTCGGGTGGCAAAGGTAGTTTTAATTTCTTACCTTTCCATTAATTACTGGGGAAAAAATTGGAAGAACTTAAGCGGTAAATATGACATAGCTAAGAAAACTTTGAACTACCTTTGTAAATAGTACCAATAGGGTTTCAGTGGCAAAGGAAGTTTTATTTCTTTACTTCCATTAATTACTGTGACCAAAAATTGGGAAGAACTTAACGTAAATATGACTTAGCTAAGAAAACTTTGAACTAGTCCTTTGTAAATATTGTACCAGTAGGTTTCAGTGCAAAGGTAGTTTTATTTCTTTACTTCCATTAATTACTGTGGCAAAAATTGGGAAGAACTTAGCGGTAAATATGACTTTTTTGATAACGAAAAATGTATCCCCTTGTAAATTGGGGGTCGAACCAGTTAGTTTGCAAATGATAGTTTATTTCTTACCTTCCATTAATTACTGGGGAAAAAAATTGGGAAGAACTTAGCGGTAAATATGACTTAGCTAAGAAAACTTTGAGTCTACCTTGTAAATATTGTACCAGTAGGTTTCAGTGGCAAATGGTAGTTTAATTTCTTTACTTCCATTAATTACTGTGACAAAAAATTGAGAAGAACTACGATTCATGACTGATAACGAAAATTTGAACTACCTTTGTAATTATTGTACCACTAGGTGTAATGGGAAAAGGAAGTTTTAATTTCTTTACTTCCATTAATTACTGTGGAAAAAATTGGGAAGAACTTAACGATAAATAATGACTTAGCTAAGAAAACTTGTATTAGTCCGCTTTGTAAATATTTAACTAGTTCGGTGTAATGAAAAGGTAGTTTTAATTTCTTACTTACCATTATTACTGTGGACAAAAAAATTGGGAAGAACTTAACGATCATTTGTTATAAGAAAATTTTCTACCTTGTAAATATTGTACCAGTAGGTTTTAAGTGGCAAATGATAGTTTTATTATCTTTCCTTCCATTAATTACTGGGAAAAATTGGGAAAGAAACTTAGCGGTAAATATGACTTAGCTAAGATAAACTTTGAACTACCTTTGTAAATATTGTACCATTAGTTTAATTGGCAAAGGTAGTTTTATTTCTTTACTTCCATTAATTACTGGGGACAAAAAATTGGGAAGAACTTAGCGGTAACGATTAATGACTTAGCTAAGAAAAACTTTGAACTACCTTGTAAATATTGTACCAGTAGGTTTCAAGTGCAAAGGTAGTTTTTATTTCTTACTTTCCATTAATTACTGAGGGAAAAAATTGGAAGAACTTAGCGGTAAATTTGACTTACTAAGAAAACTTTGAACTACCTTTGTAAAATTAGTTACCAGTAGGTTTCAGTGGCAAATGATAGTTTATTTCTTTACCTTCCATTAATTACTGGGGAAAAAAATTGGGAAGAACTTAGCGGTAAATATGACTTAGCTAAGAAAACTTTGAACTACCTTTGTAAATATTGTACCAGTAGGTTTCAGTGGCAAAGGAAGTTTTATTCTTTCCTTCCATTAATTACTGGGGAAAAAATTGGGAAGAACTTAGCGTAAATATGACCTTAGCTAAGAAAACTTTGAACTACCTTTGTAAATATTGTACCAGTAGGTTTCAATGGCAAAGGTAGTTTTATTTCTTACTTTCCATTAATTACTGTGAAAAAATTGAGAAGAACTTAGCGGTAATAAATGACTTAGATAAGAAAACATTATCTAGTCCCTTTGTAAATATTGTACCAGTAGGTTTTCAGTGGCAAAGGTAGTTTTAATTTCTTACCTTCCATTAATTACTGGGGGAAAAAATTAGGAAGAATTTAGCGGTAAATATGACTTAGCTAAGAAAACTTTGAACTACCTTTGTAAATATTGTACCAGTAGGTTTCAGTGGCAAAAAGGTAGTTTTTATTCCTTACCTTCCATTAATTACTGGGGAAAAAATTGGGAAGAACTTAGCGGTAAATATGACTTAGCTAAGAAAACTTTGAACTATCTTTGTAAATATTGTACCAGTAGGTTTCAGTGGCAAAGGTAGTTTTATTCCTTACCTTCCATTAATTACTGGGGAAAAAATTGGGAAGAACTTAGCGGTAAATATGACTTAGCTAAGAAAACTTTGAACTACCTTTGTAAATATTGTACCAGTAGGTTTCAGTGGCAAAGGTAGTTTTATTTCTTACCTTCCATTAATTATTGGGAAAAAATTGGAAGAACTTAGCGGTAAATATGACTTAGCTAAGAAAACTTTGAACTACCTTTGTAAATATTGTACCAGTAGGTTTCATGGCAAAGGTAGTTTTATTTCTTACCTTCCATTAATTACTGGGGAAAAAATTGGGAAGAACTTAGCGGTAAATATGACTTAGCTAAGAAAACTTTGAACTACCTTTGTAAATATTGTACCAGTAGGTTTCAGTGGCAAAGGTAGTTTTATTTCTTACCTTCCATTAATTACTGGGGAAAAAATTGGGAAGAACTTAGCGGTAAATATGACTTAGCTAAGAAAACTTTGAACTACCTTTGTAAATATTGTACCAGTAGGTTTCAGTGGCAAAGGTAGTTTTATTTCTTACCTTCCATTAATTACTGGGGAAAAAATTGGGAAGAACTTAGCGGTAAATATGACTTAGCTAAGAAAACTTTGAACTACCTTTGTAAATATTGTACCAGTAGGTTTCAGTGGCAAAGGTAGTTTTATTTCTTACCTTCCATTAATTACTGGGGAAAAAATTGGGAAGAACTTAGCGGTAAATATGACTTAGCTAAGAAAACTTTGAACTACCTTTGTAAATATTGTACCAGTAGGTTTCAGTGGCAAAGGTAGTTTTATTTCTTACCTTCCATTAATTACTGGGGAAAAAATTGGGAAGAACTTAGCGGTAAATATGACTTAGCTAAGAAAACTTTGAACTACCTTTGTAAATATTGTACCAGTAGGTTGCAGTGGCAAAGGTAGTTTTATTTCTTACCTTCCATTAATTACTGGGGAAAAAATTGGGAAGAACTTAGCGGTAAATATGACTTAGCTAAGAAAACTTTGAACTACCTTTGTAAATATTGTACCAGTAGGTTTCAGTGGCAAAGGTAGTTTTATTTCTTACCTTCCATTAATTACTGGGGAAAAATTGGGAAGAACTTAGCGGTAAATATGACTTAGCTAAGAAAACTTTGAACTATCTTTGTAAATATTGTACCAGTAGGTTTCAGTGGCAAAGGTAGTTTTATTTCTTACCTTCCATTAATTACTGGGGAAAAAATTGGGAAGAACTTAGCGGTAAATATGACTTAGCTAAGAAAACTTTGAACTACCTTTGTAAATATTGTACCAGTACAGTGGCAAAGTAGTTTTATTCTTACTTTCCATTAATTACTGGGGAAAATATTGGAAGAACTTAGCAAATTCTTAGCTAAGAAAACTTTGAATCATTAAATATTGTACCAGTATTCTGTGGCAAAGGTAGATTTCTTACCTTTTTTACTATTGAATACTTAGGCGATAAATATGACTTAGTTAAGAAAATTACTACCTTTGTAAATAAATTACTGATTTCTTCATTCACAGTATAGATTTAAGAGTACGATAAACGAATCATTAAGCGTGTAGCAGATAATTCTCAGCGATAAAACAAACCATTTTTTATCTGCCTCATAAGGCACTTTACAGTTCTGGAAAATTAAAAATTATACTGATCCCCTCATGTGATGAGATTTATTCTCGTATATTAAAGTAACTTATTAAAATTACAATTTTAATTATTATTATTTTTCTTTCAGGTGATATCTATTTTCAACTCTGTCTCTTAACGTTCAAACAAGGTAAGTGATTGAATTTAGATATAGTACTTCATTTGATTAAATTTTGTCATACCTTTATATATTAACGTCCCCTTCAAAGCTTAGCAATTTTCTCTGCAATTTATACAATTCTACAATATTTTAACTTCTGTGTTTTTATCCTATATATATTTCCATTTATATGTTTGGTAAAATATATTTGTCAGGTTCTAAATTATAATTTAACCCTCCGAGTGGAATGCATGGAAGAAAAAAAGTCTCCCAAAATACGATAAAGTGTTATTGTGTCAGTGACCAAATTGTTCTATGGTTTTTTACTTCACCCTTTGTCGACTAGATTGGAATACAGTAAACCCACCCTGGTTATTGTCCCTTTACTTCCGGTTATAAATAGATATATAAATAGACATTATAGATTGTTAATTTTCAATACACATAAAGCTCGTCAAGTCTCGAAGATCATCTCATAAGAAACAATGGATTCTAAAAGTACAAATAAAAATATTCTTTAAGAGAATGATTTATATTTCTTTACGAAAGTCATCCAAGCTATTTAAGTGGTGCAATTAGAGATACATCTGTTACCGCAAATGAAATACTTCAAAATAGAGATTCACAAAGCCATTGATAGCTATCAGCGTCTTTTTGCCTCAGGGAGTAGGGGTGCATTCCTCAATAAATTTCAGTCAAAGAGTGCAGTTCCTAAACAATCGACCTGACCCTCCTACCTCAAAACTCCATGGAGGAAAACACTGGCAGAAATGTACAATACATCCATTTTCGGAACGTTTTTGGAGGTTGAAAATTGTACGTGACAATCGCTTTGAAGACATCGTCGGTTTGGCGGAATTGCACGTGAGGACCGCTTAGAGGGTTAATGTAAAAATATCATTAGATATAATGCATTTATTTATGACGCGGAGTGGTCTGGAGGGAATGAGTTTAAAACAGAGTTTAACGCGCAAAATCCTAGGTATTCATGCGTTTCTGAGCTGTCAGATCTATGGTAAACTTTGTTAACTATTAATGGTAAATTAATAATGATTAATTATAAATTGATAAATATTAATAATAAATTATTAATGGATAATTATTAATGGACAATTTTAAATGGTAAGATTATTAAGGGTTGATTATAAATGGATAATTATTAATATAAATATTTAATGGTTAATTATTAATGGTTAGTTATTAATGGATAATTATTAGTGGCTGATTATCAATTGAAAATTATAAATGGTTAGATTATTAAGGGTTAATTATTAATGGAAAATTGTAAATGGTAAGATTATTAAGGGTTGATTATAAATTGATAATTATTAATAATAAATCATTAATGGTTTATTATTAATGGTTAGTTATTAATGGATAATTATTAGTGGTTAATTATTAATGGTTAGTTATTAATAGATAATTATTAGTGGTTAATTATTAATAGAAAATTATAAATGGTTAGATTATTAAGGTTAATTATTAATGGAAAATTATAAATGGTTAGATAATTAATTGTTAATTATTAATGGTTAGTTATGAATTGATAATTAATTTTGGTTAATTATTATTGAATAGTTATTAATGGATAATTATTAGTGGTTAATTATTGAAAGAAAATTATAAATGGTTAGATTATTAAGGGTTAATTATTAATGGAAAATTATAAATGGTTAGATTATTAATTGTTAATTATTAATGGTTAATTATGAATTGATAATTAATTTTGGTTAATTATTATTGGATAGTTATTAATGGATAATTATTAGTGGTTAATTATTAATAGAAAATTATAAATGGTTAGATTATTAAGGGTTAATTATTAATGGAAAATTATAAATGATAAGACTGCTAATGGTTAATTAATAACGGAAAATTATTAATGGTAAGATTATTAATTGCTAATTAATAATGGAAAATTATTAATGGTAGAAATATTAATCATAAAATTATCAATGGTTAATTACTAATGGCAAACTCTATTAATTCTTTGTTATAATTATTATCACCATAGCGGATGGTCACTTATTATAGAAATATGGTAGAAACAATGAGTAACACATTAATATTTGTGTATTTTAGGCACTTATTCGAATTTAGTCGGTTACAATAAATGAAATAAAATCATCTAAATACAAACATTTAATTAAATTATGAAGTATAGTCAAGGCTGAACATTTTCTAAATAAGAAAATTATCTTGTATATCCGATTGAAATGTGATGAATTTTGAAGATTATATTCTACCTATAAAAGCTTGGTAAAATAAATTTTCTCCGCACTTTACACAATTGTTCACTCTATTTATACATGAAAACAACTTGTCCCCGTATCGAAAATGATAATATTTCCCTAACCTTTTGCGAAAGGGAAATTCCTGAATTTTCTGAACAGTTTTTTTCATCAAACGCGATAAAATCCTTAAACAAGGCATATATATCTCTGCACACAAGTGTTGGGAAGGGAGAGATGCGGGGGTAAAGTGTCGGATTTATTCGGCGAAAGTTTGCCTGGCGAATGGCATTTGAAATCACAGAAAACACTTTACAATTTCGAAAGGGAAAAGCAAGCATTTTGAAATATTGGCTCTCCCGAGTTTCGCGAGAGCAGCTTTACATGTCATGACGCATGCAATATTTCAAACGGTCGCACCCGGAATGAGCCGATCGAGAAAGGAATTCAAGCGCCGGTGGCGGAACGACTCTTATACATTATTCAAAATGCTGACCGATTTATTGGTCGGAAAGTTTAAATCTAGCCATTATTTTATTTTACTTTGTTTCAGAATATTTTATACCTGTCTTTATTTAGATATTTGCTGAAATATATTTAACTAATGAAATGTATATGTAAGGGTTTTCAGCATAAAATTTTAATTTATGTTAGAATTAAAAATAAATATTGTGCACTCCTTTATGACGCGGAGTGATCTGGATGGAATGAGTTTAAAAGAGAGTTTAATGTGTAAAAACCTAGGTATTCATGCGCTTCTGAACTGTCATATCTTTGGTAAACTTTCTTAATTATTAATGGTAAATTATTAATGATTAATTATAAATGGATATTTATTAATAGCAAAATATTAATGTTTAATTATTAATGATAAGATTCTTAAGGGTTAATTATAAATGGATAATTATTAATAATTAATTATTAATGGTAAGATTTGGTTTGGTTTGGACTGCTACGGTCTACATTTTGCAACACGACGGCTAATGAGACCGGAACCTACAGCTTAAAGCACAATTCCGAACGGCTACGAACATCCATGGCATAGTTTGATACGAACCCATGAACTGCGGTACCGAAGGACAGCACCATAACCAATCGGCAATCGTTCGGCTTAATGATAAGAATGTTAATGATCAATTAATAATGAAAAATTATTAATTGTGAGATTATTAATGGTAAAGATATCAATGGTTAATTACTATAGTAAACACTATTAATTCTTTGTTTAAAAAATTATCACGAAAGCGGGTGGTCATTTATTTTAGAAATACTGTATAAACAATTTTTAAAGTAATAATATTACCGTTTTTGGAGGTAGTTACTCGACCCTAGATGGTTACAATAAATGAAATAAAAGTATTTAAATACAAATTATAATGTTTATTCATGACTAAACCTTTTCTGAATAAATAAAAGTCTTGTATATTGGATCAAATTCTCTTATTTTGAAGGTTATTTCTCCCCATGAAAGCTCGGTAAAATAAATTTTCCCCACACTTTACACAATTCTTCACTCTATTTATACATGAAAACAACTTCTTCCCTTATCGAAAATGAGAATATTTCCCTAACCTTATTCTGAAATTCCTGAATTTTCTGAACTGTTTTTTCAACGCGATAAAATACTTAAACAAGGCATATATATCTATGCACACAAGTGTTGTTAAGGGAGAGATGCAGGGGTAAAGTGTCGGATTTATTCTTCGAAAGTTTGCCTGGCGAATGCCATTTTAAATCACAGAAAACACTTTACAGCTTCGAAAGGGAGAAAAGCAAGTAATTTGAAATATTGGCTCTCCCGAGTTTCTGGAGAGGAGCTTTACATGTCATGACGCATGCAATATTTCAAACGGTCGCACCCGGAATGAGCCGATCGAGAAAGGAATTCAAGCGCCGGTGGCGGAACGACTCTTATACATTATTCAAAATGCTGACCGATTTATTGGTCGGAAAGTTTGAATCTAGCTATTATTTTATTTTCAATTGTTTTAGAATATTTTATATATGTCTTTATTTAGATATCTTTTGAAATATATTTAACTAACGAAATATATACGAGGGTTACTCTGAAATATTTGAGATACTCGCAGACGACAATTTACAAAATAAAAATAACAGTTTAATTTAAAAATACAAAATATTTTAACACAATAGACGATTTTTACTGATTTACTTCACCTTATGTAGCGTAGAAAAAATTATTTAATAATATATTTAAATAATGAAATGTATTTGTAAGGATTTTGAGCATAAAATTTTAATTTATGTTAAAATTAAAAATAAATATTACACATTCATTTATGACTCAGAGTGATCTGGAGAGAATGCATTTAAAACAGATTTTTACGCTCAAAAACCTAGGTATTCATGCGCTTCTGAGATCTCAGATATATGGTAAACATTGTTAATTATTAATGGTAAGTTATTAATGATTAATTTTAAGTACATAATTATTAACAGTAAATGATTCATGAAAAATAATTAATGGTAAGATTTGGTTTGGTTTGGAGTGCTACGGTCTACATTTTGCAAGACGAGGGCTAATGAGACAGGGACCTACAGCTTAAAGCCAATTTCGAACGGCTACGAACATCCATGGAATATTGGGATTCGAACCCATGAACTCCGATGCTGAAGGACAGCATCCAATACAATCGGCCATCGTTCGGCTTAATGGTAGGAATATTAATGATTAATTAATGATGAAATATTATTAATTGTTATATTATTAATGGTAAAGATATCAATGGTTAATTCCTATCGGCAAACTCTATTAATTCTTTGTTTAAAGAATTATCATCAAAGCGGCTGGTAATTTATTTTAGAAATACTGTACAAATAATTTTTAACTTAATGATATTTGAGTTTAAAGAACATTTTAAAACGCAAAAACCTAGGTATTCATGCTCTTGTAAACTGTCAGATCGATGGTAAACATTGTCAATCATTAATGGTATATTATTAATGAATTATTTTAATTGCATAATTATTATTAGTAAATGATTAATGAAATTTAATAATGGTAATAATATTAATGATTAATTAATAATGAAAAATTATTAATTGTAAGATTATTAATTTTAAAGATATCAATGTTTAATTACTAATGGTAAACTCTATTAATTCTTTGTTTAAATAATCATCATCAAAGAGGGTGGTCATTTATTTTCGAAATACTGTATAAACAATTTTTAAAGTAATAATATTTGCTGTTTTTCAGTTATTTCCTCGACCTTAGTCGGTTACAATAAATGAAATAAAATGTTTAAATACAAATTATAAAGTTTATTCTTGGATAAACTTTTTCTGTAACGGATCGAATTCTGTTATTTTGTCTGTCATTTCTATCCATGAAAGCTCGGTAAAAAAAATTTCCTGTACTTTACACAATTCTTCACTCTATTCATAATGAAAACAACTTGTCCCTTATCAAAAATGAGAATATTTTCCTCACCTTATTCTGAAATTCCTGAATTTTCTAAACTGTTTTTTCATCAAACGCGATAAAATACTTAAACAAGGCATATATATGTCTGCACACAAGTGTTGGGAGAGGAGAGATGCGGGGATAAAGTGTCGGATTTATTCGGCGAAAGTTTGCATGGCGAATGCCATTTGAAATCACAGAAAACACTTTACAACTTCGAAAGGGAAAAGTAAGCAGTTTGAAATATTGGCTCTCCCGAGTTTCGCGAGAGGAGCTTTACATGTCATGACGCATGCAATATTTCAAACGGTCGCACCCGGAATGAGCCGATTGAGAAAGGAATTCAAAGGCCGGTGGCGGAACGACTTTTATATATCGTTCAAAATGCTCACCGATTTATTGGTCGGAAAGTTTGAATCTAGCCATTATTTTGTTTTCAATTGTTTTAGAATATTTTACACCTCTCTTTATTTGGATATTTGTTGAAATTTATTTGACTAACGAAATATATATCTCAGTGTGTGGAACATAAAATTCTATTTATGTTATATCTAATAATAAATATTACGCACTCAATTATGACGCGGAGTGATCTGTAGTGAATCAACTATATAATAACAGCCTAAGTTGTCTGTCTACCTGTCCGTCTGTCCACGAATTTATAGAGCGGTTGTACCTGGAATGGATACAGGCATCCATATTGGATTTTGTATGAGTTAGGTTTAGCAAAATTCAAAAAGAGTTCGAAATCCCCCCGTCCGCCCCTTTTGAACATTTATTTCTATTATTTCAAGCATTACTCTCTCTCGTATTCTATACTAAATTCATTCTTTTTAGGATGGCGAGGGCGGATCGTAATATTTAAATTTCTAGACTGTTTTTACTCCACCACCATGTAGACTAATTAATTTTTATAGGCGTGGCAAGTTCGATAGAATATCTGCTTATTTTATCGTCGTATTTCTCAGGTTGATGGTTCTGTCCCCGATTCAGCCTTTTTTTTTAAATGTCTAATTAATTTAAAATTATTTTATTAAATTCACGTATTGATGTATGGATGTCCCTGGACACATAAACATTTCATATTTTTTATCGTTAAATTTTATTCTCGTAATGTAATAATAGCCTAACTTATCTGCCCGTCTGTACTCGAATTTAAGAATGGATAGAGCATCCATATTGGAGTTTTGATGAGTTAGGTTTAGCAAAATTCAAAGCGAGTAAAGTTTATCTTTTATTAAACTATAGATCCAATTCTAAAATAAATTGGTATAAATAAGCTTCGTATCTTCGTATCTTCGTAACTAGTTTTTTTATTTTTGTAATAGGATATATAGCCCATCATATGACGATCAGTAAAATTTTTAATATTCAGAACTGTTAAGTAACTGAGGAGGTAATAAAATTTGTTTTTTGGCTAATTATCTGGTTCACATAAGTTTATTTATCGTCATACTCCTCTAGAGTCTCCCGATTGTAATGCAGTTTAGAATCACATGGAATCATTTAGTCAAACCATGTGTTATTATATAAACAAACACAAACTTCTTAATTTCCAAATATATATAAATTAAAAGTTAGATATTTAGTAGTCCTCGACTTATATGAAAAGAATATATTGTTAATACCGATGATAAAATTTTCATTACAACAAAAAATAATCGATTATTGAATTTAAAATTATCACTTATATACTTAATCTATTATTTAAGTCAAATATAAAAGAAAATTATTTGCTTAATATGTAAGTTCAGCGATAAAACGTATGAAAATAATGCACGCGATATTTAAATAATTTAAAACAAGAAATGATATATGAGATGGTTAAAGGAATGACGTCATAATGCTAGAAAAAAAATGTTATTTTTACCTATTTATTACGTGAATAAATTGATAAATTTAATCGCCTGCCCTTAGCGAGAATCCATTCCAGGTACAATTCAAAAATTTTGCCGACAGACACTTAGGCTATTATTTTGGGATATTTATATATTACCTTATATGACATATTTTAAAACCTTGAATCATTTTATTACGCACTATCTTGACTCACTGTGACTAGATTTTTTATTTTTTGTAATAGGATATCATAAAACTTTATATAATATAATAATTGTTTAACCGTTTGAAATAGTTATTATTAGATTCTCGCAACCCTGTGAGATTTTTACTTTTTATATAGTTATCATACAAAACGTATATCTTATAAACAATTTTAAAATTAATTCGCACGTACAATTCCGTTGTGTACAATTTTCGACTTAAAAACGTTCGTAATGTATTGTACATTTCTACCAGTGCTTTCACCCTGGAGTTTTTAAATCAGGTCGATATAACTACATCTTTGTCTGACCATTGAGGGATGCACTACTCTCTGAGGCACAAAATATAGCTTCTTTTTTGTATCTCTATTCGAAGCATTTCGTTTGCGTAAATGATTATCTCTTATTGCACCACTTAAATCTGATGACTTCCGTAAAAAAAAATATAAATATTTCTCTTAAAAAATATTTTAATACTTTTTAGAATCCATATTTCTTATGGGATGATCTCGAGACTTTGGTTTTATGTGTATTAAAAATTAACAATCTATATGTCTATATATATATTATAACCGGAAGTATGGAAAATAACGATGGGTTTCCTGTATTATATGACAAGAAGAAAAACTCATAGAACACTTTGGTCACTGACTAATAAAATATCTTTTGGAGACTTTTTTATATGTGTACATGTTTAACCTATTGAAATTTTATTTATAAGTCTCTTGATATGACTAATGTTTGCTTTTTGAAATAGGAATAACAAAACTACATATATTATATTCATTTTGTTATAATTAAACATATTTTTATGTATTCTCATCAACAATTTTTTACTGTTTAGGTACTGTTTCATATATTGATTCATACATTCACGCTATTGTTGTTTTATGTTATGGTGCAATAAATGTGTATGTTTCTTTTGTATTTTTACTAAGCCGTCATATATGGTAACATTTGCTACTCTAGATAAAACATCTAGAACCTTAAGCTGTTACCTATCATTCGTAGTTAAGTAATAAGTACTTTATTTGAAATGTAATTTTCCATAATGCATTTTCTCACATTATATTCTCCGATTAATCTACAGTTCTTTTCTCAATACTCCAAAGTCAGAATGTCCTTTCGCGTCTTTAGAGACAGGAAATGAGGAAGTTCCGCTCACTAAACGATTTCCTTCATTTTTTATAGACCAATGAAAACGCCAGCAAAATTTCGCTGTCACCTAAAAACATTTCATTTTCTCTCATCGCTTCAATTGGTCTCCTATTTGTTTTACCAATATTAAATAACCTGTATGAAAATTTTGAAGGAACACCTAGGGAAAGATCATTTGGAAGTGCGTGTTTTAAGTTAGCACTGTTTTAAAATTAGACACCTTTAGAGTTTTGGATGGTAATCTGCATTGTGAATAATCAGTCTCATTGTGAATAATCAGTTATAACCGTATAAAACTGAATATGATATAAACATATTGTTAACCTGTTGAAATATTTTTATTATGTAGCTTTCCTCGCTGGATATGACTAAATTTTTATCTTTTGTAGAAGGATATAATATAAAACTGTATATCATATAAGCATGTTATTAACCAGTTGAAATATTTTTATTACGTTCTTCTCCTCACTCATTGTGACTAGAGTTTTATTTTTGTAATAGGATATCATATAAAACTGCATAACTTATAAACATATTGTTAGCCTATTGAAGCCTTTTTATTAAGTTGTTCTACTTCCTCCTTATGACTAGATTTTAATTTTTTGTAATAGGATATCATATAAAACTGCATAACTTATAAACATATTGTTAGCCTATTGAAGCCTTTTTATTAAGTTGTTCTACTTCCTCCTTATGACTAGAGTTTAATTTTTTGTAATATATCATATAAAAAACTGCATAACTTATAAACATATTGTTAGCCTATTGAAGCCTTTTTATTAAGTTGTTCTACTTCCTCCTTATGACTAGATTTTAATTTTTTGTAATAGGACATCATATAAAACTGCATATCTTATAAACATATTGTTAGCCTATTGAAGCCTTTTTATTAAGTTGTTCTACTTCCTCCTTATGACTAGAGTTTTATTTTTTGTAATAGGATATCATATAAAACTGCACATTATATAGACATATTGTTAACCTCTTGAATCATTTTATTACGCACTTCTCTTCCTCCTTATGACTAGATTTTAATTTTTTGTAATAGGATATCATATAAAACTGCATAACTTATAAACATATTGTTAGCCTATTGAAGCCTTTTTATTAAGTTGTTCTACTTCCTCCTTATGACTAGAGTTTTATTTTTTGTAATAGGATATCATATAAAACTGCATAACTTATAAACATATTGTTAGCCTATTGAAGACTTTTTATTAAGTTGTTCTACTTCCTCCTTATGACTAGAGTTTTATTTTTTGTAATAGGATATCATATAAAACTGCATAACTTATAAACATATTGTTAGCCTATTGAAGCCTTTTTATTAAGTTGTTCTACTTCCTCCTTATGACTAGAGTTTTATTTTTTGTAATAGGATATCATATAAAACTGCATAACTTATAAACATATTGTTAGCCTATTGAAGCCTTTTTATTAAGTTGTTCTACTTCCTCCTTATGACTAGATTTTAATTTTTTGTAATAGGATATCATATAAAACTGCATAACTTATAAACATATTGTTAGCCTATTGAAGCCTTTTTATTAAGTTGTTCTACTTCCTCCTTATGACTAGAGTTTTATTTTTTGTAATAGGATATCATATAAAATTGCATAACTTAAAAACGTATTGTTAGCCTATTGAAGCCTTTTTTTTTACTTAGTTGCCCTCACTCGCTGTGACTAGTGTTTATTTTTTGTAATAGGATATCATATAAAACTGCATAACATAAATATTGTTAGCCTATTGAATTATTTTTTTACTATTCCCTATGGCTGTGATAGTTTTTATTTTTGTTAATAATTCATATAGGATCATTTATAAAATTGCATATCTAAAATGTATTATACATATTGAGAATTTGTTATTCGTAGTTTCTCTCATGTCTGTTAGACTAGATTTTAACTTTTGAATATTTACTGATACATAATTTATGAAATATACATTATTTATTTCACATATAATTGTTTTTTTATTATAATATATGTGTATGTTCCTTTATTTATTAATTTTATATAATTGTAAATTAATTGTAACATTATATAATCTTGTAAATAAAACGTTGGATTGCCTAATATTATTTAGTTTCTTATAATATACTCAAAATGTAAAAATCTTTCCCTAATATATTTTCTCTCATTATTTTCTCCGAGTAATCTAGAGTTTTTTTCTCCAATAATACTCCAAATATTGTCATCTTTAAAACGTTCGAAATTCAACCCGTCCCC
>CM063507.1:44337178-44344678 GCA_032207245.1 Pardosa pseudoannulata | reverse complement strand
CACAAATTATTCAAAAACACGTTACTTGAATTTTAAAATAAAAAAATTTAGAGAAGGGGCTAGATGTGATAAAAGGGTCTCTGTCATTAGACAAATAAAAGAATTAGAGTATATCCAAATTTTTATTTCATTTCATTTCTCATTATATATAGAATATATTATATAGTATACATAGAATTAGATTTATATATAAATAAATATTAAAGGAAATGATACCTAAAATTAAAGATTTCTGTAAAGAATCATGCAAAATATAAATCTCAGCATGCATAAATATAAAGAAAAGAGTTAAATAATTTAGTAAACAATACCAATATATTTTTTATGAACAACTTGACGTTTTTAAAAAAGATGCTGACAGTACGAAATATCCAAAAATATTCGGCATGAATTTTAAAAATAATAAAAGTAACGTCCGTGATATGAGGGAAGGAAATTATTTATTTTTTTTTTCTGTCCTAAATTGCTATGACTGTTTGCTATTCGTTATTAGAAGCTACAAGCAGGGTTGGCATGATTTAAATCTTGATTTAAATCAGTTGATTATTTAAAAAAAATCATTGATTTAAATCATTTTTTTTCACTTCTTTACTACATTCGAAAGACAGGAGAATTGGAAATCAGTCAGCACAGAAATACCAATAAGTAAATAAGGGTAATTAGATAGTATGTTTTTTAAGAATTTAGGGGTTGTCATCAGAAAGTATGTAGTAGGGGTAGATACAATGACTAGTTATGGCTAGTAGAATTTATTTTATGTAATGGAAGGTAAAGAGAGTATTGCAGAACTTGAAATCCAGTTTGTCTACCAAATAACATCAGACATCACATTATCTGCTAGAAAGGAAAGACAGTTTTCTTCTTTTGGTACTGTTCATTCTAGCCTTCGTAACCAATTAGGAGTGGATACGACATCAATACTAGTGTTTTTATTGAAACAGTTAAATCCATAATTCGTTGCTTAAATATATGGAAATAATTGTGAATTTTTGTTTTTTAATAAATAGTTTGCATTAAATGAATATTTAATTTGTTCTTTAAATTTACATCTTATTTAGTTTACACCATCCAATTACAAAATAATGAAATCTATTTAGATTAATATTTATGTATTTAATTTTAGGTAATCAGTGTTTAGATTATACTAGATAGATCAGTTGTTACTTATAACAAACTATTCCATGTATATTGCAAAAAATATAAAAACACAACAATAATTAAAATTAGAATTCAGAAAAAAATCAAATAAATCTGATTTAAATCGAAAAAATCTGATTTTTTTTGATTTTTTTTAAAAAATCATGATTTTTTTTCCAACCCTGGCTACAAGCCTTATCATTAAAATAATATTGGAAATTATGTTTTTAATGTGAAAATTAATTAAAGAAATAAAATTATTAAATTCTCAGTTAGATATAATCCTTTCTTATTAAATATCGAATTGAACTTACATATAAATTTGAAAAAAAAATATTGCCTGAAATTATCGATTCATTATTATAGAATGACTGGCATATAGCCCGTCATATGACGGAATCAGTAAATTTTTCATTTTTTAAAATTGTAAAGTACCCTATGAGACAGGTAAAAAAATAATTTGTTTTTTCGCTGAGAATTATCTGGTACACGCTCAATAATTTGTACTGTACGATACTGTAAATGGAGCTTTAGAATCACATTGAATTCATTTAGAAAGATAATTCAAAGTTTTCTTAGCTACATCGAAATTATCCTTAAGTTTTTCAGGGGTTTTTTTCCCACAGTAATTAATGGAAGTAAAGGAATGAAACTATCACCTCGGTAGGCATGGGCCGTGCCCTCTAATCCAGAGATTTCTTTCAATAAACACAAAAATGAAGGCGAGCAGAAAAATTAACAGCTAAAGGAAGTAAAGTAATGAAACTATCACCTCGGTAGGCATGGGCCTGGATTGCATGGGCCGAGCCCTCTAATCCAGAGATTTTTTTCAATAAACTCAAAAATGAAGGCGAGCAGAAAATTAACAGCTAAAGGAAGTAAAGTAATGAAACTATCACCTCGGTAGGCATGGGCCTGGATTGCATGGGCCGAACCCTCTAATCCAGAGATTTTTTTCAATAAACACAAAAATGAAGGCGAGCAGAAAAATTACCAGCTAAAGGAAGTAAAGGAATGAAACTATCACCTCGGTAGGCATGGGCCGTGCCCTCTAATCCAGAGATTTCTTTCAATAAACACAAAAATGAAGGCGAGCAGAAAAATTAACAGCTAAAGGAAGTAAAGGAATGAAACTATCACCTCGGTAGGCATGGGCCTGGATTGCATGGGCCGAGCCCTCTAATCCAGAGATTTTTTTCAATAAACACAAAAATGAAGGCGAGCAGAAAAATTACCAGCTAAAGGAAGTAAAGGAATGAAACTATCACCTCGGTAGGCATGGGCCTGGATTGCATGGGCCGAGCCCTCTAATCCAGAGATTTTTTTCAATAAACTCAAAAATGAAGGCGAGCAGAAAAATTAACAGCTAAAGGAAGTAAAGGAATGAAACTATCACCTCGGTAGGCATGGACCTGGATTGCATGGGCCGAGCCCTCTAATCCAGAGATTTCTTTTCAATAAACACAAAAATGAAGGCGAGCAGAAAAATTAACAGCTAAAGGAAGTAAAGGAATGAAACTATCACCTCGGTAGGCATGGACTTGGATTGCATGGGCCGAGCCCTCTAATCCAGAGATTTCTTTCAATAAACACAAAAATGAAGGCGAACAGAAAAATTAACAGCTAAAGGAAGTAAAGGAATGAAACTATCACCTCGGTAGGCATGGGCCTGGATTGCATGGGCCGAGCCCTCTAATCCAGAGATTTTTTTCAATAAACACAAAAATGAAGGCGAGCAGAAAAATTAACAGCTAAAGGAAGTAAAGGAATGAAACTATCACCTCGGTAGGCATGGGCCTGGATTGCATGGGCCGAGCCCTCTAATCCAGAGATTTCTTTCAATAAACACAAAAATGAAGGCGAGCAGAAAAATTAACAGCTAAAGGAAGTATTTAAAATTAACAAAGAATCATGCAAAGAATCATGCAAAATATAGATCTCTGCATCTAAAGTAAAGCTTAAAACTATTTTGTAAACAATGCCAATATAATTTTTTATGAACAACATGACGTTTTAAAAAGTCGCTGAAGTTACGAATTATTCAAAAATAAGCAACTTGACCTTTGAAAATTAAAGAGTTCAAGAGACAGCCGTGATATGAGTGAAAGAAATTATTTTTATTTTCTGTCCTAAGCTGACAGTTCTATAATTAAAAGTTACGAGTCTTATGACTAAAAATACAGAATATTATATTTTTGATTTAAATATAACCTAAATATAAAAATTTAATTTAATTTCTCATTAAATATATAGAATGAAACTTATAAATAGTTATTAAAAATATTACCAAAAATTAGCCATTTCTGCAAAGAATCATGCAAAATATGAACCTCTGCATACTGAAAAATAAAGTAAAGCATAAAATAGTTTAGTAAACAATACAAATATCCTTTTCTATAACTAACATGATGCTTTTAGAAAGATGTGAACAGTGCAAACTGTCAAAAAATAAGTAATTTGACCGTTGAGGAATTGATATGAGTGTAAGAAATTCTTTATTTATTTTATGTATAAATCTGTCACGAACTGAAGCGTTGTATAATTAGAAGCTAGAAGCCTTATTTTTAAAAATACTGAAAATTATGTTTTTAAATTGAAATGGAATTAAAGAAACAAAACAGCCCATAAGAAAATTCTCGTTTAAATATAAAATTTAATTTATTTTCTTATTAAGTATCACAATTTTATAAATAAATATAAAAAATTATTTAATATTAGCGATTCGTGCATACAATCATACAAAATATAGCTATATAAACATAAAAATAAAGCATGAAATATTACACTAAAACTTATCAATATTCTATCCCTTATCAATATTATGTATAAATCTGCCAGGAAAAGAAGTGTTTTATTATTAGAAGCCACACGCCTTATCTTTAAAATACTGAAAATTATGTTTATAATTTCAAATGGGATTAAAAAATAAAATAGAGCATAAAAGAATATTTCCACTTGAATATAAAAGTTTGATTTAATTTCTTATTAAATATCGAACTGCACAATTTTATAAAAAAAAATAAAAATTATTTAATATTAGCGATTTCTGCATTGAATCATACAAAATATAGCTATATAAACATAAAAATAAAGCATGAAATATTACACTAAAACTTATCAATATTCTTTCCTTATCAATATTATGTGTAAATCTGCCACGAAAGGAAGCGTTTTTTAATTAGAAGCCACAAGTCTTATCTTTAAAACACTGAAAATTATTTTTTTAATTTGAAATGGAATTAAAGAAATAAAATAGGACATAAAAGAATATTTCCACTTGAATATAAAAATTTAATTTCTTATTAAATATAGAATTGAAATTTTTTATAAATCAATATAAAAAATATATATTATTAGATATAAAGGGTGAAATATTATAGTAAAAATTATATCAGTATTATTTTTCTTTGTGAACAATCTGATGCGTTTTAATACGTGCTGGCAGAGAAAAGTATCCAAAAATAAGTTTCTAAAACTTGAAATAAAAACTTTTAAAGAAGGTCATTATATTACGTAGGGGGGGGGGCATTTTATTTATTTTCTGTCCTGAGCTGCAACAAACGTTTGCATTTTGTCATTAAATAATACAAACCTTATCATTAAAACCATTGAAAATTATGCTTTTCATTTTAAATATAATTAAAGAAATAAAACCATTACATTCTTAGATAAATATAAAAAAATATTTTAATCTCTCTTTAAATGTGAACTGAACTGATTTATAAAAATTATTAAAGAAAATATTACCTAAATTTAGCGATTCGTGAAAAGAATAATGCAAAATATAGATCTCTGAATACATAAATATAAAATAAAGCATAAAATAATTTAGTAAACATTATCAATATTCCTTTTTTCTAAAACATTTGACATTTTAAAAAGATGCCGAACGTACAAAACATCCAAAAATAATCAATTCGTACTTTAAAAATAAAAAAAAGATGGCCGTGATATGAGTGAAGGAAATTCTTTGTTTATTTTCTGTCAACGTACGGTAGCATTTTATAATTAGAAGCTACAAGTCTTATTATTAAAAATATTGAAAATTATAATTTTAATTAAATAAAATTAAAGAAATAAAACAGGTTACAAAACTATATTCTCAGTTAGATATAAAAGTTGTATTTAATTTCTTATTAATTATAAAATTGAACTTTTTATAAAGAAATTTGAAAAATATTATTTAAGATTAGCGATTCCTGCAAAGAATTCTGCAAAATACGGATATCTTCATAAATAAATGTAAAGTAAAGAGTAAAATAATTTTGTAAAATAATAGCAATACTTTTGTTATAAATAACACGACATTTTATAAAAGATGCTGACACCACGAATTATCTAAAAATAAGCAACTTGATTATAGGAAGGGGTTCGTTGAATATTTCAATCCTCTAGAAAAGAATGAGTTTATTTTGGCAAGAATCTCAGTTTTTATTTTTTATGATGCGTTAATCTTCTTATTTACGGTCTTTATGAATCTGTCGGCACATCTTTCAATTTCCAATTTCTTTGATACTTACTTAGTATTTCTAGTAATAAAATTAAATACATGGTCTAAATTATACTGCTTAAATAATATTGGGTAATATTGGGTAAAATAACATTGGGTCTAAATAATATTGGGTAGCAAAAGCGTGATTTCTCATTCAGTACTCTTTTTCACTTAACCCTTTAATGCCCAAGTCATTTCTCTTGGGTAATAATGGGTAAAATAATATTGGGTAATATTGGGTAAAAATAAACATTGGGTCTAAATAAATTTAGCAGCGTGATTTCTCATTCAGTACTCTTTTTCACTTAACCCTTTAATGCCCAAGTCATTTCTCTTGGTAAGTTAATGGGTAAAATAATATTGGGTAATATTGGGTAAAATAGCATTGGGTCTAAATATTATTGGGTAGCAAAAGCGTGATTTCTCATTCAGCACTCTTTTTCACTTAACCCTTTAATGCCCAAGTCATTTCTCTTGGGTAATAATGGGTAAAATAATATTGGGTAATATTGGGTAAAATAACATTGGGTCTAAATAATATTGGGTAGCAAAAGCGTGATTTCTCATTCAGCACTCTTTTTCACTTAACCCTTTAATGCCCAAGTCATTTCTCTTGGGTAATAATGGGTAAAATAATATTGGGTAATATTGGGTAAAATAACATTGGGTCTAAATATTATTGGGTAGCAAAAGCGTGATTTCTCATTCAGCACTCTTTTTCACTTAACCCTTTAATGCCCAAGTCATTTCTCTTGGGTAATAATGGGTAAAATAATATTGGGTAATATTGGGTAAAATAACATTGGGTCTAAATAATATTGGGTAGCAAAAGCGTGATTTCTCATTCAGCACTCTTTTTCACTTAACCCTTTAATGCCCAAGTCATTTCTCTTGGGTAATAATGGGTAAAATAATATTGGGTAATATTGGGTAAAATAACATTGGGTCTAAATAATATTGGATAGCAAAAGCGTGTATTCTCATTCAGCACTCTTTTTCACTTAACCATTTAATGCCCAAGTCATTTCTCTTGGGTAATAATGGGTAAAATAATATTGGGTAATATTGGGTAAAATAACATTGGATCTAAATATTATTGGGTAGAAAAAGCGTGATTTCTCATTCAGCACTCTTTTTCACTTAACCCTTTAATGCCCAAGTCATTTCTCTTGGGTAATAATGGGTAAAATAATATTGGGTAATATTGGGTAAAATAACATTGGGTCTAAATAATATTGGGTAGCAAAAGCGTGATTTCTCATTCAGCACTCTTTTTCACTTAACCCTTTAATGCCCAAGTCATTTCTCTTGGGTAATAATGGGTAAAATAATATTGGGTAATATTGGGTAAAATAACATTGGGTCTAAATAATATTGGGTAGCAAAAGCGTGATTTCTCATTCAGCACTCTTTTTCACTTAACCCTTTAATGCCCAAGTCATTTCTGCCGATTACATTTCGGCGCCTATCTTAAATCTAAGTTAATACGGACTGTACAAAACGAAATAAATTTGAAGATCAAACAATTTTGAATCCTAGAGCATGTCACGTTAGTGATCAGTTATCGTTTTAAACATAGAGTGACATTTATAAAAAAAAGGAAAAACTTCCTGAAAAATGATTTATTTGATATTTCAGGTAAAATAATCTCTGCAAAATGCTGTATTTTAATGGAAAAAAGCAAATTTGTCATGATTTCAGTCTGTACCTGCAAAAAAGTAAATATATGAGCGCTGATCGAAAAATCATAAAATCTAGATATAAATGAAAAAATAGAAATAATAGAAATTACTTGAAAATTTCGTAGATTGTTTATAAGATTGACCATTACCTACTCTCAAAAGGAATATTTGTTCTAAGAAAACACAAAA
>CM063507.1:44314678-44317178 GCA_032207245.1 Pardosa pseudoannulata | reverse complement strand
AGTTTGAAACAAGACTGCAGAAAGTCTAAGAATTTTCACTTGCTTCCAGGTTGTCATTACAAGGCATGACATGCACCAAAAGTTCCGTCTAAATGGCAGGAGTTCATCTACAAGTTGGTCGCTTCAAATTTGTAAAGACAAGATACTATCTAAAAAGAGGAAAGTTTATATCATGTACAATTTTTATAATAATGTGTAATAATTATATAATGTATAATAATATATAATGTATAATTTATTCAGCATAAAATGTAGTTATATGGTGTATACATTAGATTTGTTTTATTCAAACCACATCTAATTTTCGCACGTACATTCCACCGGTTGTCATGGACAGTTTTCGACCCCCATAAAACGTTCCGAAAATGGATGTATGTACATTATTACAGTGCTATCCACAATGGAGTTTTGAGGTAGGAAGGTCTATACATTAGGGACTGCACCCTCTTGACATTTATTGAGGATGCGCCCCTACTCCTTGAGGAACAAAGACACCTGATAGCTTTTCATGGCTTTGTCAATCTATTTCGAAGTATTTCGTTTGCGGTAACACATGTATCTCTCATTTCACCTCTTAAATATCTTGAATGACTTTCGTAAAAGAATATAAATCATTCTCTTAAAAAATAGTTTTATTCGTACTTTTAAAATCCATTATTTCTTATGGAACGATCTTCGAGACTTGACGAGCTTTATGTGTATTAAAAATTAACAATCTATAATGTCTATTTATATATCTATTTATAACCGGAAGTAAAGGGACAATAACGAGGGTGGGTTTCCCGTATTCCAGTCTAGTCGAGAAAGGGTGAAATAAAAGACCATAGAACACTTTGGTCACTGACACAATGAAATTTTAGCGTATTTTTTGGAGACTTTTCCTCGATGTGTTCCACTCGGAGGGTTAAAAAACCACATGAAAAATTTTATATAATAATTATATAATGTAAAGTAATGTATAACTTATTAATCGTAAAATATAGCCATACAGTCTATACATTAAATTTTGTTTTATTAAAAGCAGAAAAAAAATAATATGTAATAATTATATAATGTAATGTATAATTTATTAAGAGTAAAAGATAGCGATACAATCTATGCATTAGATTCTGTTTTATTAAAACCAAAGCAGAAATAATGTGCAATAATTATATAATGTAATGTATAATTTATTAAGCGTAAAAGATAGCTATACAGTCTATACATTAGATTTTCTTTTCTTGAAACAAAAGCAAAAATATTATGTAATAATTCTATAATGTAATTTATAATTTATTAGTTTATTTATGTAATGTAAAGTAATGTATAACTTATTAAGCGTAAAGGATAGCTATACAGTCTATACATTAGATTTTGTTTTATTAAAACCAGATCAAAAATAATGTGTAATAATTACATAATATAAAGTAATGTATAACTTATTAAGCGTAAAAGATAGCTATACAGTCTATATAGTAGATTTTGTTTTATTAAAACAAGAGGAAAAATAATGTGTAATAATTAAATAATGTAAAGTAACGTATAACTTATTAAGCGTAAAAGATAGCTATAAAGTCTATGCATTAGATTTTGTTTTATTAAGACCACAGCAAAATTAAAATGTAATAATTATATAATATAAAGTAATGTCTTATTTATTAAGCGTTAAAGATAGCTATACAGGCTATTCATTAGATTTTGTTTTATTAAAACCACAGCAAAATATGTACAAACTATATAATGTAAAGTAATGTATAACTTACTAATCGTAAACGATAGCTATACAGTCTATACATTTGATTTTGTTTTATTAAAACAAGAAAAAATATATGTAAGAATTATATAATGTAAAGTATTGTATAACTTATTAAGCTTAAAAGATAGCTATACAGTCTATACATTAGACTTTGATTTATTAAAACAAAAACAAAAAAATATGTAAGAATTATATAATGTAAAGTATTGTATAACTTATTAAGCGTAAAATATAGCTATGCATTAGATTTTGTTTTATTAAAACCAGAGCAAAAGTAATATGTAATAATTATATAATATAAAGTAATGTATTACTTATTAAGCTTTAAAGATAGCTATATAGCTATACATTGGATTTCGTTTTATAAAAAGAAGAGTAAAAATAATATGTAATAATTAAATCATCTAAAATAATGTATAACATATAAATCGTAAAATATATGTATACAGTCTACACATTAGATTTTATTTTATTAAAACCAGAGCAAAATAGTATGCATTAATTATATTATGTAATGTATAATTTATTATGAGTAAAAGATAGATATACAGTCTAAACATTTGATTTTGCTTTATTAAAACCAAAGCAAAAAATAAGGTGTAATAATTAAGAAATGTAAAGTAATATATAACTTATTAAGAGTATAAGGTAGTTATGTAGAGTATACATAGACTTAGTTTTATTATAAGCAAATTAACTAGTATTAAAAATAGTTTCTGAATACGTTATCACATTCCTAGTACATGAAATAGATTTCGTAAAATT
>CM063507.1:44292178-44294678 GCA_032207245.1 Pardosa pseudoannulata | reverse complement strand
ACACACCAAGGAAGCACATGAATATAAATGAAAGATATTAATGATCTAGGAAAATTTCTATAGTAAAGAAAGCAGAATATTTCATTTTTATATTGATCAGAAATAAACTACTAAATTGAACACATTTCAGCTAACAACGTTTTTATGTCCACTTAAGAGTGTATATATATATTCGAGCAGATACATTTTTTTACTGAACACACACCAAGGAAGCACATGCATATAAATAAAGATATTAATGATCTAGGAAAATTTCTATAGTAAAGAAAGCAGAATATTTCATTTTATATTGATCAGAAATAAACTACTAAATTGAACACATTTCAGCTAACAACGTTTTATGCCACTTAAGAGTGTAAATATATATTACGAGCAGATACATTTTTTTACGTAACACACACCAAGGTAGCACAAAATATAAATAAAGAATTATGATCTTAGGAAAATTTTCTATAGTAAAGAAACCAATATTTCATTGTTATATTGATCAGAGAAATAAACTTAACTTAAAATTGAACACATTTATAACAACGTTTATGTCCACTTGAGTGTATCTATATATTCGAGCAATACATTTTTTTACGAACACTGCCACACCAAGGAAGCACATGCATAAAAATAAAGATATTAATGATCTAGGAAAATTTCTATAGTAAAGAAAGCAGAATATTTTCATTTAATATTGATCAGAAATAACTACTAAATTGAACACCAATTAAGCTAACAACGTTTTTATGTCCACTTAAGGTAGTATATATATATTCGACCATACATTTCTTTTACGAACAGCACACCATAGGAAGCACTTTGCATAAAATAAAGATATATGATCTAGGAAATTTCTATAGTAAAGAGCAGAATATTTCATTTAATATTGACACTCAGAAATAAACTACTAAATAACACATTTCAGCTAACAAACGTTTGTATGCCCACTTAAGAGTGTATAAAAATATATTTGTAAAGCATATGAGAAGGAAAATAATTATATCTTTGGAAAAATCTTCCTAAAATATTTTGTTTTTGTAGGAATAAAACTACTGTTTGATACATCACTAACAACTTTAATTCACAAAAATAGTTTTTCTTTAATATTACATTTTTTAATAGAATATGTTCTAGAGCTGTTGGTAAATTTAATTCACAAACATCTTTTCTGTAGATGATAAGCAATTCGTTTTTTCATTTTCTAAAAGTCACTAGTTTGACTTCTTAAAAGTAACGTCAACTGTTAAGTGACATATAATCTACCCACCCAAGATGAATTACAACACCCACAATTCATTTATGATTTTAGGAAGTCATCTCTGATAGAGCTTAATTTGACAAATTACATCTTTGTTTCAGACTAACCAGTTTACTTAAGAAGTATTGAAATCAGCTAGAGAACATTATTATTTTTATTAGATAATAGTGAAATACTGAAAATAAATTTTATTCATGAGTAAATTTTGAATTGCGAATATTTATTTTAAAAATTGCCTTTTCGAATTCTATTAATATTTTTTGACTGACCTTCTTGAAATTTTCTTTACATCAATATTTCTCTATAGCAATACAAAGCCTACTCCTCGTAATAATCTCACAAATCAAGATAGAATTTTTTTGGTAAAATACCAAATGAACACATTTATTGTTTATACGTTAAATCAGCATACACATGATTTGACAGTTTTATTACTTCTTTTTTTAATAATAGTTGTTCTAAAACTATATACGGAATCTTACTTACCCAGACCGAAGACTGTATGTGAAACAGCTACTGTAAATATATAAAGTATCTTAAATTAACATAATTTAAATACTGTAAAATAAAGTAGCCGAGTTGATTAAACTTTTACAGGCCGAATTCAGATCCAGATATATTTTAAATTATTTTTTTGCATATCTCTCCTTCTAATGCTTCAGTTAAGGTATGTTAGTCATTTAATTGGGGAAAAAATTTTCTTTTACGATTTTCAGCATGTTCCCAATTGGGAACATTGGCCACTTCTGACTATACACTGGGTTCACAAATCGAGTAGAAGGATGTATATATTAAATATTTAATAATAAGAAAAATTATTAGAATGAATTTAAAATTTAACTTTAAATTTAAGAACATATATCAATAAAGTTTAAAAATTATAAATTTAAATAAAAAACTTTATTTTCTTAAACAAATATCAAAAACATGAATCTATAAGAGTTAATAATCTATAGAAACAATTTGAAATATCCAATTTTCCTTTAAAAAGGATATATAAACATCACCCGCTCTCCCTAACTACTGCCAGAAAATTTATGGTCTTGCAGCAAGCATTAAATCTCGACTTTAAATATATTAATGCGGCAACATCTGTTCTGGGACGGCTGGGTAATATTTCTCTCAACTCTGTCGGCTAAATTATGGTTCTCTCCCATACGGACATTTTTATTTTCGATCACTTTTCTTCTTCCGACAATTTCTAGACAAACGCCTGTAAAATTGAGAAGTCTAAACAAAAAGTATTACAGCAAT
>CM063507.1:44272178-44289678 GCA_032207245.1 Pardosa pseudoannulata | reverse complement strand
AAATGAGATTTACATGGTATGTATACTAATTAATATGTAATAAGGCCAAATTTCATGAGATTCAATAAAACTTTTGGACCCATTCTTCTCTTGTTATTTACATAGGCTATTTAAAAATTGAAATGCGTACAATTATAATATTATGGCACATATCAAACCATTTAAACCATGTCGACCCATCTAAAGTGCCAGTTAAGAGGAATGGTAGGTAACTTCGATAACTCGAACTTCGGATAAGTCGAATATTTTGTGGGGTTCCCTGGTACTTCGAGTTATCGAAGTTCGACTGTATTATAAACATTTCTGTATTAACTTTTAAGCTTCGGCTGACCGTTGGCTTGCGCATGGACTATAAATCGGCAGCATTTTCGAAAATTCCTTCCCCCTCCTTCTACTTTCTCAAGAGGGAAATCTTTTGAACTATTGTCACTGGAGGACGTTACAATGCAAGGTTACTCTAAAACCAGTCTGAAAGTTGTTATTTGACATCTCACTTTGAGAAAGACCGTTAAGTTTTGGAGACCTGATCAGATTAAATAAAAAAATAAACGACGGAGGAAAGAAACTTTGACTTGCTTCCAAACGGATTTGGTTCGCAAGATAGAATTAATAGTTTACAAACAACTGCTGGACATGGACAAAAAATCGCCAGTTGTTCCACATGTTTAACAAAATCCCATTTTCCTTGGAGTGATGCATGAACTTAACAATTGGGAGGGACTCTGACAAGTGAGTATGACGCCGTGCCGGTAAAAGGGAGAAATATCTACGGTACAACTGTTGTACCCTAGCCGACTTTTGGGTTTCTAAATATTTATGGTACAACTGCTGGACCAGCCGAAACCTAAAAGTTAATATTTACTATAATTGTGTACTTTTATTATATGCTGCGTTGCCGGTCACCGGTGGACCATACGGCGCTATAGCCAAATTGAGTGCCGGTCACTGATTGGTTGATTTTTGGTTGATTTTGGAGCGCTACGGTCTACTTTTTGCAACACTAGCGCTAACGAGACCGGGACCTACTGCTTAAAGCCGATTCCGAAGGGCTACGAACATCCATGCCATAGTGGGATTCGAACGCACGAACTCCGGTTCCGAAGGCTAGCACCCTAACCATTCGGCCATTGTTCGGCGTGCCGGTCACTGATGCTCCCAGGGCAGTCAATGTGTTAATGTATGTGCCCTGCCCTATTTTGAAAAAAAAATTCGCTTTACACCCTGTATTTTTATTTAAAAAAATGTTTTGGTGTGAGAGGGAAAAAAGCTGAAATTATGTGTTAATCACTTGTCTTGATGTCTGATTGATGAACAAAATAATAAATCCGCTTTTAACCCCTTACCTATGAAGCCCGAACTCAGTTAACTGTTATATAACTGTTATATTATATTATATAATTATTCTATTATTATATAACTCTTTACTGAAAGTACCTTCTTCCTGATTTATAAAAATAAATTTTAAGGTCTAGCAGCAAGCATTTAAATATTTTAATTTGGAAACGTTTGAAAATATTTCTTTTAATAAATTAGTGTTATCTCTCTTTATTTCAACCATTTTTATTTTGTCCAACTTTTCAGCTTTCGACATTCCCGAGACAGTGAATTTAGAGTGCTTTTTATTACCGTAAATAAATTATTTGAATGTGTACCATTAAGAGATTATAAAATTAACGGCTTTATATTGATAATTTTACGGTAGTATTCTCAAAACAAATGACTATGAAGTTATGGTGCTTTTTATCACCGTAAGTAAATTATTTGAATGTGTACCATTAAAATATTATAAAATCTATGGCCTTAAAATTGCAACTTTTACTTTAGTATTTCCGAGACAAATGACTACTAAATTTTGGTGATTTTGATTACCATAAATAATTTATTTGAATCTGTAGCATTAAAAGATTATAAAATTTATGCCTTTAAAATTGAAACTTTTACGGTAGTATTCCTGAGACAAGTGACTATGAAGTCATGGGGACTTTTATTACAGTAAATAACTTATTTAAATGTGTACCCTTATAAAATCAATGGCTTTAAAATTGCAAATTTTAAGGTAGTATTCCCTATACTAATGAATATGAAGCTATGGTGCATTTTATTACCGTATATAACTTATTTGAATCTGTACCATTAAAAGATTATATAACTGAAGGCTTGGAATTGAAATCTTTACGGTTGCCTCCCGAGATAGATGGGTATGAAGTTATGCTGCTGTTTATTACCGTAAATAACTTATTTGAATCTGTAGCATTAAAAGATTATAAAATTTACGACTTTAAAATTGAAACTTTTACGGTAGTATTCCCGAGACAAATGGCTATCAATTTATGGTACTCTTTAATACCGTAAATAACTTATTTGAATGTGTACCATTAAAATTTTATAAAATAGTCGGCTTTGAAGATGTAAAATTTACGATAACATTCCCGAGACAAATGGCTATGAAGTTATGGTGCTTTTTATAACTGTAAATAAAGTATTTGAATCTGTCCCATTAAGAGATTATAAAATCAACGGCTTTAAAATTCCAAATTTTAAGGTAGTATTACCTTGACAAATGACTATAAAGTTATAGTGCTTTTTATTATCGTAAATAACTTATATGAATATCTACCATTGAAAGGTCATAAAATCTACTTCTTTAAAAGTGCAAAATTTACTCTAGTCTTCCCGAGACAAAAGGCTATGAAATTATGGTTCTTTCTATTACCGTAAATAACTTATATGAATATGTGCCATTAAGAAATTATAAAATCTATGGCTTTAAAATTTAAACTTTAACGGTAGTAATCCCGATACAAATGACTATGATGTTATGGTGCTTTTTATTGCTACAAATAATTTATTTGAACGTGCACCATTAAGAGATTATAAAATCAATTGCTTTAAAATTGAAACTTTTAAGGTAGTATTCCTGAGGCAAGTTACTATGAAGTAATGGTGATTTTTATTACAGTAAATAACCCATTTAAATGTGTACCATTATAAAACCAACGTGTTTAAAATTTTAAGGTAGTATTCCCGAGACAAATGAATATGAAGTTATGCTGCTGTTTATTACAGTAAATGACTTATTTGAATCTGTAGAACTAAAAGATTATAAAATTTATGGCTTTAAAATTGAACCTTTTACGGTAGTATTCTCGAGACAAATGGCTATATAGTTTTATGGTGCTTTCTATTACCGTAAATAACTTATTTGAATGAGTACCATTAAGAGATTGTAAAATCAACGGCTTTAAAATTGAAACTTTTACGGTAGTATTCCCGAGACAAATTACTACGAAGTTATGGTGGTTTTTATTACCGTAAATAACTTATTTGAACGTGTACCATTAAGAGATTATAAAATCAATAGCTTTAAAATTGAAACTCTTAAGGTAGTATTCCCGAGATAAGTGACTATGAAGTTATAGTGTTTTTTATTATAGTAAATAACTTATTTAAATGTGTATCATTATAAAATCAATGGCTTTAAAATTGAAACTCTAAAGGTAGTATTCCCGAGACAAATGGCTATGAAGTTATTGCGCTTTTTGTTACCGTAAATAACTTATTTAAATGTGTATCATTATAAAATCAACGGCTTTAAAATTGCACTTTTTATGGTAGTATTCCCTAGAAAAATGACTATGAAGTTATGGCGCTTTTTATTACCGTAAATAACTTATTTGAATGTGTACCATTAAAAAATTATAAAATAGAAGGTTTTAAAATTGCAGTTTTTACGGTAGTATTCCTGAGAAAAATGGCTATGAAGTTTTAGGGTGCTTTCTATTACCGTAAATAACTTATTTGAATGTGTATCATTAAGAAATTATAAAATCAATGGCTTTAAAATTGAAACTGTTAAGGTAGTATTCCTGAGATAAGTGACTATGAAGTTATAGTGTTTTTTATTAAGGTAAATAACTTATTTAAATGTGTATCATTATAAAATCAACGGCTTTAAAATTGAAAATCTTAATGTAGTATTTCCGAGACAAATGGCTATGAAGTTATGGCGCTTTTTATTACCTTAAATAACTTATTTAAATCTGTTCCATTAAAAGATTATAAAAGTGACGGCTTTAAAATTGAAACTTTTACGGTAGTATTCCCGAGACACGTGACTATGAAGTTATAGTGCTCTTTATTACCTTAAATAACGTATTTGAATATTTACCGTTAAAATATTATAAATTTTTCCAATTTATAATTGCAGCTTTTATGGTAGTATTTACTCAATATCTCGTATAAAAAGATTTTCACTATTTATATAATTATCTCCATTTAATTTCTTTCCGTCGCATAACAGCAAAGCACTTGTTTCGAGATTTATTTTTTTTTCATTCTTCTCGGTGACGAATTGCTGTTCTAATGAGCCGCCGACAATCTAATTATATCTGCCTTTGTTGTCATGTTTAAATGGTAGCAGATTTTTGCTTAATTGAAAAGCTTTTATTTCTTATCTGTGTTTACGTTAGCTGCTAGTTTCATTTTGCTTTGTTTTTTTAAACTTTGCTTTGATTTTCTAGGTTCCCTATTTATTGAATGAAAGTCGGTTGAAGTGATTTTTCAGCACTTGAATAAATATTGGTAAGTTGAAACAAATTTTCATTTCTGTTAATTCTCTCTTAGTACTTCAGTATACTGAATACTTGTTTGAAATTTACATAAAACTTCATTAGTTGAAATGAAATTTTTTTTTATGTTAAATATTCTAATTTCAGCTCAGTAAGTAGTCCCATTCAGTACATAAATAGTTGAATAAAATTTGAATAATTCTTTATTACTTGAAACGAAATTTCTTTAATGTTAAAATTCTTTTTTTTAGCTCAATAAATAGTCCAATTGATATTTGAATGAAATTTGCATAAATATTGGCTGGTTAAAATGAAATTTCTTTTGTTTTAAACTTTCTAGCATTAGCCCAATAAATAGTCCAATCGTATATACTAAACTGTTGAATAAAATTAACATAAATCTTAATTAGTTGATACGAGATTTCTTTTCAATTAAACCTTCTAGTTTTATTTCAGTAAGTATCCAATTGAGTATGTAAATGGTTGAATAAAATTTGCATAAATCGTCATTAGTTCAAACTAAATATCTTTTATGTTAAACTTTCTAGTTTTAGCTCAGTAAATAGTCCAATTAAGTATATAAATAGTTGAATGATATTTGCATAAATCTGGTTTAGTTAAAATGAAATTCCTTTCTGTTAAATTTTCTAGTATTGTGGCAATAAATAGTCCAAATTAGTATAATAAATGCTTGAATGAAATTTGCAAAACTCTTGGATGCTTAAAATAAACGTTTACATTAAACTTTCTAGTTTTAGTTCAGAAAGTAGTCAAATTGAGTATATAAATCGTTAAAAGAAATTTGCATAAATCTTGGTTACTTAAAACGAAATTTCTTTTATGTTCAATTTTCTAATTTCAGCTCAGTAAGCAGTCCCATTGAGTATATAAATAGTTGAATGAATTTTGAGTGATTCTTTATTAGTTGAAACGAAATTTCTTTTATGTTAAAATTCTGTTTTAGCTTAATAAGTAGTCTAATTGAATATATAAATATTTGAATGAAATTTGCGTAAATATTGGCTAGTTAAAATAAAATTTCCCTTGTTTTAAACTTTTTAGTATTAGCCCAATAAATATTCCAATCGTATATACTAAACTCTTAAATAAAATTAGCATAAATCTTGGCTAGTTGAAACGAAATTTCTTTTCAATTAAACTTTCTAGTTTTAGCTCAGTAAGTAGTCCAATTAAGTATATAAATAGTTGAATGAAATTTGCATAAATCTGGTTTAGCTAAATGAAATTTCTTTCGTTTTAAATTTTCTAGTATTGGCCAAGTCCGAATGAGTATATTAAGTGCTTGAATGAAGCTTGCAAGAATCTTGAATTTTTAAAATGAACGTTTACGTTAAACTTTTTAGTTTTAGTTCAGAAAGTCGTCCAATTGAGTATAAAAATCGTTAAAAGAAATTTGCATAATTGAAATTTCTTTTCCGTTGAACTTTAACTTTCTAGTTTTAACCTAATAAAAGCTCCACTGAGTTTACTAAGTGCTTTAATGAAATATGAGTAAATCTTTCTTAGCTGAAACGAAATTTCTTTTGCGTTAGACTTACTAATTTTATGTTAATAAGTAGTTCAATTGATTGTATAAAGGCTTGAATGAAACTTTGAGTAATCTTAGTTGAAACAAAATTCCTAGTACGTTAAACTTTCTAGTTTTAGCCGTAGAAATACTTCAATAGAGTTTACTAAATATTTCAATGAAACTTGCATAAATATTGTTAAATTGAAATGAAATTTCGTTTATTGCTAAAATTTCTAGTTTTATCCTAAGGAATAACTAGTTCACTTGAATTTACTAAATACTTGAATAGCACTTATTTAAAACTGATGTAAATTGAGATGAAATTTTTTTTTGCATTATAATTTTTAGTTTTATACCAAAACAAACGGTAATTGGGTTTTATAAATGCCTGAATGATACTTGCATAAATCTTGGTATTATGAAAGAATATTTTTTTAGTTAAATTTTCTAAATTGAACCCAATAAATAGTCCAAACGAGTTTATTAAATGCTTTAATAAAACGCATAAATCTTTATAAAATGAAACAAAATTTCTTTTGCTTGAAAATTTTTAATTTTAACGCAATAAATAGTCTAATTGAATATACTAAAATCTTGAGTAGCACTTACTTCAATCATGGTAAGTTGAGGTGAAATTTCATTTACATTATACATTTTAGTTTTAGACCAATAATTACTGCAATTGAGTTTATTAAATGCCTAAATGATATTTTCATAAATCTTGGTAATGTGAAACGGATTGTGTTTAATGTTAAACATTCAAATTTTAACTCAATAAATAGTACAACTGAGTTTATAAAGTGATTGAAGGAAGTTTATGGTATTGGTAATAGGAACTACCATACATATTCGTGTATAACGTGTTACGTTTCCTATTTCAAAATTTTCTGCAAAATCTTACGCGTCCTACGTTGAATAAATTTTTTGCTCCCTCTAAACACCAGATAAACGTATGAATAAAAATAATATTCAAAGAATAAAATGAAAAAGTGAAAATTTTATCCAGCAGAAAATATTTAAGTATCTATATTTCATTTCTATTGCACTTCATTTACACAAAACTGCCAGCCACAGTTATTAACTTTAACTGTCGAATTTCCTATTTCATGTAAAATACCTTATCAAAAATCTATTTCGATTTCTAAATCCTTCATACATATGATAAAGAAATTTTTAAAAACGCTACATATCAATACCTTTATTAGTTATATATATATATATATATATATATATATATATATATATATATATATATATATATATATATATATATATATATATGTGTGTGTGTGTGTGTGTGTGTGTAATCCATTTTTTATAAAACTCCTTCACAAGGAGAAAGTTCAACAGCTAGCATTCATAAAGTACAAAGATGCAGTCGGGTCTCATATTCAAGAGAACTCAGAAGTCTAATTTAAAACTTTATTTCAGAGCGGCAACACGGCACATCTGTCCTTCTGGACAAATACAATCAAAAGCCACAGAGTTCACTCTGCTCTCACACAAGTACACCCAAGAGCGCTGACAACAAGAATTTTCCCACAACAAAAACAGCTTAATAAGCGAATTGACTGCAATATCAGCAAAACGCGAAAACATGTTCCGCCAACACCTGGGAAACTGCTGTATAGACAGAAAGTTTACAGTTTTATGACAGAAAGGAATGTTAAGTGGAAAATACTCCGTTGAACACACCATGTTGAGACTGGTAAAGATATTTAGATGAATTAAAATGGAAGAGAGGAGTTTTTTGAAAAAAATATTAAAGTTAAATAATTTTGATATATTATATATATATATATATATATATATAAATATATATATATATATATATATTATATAATAAATATATATAAATATATTTCTATATATATACAAAATATGTATGTATAATATATGTAAAGTATGTTATACATATATATAAATACATAATGATATATTTGTTTAATATTGTATACATATATCTATACATATATATTACATATATATACATATATATATATATATATATATATATTATATATATATATATATATATATATATATATATATATATATATAATATATATATATATATATTATATAAATATATTATACATTTGCATATTTCATTTATAGATACGTTATATATATATATATATATATATATATATATATATATATATATATATAATAAATTATAATATTGACAATTCATTTATTCGCTACTAATATATAAATATATATATAAATTATATATATATATATATATATAAAATTTTAAAATGTTCATGCACGTATATCTTTAAGAAAGCATGAAACGCCATTTTTATTCGTGGTCATAAATACATAACAAAAACTCCAAATCCCACAACTTGTTAAAAACAATATCGTTTTCCATTTTCTAGCATTCGAATTTCGCGTAAATGATAGGCAAGAAAATCTAATTTCCTTACTCCATATCTACAAAAAGAATCGACATTGTTTCAAAAAAGAAAAATATTTATAGAATTGAACCTTCGTACAAAGTCAAATCGGTTTTCGATTAAATTCACTGAATTACAGCAAAGTGTATTTGAACATGCTATCTTAAATTTTGATCTTTTGGTACAGCTCTTGTTTTGATCCTCAGGCGGTTTATAAGCAAAATCTATAAAAAAAACATTTTTAAAAAGGCAACCCTACGTTCTGAGATATGCAAGTTATATATTTTCCTGGTAGGAATTGCTTTCGTTTCTTTAATACCGTCGCTTCTGAGATAAACCTCTTCTAAATTTAATTTTTGGTAGATAACTAAATAAAATCGTTTGACATGGAATTGCGTAGATTTGAGATTAAAAGGAAATACTAACTTTAATTTATGAAACTTTTTATAAATCCATATAAAATAAAAATTTAAATGTTTGTTCGTAAACCTAAATCTCTGAAACTATTTTTCTGAAATTTTGGCATCGATTGTCTTGAAATTTAGTATAACGTTATACTAGAATCCGGTTATATTTTTAACCACACCGTTTATATATAAAGTTTAAAAACGGTACGTATCAACCAACAATTTGATTGGCTGTTGTTTGTTTGGCTTGTTGGTAAAGTTACTAGCACCGAGCAATGAAAGCAGTGGTACGAATACACCAGAAGCACAAATTCTTATGTAAGAGTTTAAAAACTGTATGTATCGTCCAGGAATTTCATTGGCTGGTGTTTGTATGGATTGTTGGTAAAGTTACTATCACCGAGGAATGAAAGAAGTGGTTTGAATGAAATCAAACGCACAAATGTTTATGTAAAAGTTTAGAAACTATATGTGTCTCCAAGCAATTTGATTGTTTGCTGTTTGTATGGATCGGAAGTAAAGTTCTTAGCACCGAGGAATGAAAGCAGTGGTTCTAATTACACCAGACGCACACATGTTGATGTAAAAGTTCAAAAGCTGTGTGTGTCTCCCAGGAATTTGATTGGCTGCTGTTTATTTGGCTCGATGATAAAGTTCCTATCACCGAGGAATGAAAGCAGTTGTTCGAATTCCCCCAGACTCACACATTTTTATCTAAAGGTTTAGAAACTGTATTTGCTTCCCTGCAATTTGTTTGACTGTTGTTTGTTTCTTTCCGTGGTAAACTCCCTAGCACCGAGGAATGAAAGCAGTGGTTCGAATTCCATCAGACACACAAATTTTCATGTAAAAGTTTAGAAACTGTATCTGTCTCCCAGAAATTTGATTGGCTTCTGTTTGTTTGGCTCGGTGGTAAAGTTTCTATTACCGGGGAATGAAAGCAGTGGTTCGAATTCCACCAGATGCACAAGTTTTTAAGTAAAAAATTAGAAACTGTATGGTTCTCCCAGAAATTTGATTGGTTGCGTTTGTTTGAAACATTGGTAAAGTTCCTATATCGAGAATTGAAAGTAGTGGTTCGAATCCCACCAGACGCACAAATTTCTATAAAAGGTTTAAAATCTGTGTGTGTCCCAGTAATTTGATTGGTTGCTGTGTCTTTGGCTTGGGGGTAAAGTTCCTACCACGTAGGAATGAAAGCAGTGGTTCTAATTCCACCAGACGTACACATTTTTATATAAAAGTTTAAAAACGGTATGTGTCTTCCAGCAATTTCATCGGATACTGTTTGTTTGGGTTGGTGGTTAAGTTCCTAGCATTGAGAAATGAAAGCAGTGGTTCGAATTCTATCAGACGCACACATTTTTCTGAAAAATTTTAGAAACTGTAGGTGTCTCCCAGCAATTTGATTGGCTGCTGTTTGTTTTGCTCGGTGGTAAACTTCCTAGTACTGGGGAATGAAAGCAGTGTTTGGAATTCCAATAGACGCACACGTTTTTATGTAAAGGTTTAGAAACTGTATGTGTAACAGCAGCAATTTGATTGGCTGCTGTTTGTTTGTCTCGGTAGTATAGTTCCTAACGCCGAAGAACGAAAGCAGTGGTTCGAATTCCATCAGACCTCACAGTTTTATATGTAAAAGTTTAGAAACTGTATGTGTCTCCAAGTAATTTGATTGGTTTCATTTGTTTGAAACAGTGGTAAAATTCCTAGTACCGAGGATTGAAAGCAGTGGTTCGAATCCCACCAGAAGCATAAATTTCTATAAAAGGTTTAAAACCTGTGTGTGTCCAAGTAATTTGATTGGTTGCTGTGTATTTGGCTTGGGGGTAAAGTTCCTACCACGTAGGAATGAAAGCAGTGGTTCTAATTCCACCAGACGTACACATTTTTATATAAAAGTTTAAAAACGGTATGTGTCTTCCAGCAATTTCATCGGATACTGTATGTTTGGCTGGATGGTAAAGTTCCTAGCATCGAGAAATGAAAGCAGTGGTTCGAATTAGACCAGACGCACATATTTGTATGTAAAGGTTTAAAAACTGTATGTGTCTTCCGGCAGATTGTTTGGCTGCTTTTTGTTTGGCACGGTGGTAAATTTCCTAGTACCGGGGAGTGTTTGGAATTCCATCAGACGCACACATTTTTATGTAAAGGTTTAGAAACTGTATGTGTAACAGCAGCAATTTGATTGGCTGCTGTTTGTTTCGCTCGGTAGTACAGTTCCTAACGCCGAAGAACGAAAGCAGTGGTTCGAATTCCACCAGACCACACACATTTATATGTAAAAGTTTAAAAACTGTATGTGTCTCCAAGCAATTTGATTGGTTGCGTTTGTTTGACTCGGTGGTAAATTTCCTAGTACCGGGGAATGAAAGCAGTGTTCGGTATTCCATCAGACGCATACATTTTTATGTAAAGGTTTAGAAACTGTAGGTGTCTAATTTGATTGGCTGCTGTTGTTTCGCTCGAATACAGTTCTAAGCCGAAGAAAGAAAGCAGTGGTTAGAATTCCACCAGACCACACACATTTATATGTAAAAGTTTAAAAACTGTATGTGTCTCCAAGCAATTTGATTGGTTGCGTTTGTTTGACTCGGTGGTAAATTTCCTAGTACCGGGGAATGAAAGCAGTGTTCGGTATTCCATCAGACGCATACATTTTTATGTAAAGGTTTAGAAACTGTAGGTGTCTCCCGGCAATTTGATTGGCTGCTGTTTGTTTCGCTCGGTAGTACAGTTCCTAAAGCCGAAGAAAGAAAGCAGTGGTTAGAATTCCACCAGACCACACACATTTATATGTAAAAGTTTAAAAACTGTATGTGTCTCCAAGCAATTTGATTGGTTGCGTTTGTTTGACTCGGTGGTAAATTTCCTAGTACCGGGGAATGAAAGCAGTGTTCGGTATTCCATCAGACGCATACATTTTTATGTAAAGGTTTAGAAACTGTATGTGTCTCCCGGCAATTTGATTGGCTGCTGTTTGTTTCGCTCGGTAGTACAGTTCCTAAAGCCGAAGAAAGAAAGCAGTGGTTAGAATTCCACCAGACCACACACATTTATATGTAAAAGTTTAAAAACTGTATGTGTCTCCAAGCAATTTGATTGGTTGCGTTTGTTTGACTCGGTGGTAAATTTCCTAGTACCGGGGAATGAAAGCAGTGTTCGGTATTCCATCAGACGCATACATTTTTATGTAAAGGTTTAGAAACTGTAGGTGTCTCCCGGCAATTTGATTGGCTGCTGTTTGTTTCGCTCGGTAGTACAGTTCCTAAAGCCGAAGAAGAAGCAGTTGTTAGAATCCAAGACCACACACATTTTATATGTAAAAGTTAAAAAACTGTATGTGTCTAAGCAATTTGATTGGTTGCGTTTGTTTGACTCGGTGGTAAATTTCCTAGTACCGGGGAATGAAAGCAGTGTTCGGTATTCCATCAGACGCATACATTTATGTAAATTAGAAACTGTATGTTTCTAATTTGATTGGCTGCTGTTTGTTTCGCTCGGTAGTACAGTTCCTAAAGCCGAAGAAAGAAAGCAGTTGTTAGAATTCCACCAGACCACACACATTTATATGTAAAAGTTTAAAAACTGTATGTGTCTCCAAGCAATTTGATTGGTTGCGTTTGTTTGACTCGGTGGTAAATTTCCTAGTACCGGGGAATGAAAGCAGTGTTCGGTATTCCATCAGACGCATACATTTTTATGTAAAGGTTTAGAAACTGTATGTGTCTCCCGGCAATTTGATTGGCTGCTGTTTGTTTCGCTCGGTAGTACAGTTCCTAAAGCCGAAGAAAGAAAGCAGTTGTTAGAATTCCACCAGACCACACACATTTATATGTAAAAGTTTAAAAACTGTATGTGTCTCCAAGCAATTTGATTGGTTGTTTGTTTGACTCTGTAAATTTCCTAGTACCGGGGAATGAAAGCAGTGTTCGGTATTCCATCAGACGCATACATTTTTATGTAAAGTTTTAGAAACTGTATGTGTCTCCCAGCAATTTGATTGCATGCTGTTTGTTTCGCTCGGTAGTACAGTTCCTAAAGCCGAAGAACGAAAGCAGTTGTTAGAATTCCACCAGACCACACACATTTATATGTAAAAGTTTAAAAACTGTATGTGTCTCCAAGCAATTTGATTGGTTGCGTTTGTTTGACTCGGTGGTAAAGTTTTTAGCACCGATTAATGAAAGCAGTGGTTCGAATCCCCCCAGGAACACAAATTTTTATATACAGTTTAAAACCTGTATGTGTCCCATGAATGTGATTGGTTGCTGTGCATTTGGCTTTGTGATAAAGTTCCCAGTGCCTTGTAACAAACAGTTTCAGTTCTACAACGCTAGCACGAAACCTAGAGGCGAATGTGACGTGAGTGATCCTCCTTCAACAAAAGAGGGTTTGCAAAGCAAAGAGGGGTTGCTAACCGCTTAGTAGCCGTCTTCGTCCCAAGCAACGCTGTCCAACGAACTTTTTCGGGAGATCTGCTGGCCCCCTCTGAGAGAGAGCAGGAGTATGGAGCTTAATCTCTTCTGCATCAGTTTGAAAACCATTTTTCTTTTATAGACAAAGACGCCATGTTTGGCGTATCTTCGACAGAGTGTGGTCTCTTTGGAATGATGGCCTAATTAGCATTTTTACTTCCTATTTACTATTTTCTTATTTTTATTTATGTTCAAAATAAACAAAATTCAGCAGGAGGAATTAGTTTTTTTTTCAATTTTGTATTTTCTCACAAGTACACCACTTATACTGATGATTATTATGAGGCTTTCCTAGACGTAGATATCTATCAAAATAAATATTTTGATAGATATCTACCTTGTTGATGCAGACGATATTTTACTAAATCAGTCGACTTTCCTTTTTAATTCCTGTTTGTTTGGTTTCAAGGACAATATTAACCAATAGGGATTTTTCTTTTCAGAGATCAATAAATGCAGTTGTTTTTCTATGTTCCCTTTAATATTTTCAATTTTATGGATTATTAAATATGAGAGAAAATTTCTATCCAAATATAAATTATCAAGTGTTTTCCAATAATTAATTGATCTGAACTATCAAAACAAATATTTAAATAAACTTAACATGACTATAACGGAAGGATTTTATTTTCTGAAAAAAAAATATTATCGAATGTTTACAGATTTATTAAAAAGTCGTCTGTATCAATAAAATAAATCATTTGAAAGAAGTTTGCCTTATTGAAGTAAGGAATTTGGCGAGAACGGAAGGGTTTTATTTTCTGAAAAGAGATCAACAAATGTTTACAGATTTAATAAAAAGTCGTCTACATCAATAAAATAAATCTTTTGATAGAAATCTGTCTTGTTGATGCAGACGATATTTCACTAAATCAGTCAACTTTCCTTTTTAATTCCCCTTTTTATTTGGTTTCCAGGACAATTTTAACCAATAGGGATTTTTCTTTTCAGAGACCAATAAATGCAGTTGTTTTTCTATGTTCACTTCAATATTTTCCAGTTTATGCCTTATTAAATATGAGATGCAATTCTTTTCCAAATATAAATTATCAAGTGTTTTACAATAATTAATTGATCTGAACTAGCAAAACAAATATTGAAATCAACTTAACATGACTATATTGTTCTATAGCAGTAATAATCTTATATAGTATAAGTACAGTTAAAAATCGATATTCTATTCTATATTAGTAAATTTAGTTAATTTAGTAAAGTTTAGTTCATTCGTACATTAATATTTTTCTGTAGTGAATTTACTTACAAAGTTAGAAAACTTACTATTTTATAAGCAATTTATTTTACGACTTTTCAGAGAAATTTATCGCCAAATGAGGAATTTGGCTATAACGGAAGGATTTTATTTTCTGAAAAAAAAAAGATCAACGAATGTTTACAAATTTAATAAAAAATCGTATGCATCAATAAAATAAATCATTTGAAAGAAGTCTGTCTTGTTTATTCAGACGATATTTTACTAAATATGTCAACATTCCTTTTTAATCCCTTTTTTATTACTTTGGTTTCTAGACAAATATTGACAAATGGTTATTTTACTTTTCAGTGATCAATAAATGCAGTTGCTTTTTATATGTTTACTTCAATATTTTCCAGTTTATGCCCTATAATGAGAAGCAATTTAATTCCAAATATAAATTAAGAAGTTTTTTACAATAATTAATTTATCTAAAGTATTAAAACAAATATTTAAGTTAATAACATGACTATATTGTTCTATATCAACAAGAATCGTATATAGCATAAGTACAGTTAAAAATCGATATTATATTCTATATTAGTAACTTTAGTTAATTTAATAAAGTTTAGTTCATTCGTACGTAATACTTTTGAATGCACTTACAAAGTTAGAAAACTTACTTTTATTTTCTTAAACGTTGAAACAATTTATTTTACCACTTTTCAGAGAGATTTATCGCCAAATGAGGAATTTGGCTATAACGGAAGGATTTTATTTTCTGAAAAAAAATTATCATCGAATGTTTACAGATTTAATAAACAGTAGTTGGTATCAATAAAATAAATCATTTGAAAGAAGTCTGCCTTATTGATGCAGACGATATTTCACTAAATCAGTCATCTTTTCTTTTTCATTCCCCTTTTTATTTGGTTTCCAGGCAAACATTAACCAATGGGGATTTTTCTTTTCGACGATCAATAAATGTAGTTTCTTTTTCTATGTGCACTTCAATATTTTCCAGTTTATGCCTTATTAAATATGAGAGGCAATTTCTTTTTAAATATAAATAATTAAGAGTTTTACAATAATTAATTGATTTAAACTATCAAGAGAAATATTGAAATCAACTTAACATGACTATATTGTTCTACAGCAACAGTAATCGTATATAGTATAAGTACCGTTAAAAATCTATATTCTATTCGAAATTAGTAAATTTAGTTAATTTAGTAAAGTTTAGTTCATTCGCACATTAATACTTTTCTGTAGTGAATTTACTTACAAAGTTAGAAAACTTACTATTTTTTAAGCAATTTATTTTACCACTTTTCAGAGAGATTTATCGCCAAATAAATTTGTCGAGAACGGAAGGGTTTTATTTTCTGAAAAAAAGATGATCAATGAATGTTTACAGATTTAATAAAAAGTCGTCTGCATCAATAAAATAAATCATTTGAAAGAAGTCTGCCTTGTTGATGCAGACGATATTTTACTAAATAAGTCAACATTCCTTTTTAATCCCTTTTTTATTACTTTGGTTTCTAAGCAAATATTGACAAATGGGAATTTTGTTTTCAACGATCAATAAACGTAGTTACTTTTTTTTGTTCAGTCCAATATTTTCCCGCTCAGACGTTATTGAATATTAGAAGAAATATCTTTCCAAATATAAATTGAAGTTTTTATAATAATTAATTGATATGAACTATCAATAAAATATATTTAAGTTTTAAGTTATCACGACTATATTGTTCTTAAATTAAGAGTATATAGTAACACTACTTGGAAGTCAATATACTATTCGATATAGGTAAATTTAGTTCATACTAGATGCTTTTCTCCATCTTTCGGAGAATTAATATTTCCAAATAAGGTATATTTATTTCAAAATTCTGATTAAGGTATCCGTCTACGTCAGGAGAACTTTTTCCTTTAAACTCAGAAACTGGTTCATGTTTTTACATTTTTAGATTTATTTTTTATATTATCATAGAGAATTGCACTTAAAATATTTATTCCTGGAGAAGTTTTTATAAAATTTCTAATAAATGAAGAAAATTTAGTAAAAAAGAGAGTTTTTTAAAAAGGTCTAATTTTTTAATAAATTATATTATTTCAATATTTTTTGACGCATTACATCTCTTATACACTGGACTAAGGAATCACCTAAAATAATTGCTTAATTTAAATTTTGTAAAAAATGCTGGTCCTTCAAATCACGCATATTGAATTTTTAACGATTTTTTATTAACTTTATATTTAACTATGATTGTAACATCATTAAAAATTATCCAAATTTAAAGCTTTTAGGCCATTCACTAGTAAATACTGCCAAAAGCATTCATAATAATTTTCAACAAAATATTTTAAAATGAGAAATCACATTTCAAGTTTCAGCATTTTATTAAAAATATCTTTCTGAGAAATACTCATTTGAAGTTTATGAAAACAACTTTAACTATTAAAAAATTAAAATACATGTTTAAAATTCTCCACACTTTTTTGCTTCAAAACTTTTTAATTCCCAAGTTCCTAATCATTAAAAATACTAGAAGAACGTTTAAACTAATCTTCATGAACATTTTAAAAGTTTTGTCTAAAAAAGTCTTTAAAATTCACAACTTCCTGTTCCAAAGTCGTTACTTCCGTTTTCTTTTGACAGCTGTCACTGATTTTAAACAGCTGTAACTTTTCTTTAAAATACCGTAGAGACAAAACCAAAACAGATTTAGAAGCGTAAAAGTTGAAATTTTATAATACAGTAATAAACAAATTATGAATTTTGGCAGAAAAAATGACGTTTTCAATGTAGACGGATACCTTAATTTATAGATTAAATTATACTATCAATATAAGCCGTTTCAAAAATTAATCAAATCGCTATCATTAAACGAATAATCCATTGATTCAAAT
>CM063507.1:44252178-44267178 GCA_032207245.1 Pardosa pseudoannulata | reverse complement strand
AAAACAAATTTTTTTAAAGTCAATTATCACTTATCAGCAAACAAAATTTTATTTTAGTTACTTTTTATTAATTAATATGATCACAGGTGAAATAAGAAAAATAATTTCGTGAAATATTGTGTAATCATTTCAAATCACGATTCTTAGGGTTACTGTAAATTGAATGGCGACATATTGGCGAAAACTGCAGACTAGCACAAAAGCTTGAAGAGAAACTAAACTTTATTACTTAAATTTAATTAATATTTATTATTAATAATTTAGAAAACTGTATTATTATTATTATTATTATTATTATTATTATTATTATTATATAGTATTAATAATTTAGAAAACTGTATTAAAATCATGTGTCATCCACTACAAGATTAAAAAAATGTATTTGAACTTCAGTGGACGAACAAAAAGTATTTTATTGAAAATTTAAACTATATATATATATATATTATATATATATATATATATATATATATATATATATATATATATATATATATATATATATATGGTGAGTGTGAACTAATAGTAGGAATTGAACAAAATAAAACGTGGACATGTGTATAATATTGTTACGAATTTGCGAAAATTGCTTGAGTTTATCATGGGACTCTATGGGTATCTCGCCAAATTGGCGAAATATCGGCTCGTTGGCGACAGTTTTGGCAACCTATTTTTGTCGCCAAGTTCGTCGCCAAATGTCGCCAAATGTTGCCAAGTGTGGCGTCACGTGACCACTTCCGGTTCCGGTTTCTGGAGTGTTCCGGCAGTTTCTTCGGGCCTATATAAGGCAGACAGAGTCCCATGCAGAGGAGAGTCCAGTTATTAAATATTTAAATGTAAAACGAATGACTAAATAAAATTGTTGGTTAAATCTTTCCTGTTTTGTAAACAAAACATCTAATCTAACATTTAATCTAAACAAAACATAGAATTGTATATATCGTCTGTAAAAAGATTAGACGATATGCTGTGAAAACAAAAGTTTGTTGAAAATATTAACTTGTTTGTTGAAAATAGGGGGGGGCAGGCCATGCTTGGGGAACTTTTTCTTGGTACCCGTTTCCAAATTACAAATAGTGATATTGTTTGTTTGTTTTTAGGGAGTAATGTAGACCACCTATATGGTGCCTGCATAATAAATCTGTGGCTTGATGTTAGCAAATACTGTAAAACAAAATACCTATACATTGGAAATAAAAATAGTGTTTAAATATTTTGCCAAATTATCGCCAATATGCATGAAATTTCACCTTTCATTTCGGTACAGATGCATTATAGACGCCGTGTTTTTTCGCCAAATTTGGCGGTTTTTTTCGGAGGTTATTTCTGACGACAGTACCCGGCACTATTCCAGAAATTTCAGGATATTCTTGGTGTCACCTAGGTCTGCTTATATTTTTTTGTTCTTATAATTTTCTAGGATTTAGAAATTTAGTTATGGCGGGTTTAGTTATTTTGGTTCTTACTTATTTTTTTTTTTTATAAATTGTTAAACAGTATCAGGATATTCTTAGGCTTGGTGTGGAGAAAATATGATAATTAAGCCAGAAAAGGGATTAGAGATGGGTTTGTTTGAATTTTTCTATAAATCTTATTTCTAGAAATCTGAACTAGTAAAGTATGTGGCCCTACCAAATTGATTCAAAAGGGTTCTTGGTTCAATAGATCTAAATTAACAATGGAAGAAGTAATGATTTTAACATATAATATGAAGAAGGGGTATTGAGTGGGGAAGCCTCCCTCACATGTTAGATTTTTTATAATATTAGTGCTTTTTTTTAAGAAAAAGTTTAGTTTTGTTAATTGTGTTTCAAACATGCCATGTGACCACTATTTTTTGTGAACTTTCAGAAAACGCATGCCGCCGCTTGTAAATACGTAATATTTTTTTACTTGGCGATTTTTCAATACACGCGATTTCTGTTGGTCGCCAAAAAAAAACATGGCTGAAGCATGTGTTCCTTTATTGTGGGTACAATTATATTTTCCTTCTCATTTATATTTAATAAAACTTTTATAGTAGATTTATAAACATGATGGCCTAATTAAGTTTTTAAGTTTGGAAATAATTTAAATTTTTTTGTTTTCTTAATAGACAAATACAAACTTAAAATTTAAATACAAAATCCCAATTGTACCTAATACGTTTCTAACTTATTCCAAATACACTGTATGAAAGAACTTTTTATACTATCTGTAGAGTAGTTCTCTTCAAATCATGACATAATTAAAAATATATCGATCTCTTTTAGATTGAAATTAAAGAGTTACTCACGATACTTACAGTTCGTAAGCAATCAATGGAATGTTTTCACTTACGTAGATTTAATGAAATTCGTTTGCTAGAGAAACTGACAGACACAGGATAATAAAACTTCCTTTGATCCTATGATCTTTTCCGCTTCTTATTTGGTAATGACTAAAGATTACATAGGTCAATATTTATATATCAAACTTGATAAGTGTACGGTAGATGAGTATCAACTTTTCAGTTGATAATTATATTATTTTCTTTCTGCGTCCATTGTGTAGCAATTCACTCAAACTTGTTTTTACCCAGCAGATTGCTTAAAAGAAAAGCATTTATCGTAAATCGGAGATTTCATAAAAAAAAGCTTTTATAGTAAGTCGTAAATTGCATAAAAGAAAAGCATTTGTAGTAAATTGGAGACTGCATAAAAGAAAAGCATTTGTAGTAAATTGGAGACTGCATAAAAGGAAAGCAATTATAGTATTTATAGTAAATCGATATGGCACTAAAGAAAAACATTTATAGGAAATTGGATATTACATAAAAGAAAAACTTTTATAATAAATTTATAAACACGTTGCTGTTAACTTTTTCAGTTTCGAGACAAATTTCCTGTCTTTTTAATAGAAAAATTAAAACTTCAAAATTTAAATTAAATATTCCGATTTTATCTACCACATTTCTAACTTGATTTAAAATGCGCTCTACGAAAAAAATCTTTTACACTGTCTGTAGAGTACTTCCCATTAATACCTCCTGCAACGTAGTGCAGAAAATCATGATGCAATTGGAAATCTGTCGATCCCCTTTAGAACAAGATTTAAGAGTTACTCGGAATGCCTACAATTCTTAAGCAATCACTGGAATGTTCCCACTTTCATAGATTTAATGAAATTTGTTTGCCAGAGAAACTGACAGACCAGGGTATTGAAACTTGCAGTAAGGTTACTGCTTCTTATTTAGTAATAGTTGACAATTAAGTAGTCCAATATTTATTTATGAAACGTGATAAGTGTACGATGAGTATTATCTTCTCAGTTGATAATTATATTATTTTCTTTCGGTGTTTACTGTGTAACAATTCACTAAAACTTATTTTTTCCCAGGAGATTGCATAAAAGAAAAGCATTTAAAGTAAATTAGAGACTGCATAAAAGGAAAGCAATTATAGTAAACTAGCATATAGCCCGTCATATGACGGGATCAGTAAAATTTTTAATTTTCCAGAATTGTAAAATACCCTGTGAGGCAGATAAAAAAAATGATTTGATTTTTGGCTGAGCATTATCTGGTACACACTCAATAATTTGTTTACCTTCATATTCCTCTAAAGTCTCCTGATACTATGAATGTAGTTTAGAATCACGTTGAATTCATTTAGTCAAACCGTGTGGATATGCATGAAAAACAAACACACAAACGGACAAATTTCTTAATTTTCAAAGATATATAGCCTAAACGCTAGATATTTATTAGTCCGTGAAATAGGCTCCTAGACTTTTATTAAACGTATTTGTTGTTAATACCGGTGATAAAATTTCATTGCAGCAAAAATAATCGATGTTTAAATTTAAAATTAACACATATGTACCTAATATATTATTTAATACAAATATAAAGGAAAATTATTTACGTGATATCTAAATTCAGTGATAAAAATATGAAAATACTGCTGACGATATTTAAATAATTTAAAATAAGAAATGATTAAATGAGATGGTTAAAGGAATGACGTCATAATGCTGGAAAATAAATGTTATTTTTACCTATTTATTATGTGATAAATTGATAAATTTAATCCCCTGCTCTTAACCGGGGAAAATAGGGCTCGAAATAATGGCATTAAACGCTCGAAAAGGGGGGAAGGGGTGGATTTCGAACGTTTTAAAGACTACAGTATTTTTCGCTGTGATGTGAAGCATATTTATACCAATTTATTTTAGAATCGGATCGATAGTTTAGGAGAATATAAACTTTACTCGCTTTTAATTTTGCTAACCCTAGCTCATTAAGAATCCAATATGGATACCTGTATCCATTCCAAGTCCAACTGCTTCATAAATTTGAGGACAGACGGACAGATAACTTAGCCTATTATTATATGGGATAGGAGATTTCGTAAATAAAAAACCACTTATATTACACTGAAGATTGCGTAAAAGGAAAGCATTTATAGTATTTATAATAAATTGGAGATTGCAAAAATAAAAAGCATTTATAATTAATTGCAGATTGCATGAATTAATTGCATAAATGAAAAGTATTTACAGTAAAACAGAGATTGCATGAAAGGAAAGCATTTTTTTATATCTGAGATTGTATAAAAGAAAAGCATTTATGGTAAATTGGAGTTACATAAAATATTTAGAATAAACTGGAGATATCATAAAAGAAAAGCATTTATAGAAACTTTATAAAGACGTTGCAGTGAACATAGTAAGTTTGGTAACAAATTAAAACCTGTTGTCTTCTTTAGAGCCATATTCACCACGATTTCAATACTCGGATCTAACCGCGAGTCAGCATTTTCGTGTTCTTCAACGAGAATTCAGCTCATTTTAATCACTGGTTTCTGATCCACGAATTTGGAGGATTAATTGCCTAATCCACGGATACTACATTTTAAGCATGAGCTCTGCATTGAAAACGAACATGGCAGATATATTTTCAGATTTAGAAGTTCTACAAATATTGGAAATAACAGAAAGCCGCAGGAAAAGATTGGTGCATCTAGATAGAACAAATGATTTGGATTGTTTGGATGATGTGGACATTCGGTCTCTTTATCCTTTCAATACATATACAGCTGAATCATTAATTCAAATGATAGATGATACGATTTCAGCTCTTTCGGAAAAGAATAAAGCTGTATCTTCTGCTGAAAAATTTTTGTTAGCTTCAAGGTGTTTTGCTACTGGATCTTTCCAGATTTTTCAGAATAGATTCTGCCTTGGTTTCATCAAAATTCTTCCTTTTATATCCTTTCAAATATTAGTAAAACTACAGATCTTTGTCTAAATTTATAATTTCCTCAACGATATTTATATCTGGTTGAGTAAGTATGTAAGTCAACTCAGCATGAGAACTATCCCCGGAGAATTTCGTTTATTGACCAATCAAAACATCGCTTACATATTTGTAATAATTAATCTATAATCAGGTAATCCACTCATGGTGCATATGACATCAGTTTAAGTCACAGTTAACGTGTGATCGCTGATCTACCGATTACGTACCGATTACTGATCCGTTCTTTGATGCTGGATTCCCCGATGTTGGTGAATATGACCCTAAGGGCCATATTCACCACGATTTTAATACTCGGATCTAACCGCGAATCAGCATTTTCGTATTCTTCAACTAGAATCCGCTGATTTTAGCTCATTTTAATCTCTTATTTCTGATTCCCCGAATTTGGAGGATTAATTGCCTAATCCATTGATACTACATTTTACACATGCGCTCTGCGTTGAAAACAAACATGGCGGATATATTTTCAGATATAGAAGATCTCGAAGTTTCAAAGTTTTACAAATGTTGGAAGAAAACAGAAAGCCGAAGGAAAATATTTGTGCATCCAGAAAGAACAAATGATTTGGATTGTTTGGATGATGTGGACTTTCGGTCGCGTTAGCGTTTTAATAAAAATACAGCTGAATGATTAATTCGAATGCTAGATGACACGATTTCAGCTCCTCCAGAAAAGAATAATGCACTATCTTCTGCTGAAAAATTTTTGTTAGCATCAAGGTATTTCGCTACTGGATCTTTACAGATTTTTCAGAAAAGATTCTGCCTCGGTTTCTTCCTTTTATATTCTTCCATTCTTATTTCGTGAGCAAATATCGGTAAAACTGCAGATCCTTGACTAAATTTTTAATTTTCTCAAACGATATTAATGTCTGGTTGAGTAAATATGTAAATCAACTCAGCGTGAGAACTATCCCCGGAGAATCTTGTTTATTGACCAATCAAAACATCGTTTACGTATTTGCAATAATTAATCTATAGATCAGGGAATCCACTCATGGTGCATATAATACCAGTTTAAGTAACAGTTAATGGCGTGCGATCGCTGATCTACCGATTCCCTGATCCGCTCATTGATCCTGGATACCCTGATTTTGGTGAATATGGCCCTTAAAGACAAAAATATACTCATCATCAAAAACATCAATTTGTTGTCAGCATCAAGATTGCATCAAGATTGTTAATCAAGTTTTGATTAACAATCCCAGTTTTACCTACCACATTTCTAACTTAGTTTCAAATACTCTCTACAAAAGAACCTTTCATACTATCTGTTGAATACTTCCCATCAATAAATCCTGCAACACAGCACAGAAAATCATGACATAATTGGAAATCTGTCGATCTCTTTTAGAACGAGATCAAAGACTTCCGAAGTGCACTATTCGAAAGCAATCGCTGGAATGTTTCCACTGACGAGGATTTAATGAAATTCGCCTCCCATCGAAAATCTCCGTTTACGGGGAAAAATTGACAGGTACAGAAAAATGATTGGAGATTGCAGTGATTGGAGATTACAGAATTTAATATTTTTTTATCAAATGTAATTTAGAGGCGATAAGTGTATTAACTTCTCAGACGATAATTTATCGTTTTCTTCCTGTTTCTATTATTTAAAAATTCACCCAAACTTGTTTTTACAAAAGAAATCGCAAAAAAAAGTTGCAAAAAAATCTTGTAACTTTATGAGTAGCAATAAAATAAAATGATTCCACCAGATTTAAAAATTTATTTACAAAATGCATATATTTATCAAATGTAATTTAGGTGCGATAAGTGTATTAACTTCTCAGACGATAATTTATCGTTTTCTTCCTGTTTCTATTATTTAAAAATTCACTCAAACTTGCTTTTACAAAAGAAATTGCAAAAAAAAAGTGGCAAAACAATTATCTTGTAACTTTATGAGTAGCAATAAAATAAAATGATTCCACCCGATTTAAAAATTTATTTACAAAATGCATTTATTTATCAAATGTAATTTAGATGCGATAAGTGTTTTAACTTTTCAGTCAATTATTATATTTTCTTTCTGTTTCTTTTATGTAAAATTCATTCAAATTTATTTTTATCCAGGAAAATGCATAAAAGTATCACTTGCCTCTGTATGTAGCAATAAAATAAAATACTAGCAACGGATATTAAATAAAACTATGATGTGTATAAAAGCAACATAATAAAGTCATACAATGAAAATGTATTTTCATTTTTTATTTATGCAATTATTACTTGATTATTTATAAAAATATATAAAAAATAGCCTAAGCTATCTGTTCGTCTGTCCTCGAATTTATGAAGCGGTTGGACTTGGAATGGATAGAGGCATCCATATTGGATTCTTGATGAGTTATGATTACCAACTTTCAAAATCCACCCCTTACCTCCTTTTCTTGCATTTAATACCATTATTTCAAGACCCATTTTCCCCGGTTAAAAGCAGACAATTAAATTTATCAATTTGTCATATAATAAATAAGTCAAACAATGTTTTTTCTAACATTATGACGTTATTCCTTTAACCATCTCATTTAATCATTTCTTATTTTAAATTATTTAAATATCGTCTGCATTATTTTCATACGTTTTATCACTGAATTTAGATATTACGTAAATAATTTTCTTTTATATTTTGCTTAAATAATAGATTAGGTACATATGTGATAATTTTAAATTTAATCATCTATTATTTTTTGTTGCAATGAAAATTTTATCACTAGTATTAACAACAAATTCTATCTACCTCCAAGGTGTAGTGGAAATGATAGTTTCATTCCTTTACTTCCATTAATTACTGTGGCAAAAATATAGGAAAAACTTAATGATAATTTCGACGTAGCTAAGAAAACTTTGAATTACCTTTCTAAATGAATTCAATGTGATTCTAAACTGTATTCACAGTATCGGGAGACTTTAGAGGAGTATGAAGATAAACAAATTATTGAGGGTGTACCAGATAATTCTCTGCCAAAAAATAAACCACTTTTTTATCTGCCTTATAGGGTACTTTATAATTCTGGAAAATTAAAGCTTTTATTGATCCCGTCATATGACGGGATGTATGCTAGTGCCTTGCTTAAATATTGGTGTAAAGCATATTAAAAATTATATTAAAGTATAGGATGTTAAATACAAATACTCATATTAGGTTGGGGAAAAAGAAACCCATTGTTGTTTTCGTTAGAAGGCTGTAGTGATCGATATCTCATAATGTATGGATCAAACAATTTCAAATTTATGTTCTTTGTCAAGGTGACATTTCACGCTAATTTTTTTTTTTTTTTTTTTGCTGTTTTTTGTTTGGTCCATTCAGTTGAGTTTTACAAGGTGTTAAAAATGGAAGTCAGCAAAGGGAAAATTCGGTACATTTTACAGTTTTTCTTTGATAAAGGCGAAAATGCAAGCCAGGCGGCTGAAATTGTGAATGATGTTTATGTTGCCGATACTGTAACAGCTAATTACGTTCAATTTTGGTTTCGTCGATTCCATCCAGGCAGTTTATAATGTTACAGTTGTACCTCGCCCAGACAGGCCCGTCATTGAAGTTGACCGGCATATTAGTAGTCGTATCATCGCACAGAAGATAAAGATCGACCATAAAACAGTTTTAAACTATTTGTTCAAAGTTGGATTAAAAAAGGAGCTCGATGTTTGGGTGCCCCACCAATTATCACCAAAAAACATGATGCATCGAATTTCCGCTGGCGAAACCTTGGCCAAACGAATGAAATCGACCCATTTCTTAAAACGATTGTGACTGGGAATGAGAAATGGGTCAAATATGACAATATTGTGTGAACAAGATCGTGGTCAAAACGCGGTGAAGTAGCTCAAACAGTGGTCAAACCAGGACTAACGGCCAGGAATGTTCTACTGTGTATTTAGTGGGACTGGAAGGGAATAATTTATTATGAGTTGCTTCCGTATGGCCAAACACTAAATTCAGACCTCTAATGTTAACAACTGGACCGTTTGCAGCTAGCGATTGACCAGAAACGACCAGAATTGGCCAACAGAGAAGGTGTAGTGTTTCATCAGGACAATGCCAGGCCATACAAGTCTGTAGTGACTCTTCGGAAACTCAGGGATCTTGGTTGAGATGTTTTAATGCATCCACCATATAGTCCGGACATGGCACCAAGCAATTACCACCTTTTAATTTGCATTGCAAAATTCCTGAGTGATAAGAAATTGGGATCAAGAGAAGATCGATTATTAGAGTTTTTCGCTAATAACGATTAAGATTTCTATGAGAGAGCTATTATGATGCTACTTTTAAAAAGGCAACAAATTCTACAACAAAACGGTGCATATTTGACTCAACTTGGACAATATGAAACATATTAAATAAAGTCATTAACAATTTGACAGTTTCATTTTTTTCTAGAATTCAATCCAAAAAATGTCACATTTTTATTGCATTTTTTTTTATCATTTTACATTTTTAAGTAAAGATATGTTATTGAAATTAACATTTCTAATATTTTTAAGCATTTATTACAACTTATTTTCTTCCTATGGAAGCATCACAGAACTGAAGTTTACCTTTAGTCTCATCGATATCCAAGTTAAATTTTGGAATTCCAGTGAAAGCAAATCTAGGAGGTGAATCTGAAGGATTATCACAATTAATTTTAGAAAATTGTCTTGCTTGACTGATTTCATCTGTACTACTATCAAAGTCAATACTATCCAGGTTATCTAGTAAACTTTCGCTACTATCATTTACAGATAATTCAGTTTCTGACTCCGAGTCACAGTTCGAATCACAAGAAATTAGCTCCATACTCTCTGAATTATCGATTATTTAAAAGTAAAAATATATTATTCAACTCTTACATTAATAAAATTATCAGGTGGTGAGTAAAATACAACCAGAAAGCTATACATTGTAAGATAACAATTCGTCTTCTGATACAAAACAAGCGAAAAAACAATGGCTTTTGAACCAATCAGAGTAGAAAATACAATTAACTGCAAACTATCATTTACTGAACAACTATCGCGATCTATACGAATAATTTGTTACTAAAATTGGAAAAAATACGGCCGAAACAGTGCAAGCGAAATAGAAATCAGATTGTCCGTATGACGTACGGGCAAATCAGTAAAGGCCCGAAAGCTGTGCCCGTACGGGCAAAACAGGGAAGGGGTTAATTTCATTCAAAAATAATGGATTTCTTTTTCCCTAACCTAATATGTTACATAATTTCATAATTATACTAAATTAAGAAAACAAGCCGAAACACTCCTTGTACATCTGGAAATAAATGTTGACCTGCATGGTATTTATCATTAAATTAGATTAAAAATTTTAGCACCAGTTTCCTTTTCCTTTTCTTCTTAGTTCATCTCATAGTTCAAAGACTCTTCGACGGGTTCCGAATTTCATTAAATCTGCGTCATTCGAAACATTCCAGAGACTGTTTTCGATTGATGGGCATCGTATGTATTTCTTTGATCCAGTTCCGAAAAGTTCGACAGATTTCCAATTATCTCTCTATTTTGTTCCCTCAGTTTTAGAATGATTGGAGAGACATATTTTTCATAGAGTGTAGAGACTCATAGAGGTTTTTTGAAATTAGTTTAGAAATGTTTGAGAAAAGTCAGAATACCTGGATCGAATTTTTATTACCAGCTTTCAGTCTATCCATGCATATTTAGTGAAAAAAAAACTGTTTACAGCTCAAAACTGCTGTACATTAAATATCAAGTATTGTTGATATAAAAAAGATTCATACAAAAAATTTCTTTATTCCAATATTATAAAAAAATAATGTTTTACTGGAATTGTAAAACTATGTTTTTTATAAAACTTTGCGAATATGTTATCACGGTTGAAAACAAAACATATCTGCATGGCTTGAAATCAGTTAGATAGAAAAAGTCCTCTGTAGGAAAAAGAAAGAAAAATTCATTCAATCCAACAAGTGTGAAAAAAAGATTATAAGCCAAAAACTCAGATATTTGTCAAGATTATTCACTGATCCATCACTCTGAAAAAACATTTACTCATAAACTAGAATAATAGGTAGTGTTATGACTTTTTACTCCTTTAAAACTCTTAAACTATGTAATATAAATTTACTACATTGTATATTAGAATATTATTTTTGACTTCTCTAAAACAATGCTATATATATATATATCCTACATAATTTACTAGAATTTTATTTTTTACTCCTCTAGAAGAATATACTATAAATATCCTACATCGTTTAATCAAATGTCAATTTCGTCTCCTCTGAAACAATGTACTATAAATATCCCATATCATTTACTCGAATATTAATTTTGTCTCTAAAACAATGGACTATTAATATCTAATGTTGCCATTAATTTTGACTCCTCTAAGACAATGTACTATCAATATCCTCCATCGTTCACTCTAATATTAATTGGCACTCCACTAAAACAATGTACTATAAATATCCTCCATCTTTTACTCGAATATTAATTTGGACTCTTCTAAAATAATGTGCTATAAATATTCTACATCATTTACTCGAATATTATTTTGGACTCCTCTAAAACAATGTACTATAAATATCCTACTTTGTTTACTCGAATATTAATTTGGACTTTTCTAAAATAATGTGCTATAAATATTCTACATCGTTTACTTGAATATTAATTTGGACTCCTCTAAAACAATGTATTATAAATATCCTACATTGTTTACTCGAATATTGATTTGGACTTCTTTAAAACAATATACTATAAATATCCTACATCCTCTACTCGAATATTATTTTGTACTCATCTAAAACATTGTACTATAAATATCCTACATTGTTTACATGAATATTAATTTGAACTATTCTAAAATAATATGCTATATAATTCTACATTGTTCACTCGAATATTAGTTTGGACTCCTCTAAAACAATGTACTATAAATATCCTCCATCATTTACTCAAATATTAATTGGGACTCCTCTAAAACAATGTACTATAAATATCCTACATCGTTTACTCGAATATTATTTTCTCTTCTAAAACAATGTACTATAAATATCCTACATTGTTTACTCGAATATTAATTTGGACTCCTCTAAATCAATGTATTATAAATATCATACATAATTTACTCGAATATTCTTTTTCATACTTCTAAAAATTTAATAAAATGTACTATAAATTCCATACGTCGCTTACTCAAATATAAACAGTTTATGAGAAAACAAGATTCTCAAATCCATCTTATGTGCTGAAAATATTAAAAAAAAGCAGTAAATAAATTTCGAATCCAAAAAAAAATTCCGTTTATCTTCAAAGCAAAATTGCCTTACAGTAAATATCACGAATAGTTGATATAAAAAAGATTTATCGAAAAAGTTTTCTTTATTCCCATACTACAAAAAATTCAAGGTTTTACTGAAAGTGTAAAGCTCTGTTGTTTTTATAAAACTTTCCGTATATGTTAACACGGTTGAAATCAGAACATATCTGCATGGCTTAAAAGCAGTCAGAACGAAAAATTCCTCCCATAGAAAAAAGAGGAAATATTCATTCGATCCAACAGGTGTGGAAAAAAAGAATGTAAGTCGAAAAACTCGGATATTTGTAGAGATTATTCATTGATTCATCGCTCTAACGGAAAAAGCATTTACTGTCGAACTAGAGTAGAATTTTTCTTTTTTCCCCTGGAATGTTTTCTTCTTTTCAGTACGCTAGCAAGGACAAACTTCGAACGATTTGTAGAACGTTTTTCATGCTGTCTGCGACAAATTGACTTTTTTTTACAGTGTAAACTATTTTTTCTTAATCTGTCAAGTGGAAACGCGTTTTCGAAGGGGAAAAAAGTTTCGAATGTTTCAGAAAAGCGATTCTTTTTATTTTGAAATGAATTTACATAGTAAAAAATTGTTACTTTTCAAAAGTTTTTAATGATGATGCTTGAGATATATTCGTAAATTTTTATAAAAAATATTTTTAGGCGCACTTGAAATTAAATTAATCAAATATTTGATTTAGAATATCATTTAAAAAATTCATGCGAAATTTAAAACTTTCAATCATAAGGTACGTGGTTCTGTTTGTTTATGCATGTGTGTAATCTGAAATTACTTCTTCACATGTAGCACGCGTATGTAATCCTCATGCTATGTTTATAAAGATAAAATGGCGGAAAAGTAAATAAGTAATATTCCACTCACTTTAAAATTAATTGACATGCAATTAATTTTCCAGACTGTACATTAATTGCTATGCAGACCTAATGAATCGAGAGCTAGCGCTCTTGCAATATTCTCGTAAAGATAATTCTATAATTAACAAAGTCCTTCGCGCTTGTTATGGGCCGAATTAATTAACTGTGAAGGTTAATATTCATGTGAGATATTCATAGGGAATTGATATTCAGGACTTCATACAGAGAGATAAAAACATATACATATATATATATATGTATTTATGTAATAGGTTGGGGTTAATATTCATGTGACATATTCATAGGGAATTGATATTGAGGACTTCATACAGAGAGATAAAAACATATACATATATATGTACTTATATAATAGGTTGGGGTTAATATTCATGTGACATATTCATAGGGAATTGATATTGAGGACTTCATACAGAGAGATAAAAACATATACATATATATGTACTTATATAATAGGTTGGGGTTAATATTCATGTGACATATTCATAGGGAATTGATATTGAGGACTTCATACGGAGAGATAAAAACATATACATATACATGTATTTATATATTAGGTTGGGGAAAAAGAAATGCATTTTTTTTTCGGCAGATGGTTGTACTGATCGATAGCTCGTAAATTATCGCCAAACAATTCCAAATTTATTCTCATTGTCAAGGTGACATCTCACAATAAAAATTTATTTACTGTTTTTTTTCTGTCCATTTAGTTGTGAGTTACAGGGTGTTAAAAATGGAAGTCAACAAAGGGAAAATTCGGTACTTTTTACAGTTTTTCTTTGATAAAGGCTAAACTGCAAGCCAGGCGGCTGAAATTGTGAATGGTATTTATGGTGTCGATAATGTAACAGCTAATTACGTGCAGTTTTGGTTTTGTCAATTCCGTTCAGGCATTTTTGATGTTAAAGAAGCACCTCTCACAGGCAGAACCGTCGTCAAAAATGACGATAAAATCACAGAATTAATCGACGTTGACCGGCATGTTTGTAGTCATAGCATCGCCCAAAAGCTATAGATCAACCAAAAAACAGTTTTGAACCATTTGCGAAAAGTTGTATTCAAAAAGAATCTCGATGTTTGGGTTTCACACCAATTAACAACAAAAAACAGGATGGGTTGAATTTCCGACTGTCCTTGGCTAAACGGTAGGAAATCGACCCATTTCATAAACGGATGGTGACTGGGGATGAGAAGGGGTTAAATATAGCAATATTGGGAGAAAATGATCTTGGTCAAATCGCGGTGAAACAGCTCAAACGGTGACCAAACCAGGTCTAACGGCCAGGAAGGTTCTACTGTGTATTTGGTGGGACTGAAAGGGAATCATTTATTATGAATTGCTTCCGTATGGCCAAACACTAAATTCAGATATCTAATGTCAACAACTGGACGGTTGAAAGCTAGCGATTGACCAGAAACAGCCAGAATTGGCCAACAGAAGAGGTGTTGTGTTCCATCAGGACACCGCCAGGCTACATAAGTCTCTGGTGACTCACCAGAAACTCAGTTGGATTGGTTGGGAAATTTTAATGCATCCACCATATAGTTCGGA
>CM063507.1:44222178-44249678 GCA_032207245.1 Pardosa pseudoannulata | reverse complement strand
AAGTATGTTATTAGTTAATTTTCTAAATATTTAAAACAATTCTTTAAATGTAGCCAGTCTCCAAATTTTTATGTATACCTTTAATAAAGCTCCCCTATAAAAATAATGCATTAATAATTGAGAAGATAAAGTGTAAAAGTAAAACTTCCAAATAAAATAAAACAAAGAATCCTTCGAAAAATTACGAATGAGAAATATCTATTCTAAAGTATCAAGTTACAACAAATGCAAAAACAGAGGGAAGTTCACATCACTTCAGGCAATTGTTTGATTCAACGAAATGGATTTTTCCCCACTGGATTCCTTTAACCAATCAGTGACGTGCATTGAACTGTCGCCAGACTGTGAAGCAGTGATGTTGATTTAGTTGAAAATGATTTCTTCATGCCATTTCTGAGGAAAGAGTGTTTCGGAAATTTATTGAACCTGTTTTTCTCAGTATTGTCATTTAGCTAACCGGAGCGGATATTTTCATCATAGGTTTAAGGATTATATATTTGAAAGATTTTAGTTATAAACTCAATATACCTGGTTGCCATAATTAAACTGACAGTGCTCACAGTGTTCTGTAGCGCAATCTATTTGCGAGAATAACGCCACATTTTGTAGGAAGATTAAACGAGACAGAGAACAAAAGATTCCGCGAAAAAATTTAGTTCCAAAAGCCACCGCCAGGGGAATATTTGGCGCTGTGTTATGGAAAATAGAGTGTTAACAAGTGCAGATTAATACGGAATGAAATTACTTTTATTATGCACATTTTCTGATTTAGTTTAAGTGCAATATCGCAACACTTTTAAAAAAGCGTAAAATCTACATAAACACCGATAAAGTCTCTTGATCTGCAATATCACGTACGCTGAGCAGCAGAAGATGTTCTATATTCAAATTTCACGTTACATCCATTGGCACAGTTAAGAAATTAATTTCGGTTTTGATTTGCATTTGTTAACACTCTATTTTCTGTAACACATAGCCAAATATTCCCCTAGCGGTGACTTTTGAAACTAATTTGTTTTCCTCGGAATCTTTCATCCCCCGTCTTGTTTAATCTTCCTACAAAATGTGGCGTCATTTTCGCAAATAGATCGAGCTACAGAACACTGTGAGCACTGTCCGTTTAATTATGGTCACCCGGTATATGCGATTATCATGTATGATTAAATATTAATTTATCAATCTACACTAATATATATGCACAAATTCATGCACAATTGTGTATGCGATGATTATACATTCACCACTCAGTTATCTAAGTATATACAGTCTGTTCCATGAAAGCGTGTTGCTCATAACTTCGTCAATAGATAGCTCGCAGATACCGGCTTAATTGCACGTGTTCTTCAAACATTAGAGAAGAATGCTTTATGGTTATATTCTTTATTCGACTTGTTTTGCTGTGTTTAAATCAACAATTCCGAATTGAGTGCCGCGTATGTGAGCCGTTTTGAGGCATTTTTCTGTGTAACCACCCAAAAGGACCAAAATGTTTTGGTCAGCTGCAGCCCGGTACATGAGAAAGTCAGAGCTGTTTTGAGGCATTTTTCTGTGTAACCATCCAAAAGGACCAAAAATGTCTTGTGCAGCTGCAGCCCGGTACACGAGGAAGTCGGAGCCGTTTTGAGGCAGTGTATTGTGTAACCATCCAAAAGGACCAAAAATGTCTTGTGCAGCTGCAGCCCGGTACACGAGAAAGTCAGAGCCGTTTTGAGTCAGTGTTTCTGTGTAACCATCCAAAAGGTCCAAAAATGTCTTGTGCAGCTGCAGCCCGGTACACGAGAAAGTCAGAGCCGTTTTGAGTCAGTGTTTCTGTGTAACCATCCAAAAGGTCCAAAAATGTCTTGTGCAGCTGCAGCCCGGTACACGAGAAAGTCAGAGCCGTTTTGAGGCAGTGTTTCTGTGTAACCATCCAAAAGGTCCAAAAATGTCTTGTGCAGGTGCAGCCCGGTACACGAGAAAGTCGGAGCCATTTTGAGGCTTTGTTTCTGTGTAACTATCCAAAAGTACCAAAAATGTCTTCTGCAGCTGCAGCCCGGTACATAAAAATGCTAGAGTCGTTAGTCAAGAAGTGTATAGCACGTTACAAAGCGGTGCAAAATGTTGACGAACTACCGGAACTGGGTAAACACCACTTGACGTCAAAACTGAATGATAAAGTGATTCTTGCATAATCGATAATAATGGAAAGTAGACAACTTATTATGTGAACTTCATTTCAGTTTAATATGTATACTACACGGTACAAATGTATTTTTAACTAATTCATTTGTATTATCAGAGAAATAGACGACACGCTCTTATGGATCAGACTGTACGTATAAGGAATAAAAATCTATACCTGTATGCATGGTATAAATGGGAAAATAACATTAGAGAAGAATGCTTTATGGTTATATTCTTTATATTATTTGTTTTGCTGTGTTTTAAATCAACAATTCCAAATAGATTACAGCATATGCGAGCCGTTTTGAGGCAGTGTTTCTGTGTAACCATCCAAAAGGACCAAAAATGTCTTGTGCAGCTGCAGCCAGGTGCATAAAAATGCCAGCGTTATTCGTCAAGAAGTAGGTAGCCCGTTATAAATCGGAACAAAATTTTGACGACATACCTGAACGGGGTAAACGCCGCTCAACATCTAAATCGAGTGATAAATTTATTATTGCATAATCGATAATAATGGGATTTGGACAACTTATTAGGTGAAATGCATTTCAGCCTTATATGTATACACGGTACAAATGTATTTTTAACTAATTCGTTTGCATTATCAGAGAAATAGACGACAAGCTCTTATCGAAAAGACTGTACATATATGCAATGAAAATCTATACCTGTATGCATAGTATAAATAGTAAAATATAAATCATGGAATAAATAACAATGATGTTTATTTCGTAATATTTAATATAAAGAGTGGAGAGTTCAGTTGCAGCGAGTGTATCAAGTATGTGTATCAAATATCAAGTATGTGTAAATATAAATTTATCAATCTACAAAAATCTATACTTACAAACGCATGCACAAGTGTGTGTATGTGTAATAATTATATATTCACTACTCACTTCGCAAATAAGACCAAGGAAAATCTATACCTCTTTTCATAGTACAAATTGTAGAATATAATTTACGGAATAAACAGAAATGGTGATTCTTTCGTAGTATTTAATACAAAGAGTGGAAAGTGAGAGTGTTGTACTGTGTGTATTAAGTATGTTTAAATATAGATTTATCAAACTACACTAATCCATGAATAGAAAAGCATGCACAAATGTGTTATATGTGTGATTAATATATATTCACCAATCATTACGTTCTTACATATAACCAAGTAAAACATGTACTGCTTTTGATAGTATGAATAATTGTAGAATATAATTTACGGAATAAACAGAAATGGTGATTCTTTCGTAATATTTAATACAAAGAGTGGAAAGGGAGTGAAGGTTTAGTGTGTGTAATCGAGTATTAAGTATGTTTAAATATAAATTTATCAATCTACAGAAATCTATGTGTGCAAACGCATGCACAAATGTGAGTATGTGTGATGATTATATATTCACTACCGACTTCGAAGATATGACCAAGGAAAATCTATACCTCTTTTCATAGTACAAATTGTAGAATATAATTTACGGAATAAACAGAAATGGTGATTCTTTCGTAATATTTAATACAAAGAGTGGAAAGGGAGTGAAGGTTTAGTGTGTGTAATCGAATATTAAGTATGTTTAAATATAAATTTATCAATCTACAGAAATCTATGTGTGCAAACGCATGCACAAATGTGAGTATGTGTGATGATTATATATTCACTACCGACTTCGCAGATAAGACCAAGGAAAATCTATACCTCTTTTCATAGTACAAATTGTAGAATATAATTTACGGAATAAAAAGAAATGGTGATTCTTTCGTAATATTTAATACAAAGAGTGGAAAGGGAGTGAAGATTTAGTGTGTGTAATCGAGTATTAAGTATGTTTAAATATAAATTTATCAATCTACAGAAATCTATGTGTGGACACGCATGCACAAATGTGAGTAAGTGTGATCATTATATATTCACTACCGACTTCGCAGATAAGACCAAGGAAAATCTATACATATTTTCATAGTACAAATTGTAGAATATAATTTGCGGAATAAACAGAAATGGTGATTCTTTCGTAATATTTAATACAAAGAGTGGAAAGGGAGTGAAGGTTTAGTGTGTGTAATCGAGTATTAAGTATGTTTAAATATAAATTTATCAATCTACAGAAATCTATGTGTGGAAACGCATGCACAAATGTGAGTAAGTGTGATCATTATATATTCACTACCGACTTCGCAGATAAGACCAAGGAAAATCTATACATATTTTCATAGTACAAATTGTAGAATATAATTTGCGGAATACACAGAAATGGTGTTTCTTTCGTAATATTTAATACAAAGAGTGGAAAGGGAGTGAAGGTTTAATGTGTGTAATCGAGTATTAAGTATGTTTAAATATAAATTTATCAATCTACAGAAATCTATGTGTGCAAACGCATGCACAAATGTGAGTATGTGTGATGATTATATATTCACTACCGACTTCGCAGATAAGACCAAGGAAAATCTATACATATTTTCATAGTACAAATTGTAGAATATAATTTACGGAATAAACAGAAATGGTGATTCTTTCGTAATATTTAATACAAAGAGTGGAAAGGGAGTGAAGGTTTAGTGTGTGTAATCGAGTATTAAGTATATTTAATTATAAATTTATCAATCTACACTAATCTATGAATAGAAACGCATACACAAATGTGTATATGTGTGATTAATACACACCCAAGAGCCAAAATCATACACATCAAATTTTTAACGAATTTTCATTTGATTTATATCTAACTATGAGTGTAGCATCATTAAAAGTGATCCAAATTTAAAGTTTTTTGGTCATTCACTAGTAAATACTATCAAAAGCATTCCTAATAATTTTCACCAAAATATTTTAAGAACTTTTTGAGAAATCACATTTCAAGTTTCAACATTTTATTAAAAATACCGTTCTGAGAGAGAAGCATTCGAAGTTTATGAAAGGAACTTTAACTGTTAAAAAATTAAAATACCTGTTTAAAATTCCCCACACTTTCTTGCTTCAAAACTTTCTAATTGCCAAGTTGCTAATTATTAAAAATACTAGAAAAATTTTTAAACTAATCTTGATAAAAATTTATAAAGTTTTGTCCAAAAAGGCTCTAATTTCACAACTTCCGGTTCCGAAGTCGCTACTTCCGTTTTGTTTCGACAGCTGTCACTGATGTTTAAACAGCGTGTCACTTTTCTTTAAAATGCCCTAGAGACAAAACAAAAACTGATTTAGAAGCCTAAAAGTTGAAAGTTTACAATAGAGAAATAAAATAAAAATTTTGATTTTTGGCAAAAAAGGACGGATAACTTAATGAGTACCGCTAAGGTAAAAGAACGGCTTTCCTCAAGTGTGTCTTTGTAATTTAGAAGAAGGGAAAAAACAGGTACAGAAAACCCATAAACTTTACTTACCACATCCAGAGGTACAGTTTAAAAATTTGGAGTACACTGTCACCACGAGCTTTAAGTGCTCCAGTTACCTTTAACGAACGCGGCGGTTCTTAAGAAGAGTGGAGCTTCGAACCCACAACCTTTCAGTTACCTCATCGTTCGCTTTGCAGACTGAGCTTTATAGCACACATGAATTGTAAAGAAATAGTATTATAAAGTTGTGTGTAATAGAATTTTGTGACAGATTAAATCTCCTATATTATCCCCTAAGTTATCTGTCCACCTATCCTCGAATTCATGAAGCGGTTGTGCCTTGAATGGATAGAGGCAGCCATATTGGATTCTCGATGAGTAACGGTTACCAACGTTTGAAATCTATTCCAGCATACGATTAAATTTATTCATTTGGCACCTAATAAATAGGTAAAAATAACATATTTTTCTAGTATTATGACGTCATTCCTTTAGACGGTTATGAACGAGTTCAACTCGCAATCGAATCTTGCTTCATAATGCGAGCAAACGAGTTCCGCTCGTGGGCAAAATTTTGATCGAAATGGTTAGAAACGAGCACTACTCGCGTAGTGAAAATTTTTCCCAATACGCGCTGACGAGCTGAGCTCGTTCACCGTTATTATTCTGCATTGATTATGTTACAAACGATTCCGACTCGCGAAATTTAATTAGTTTTACTGCCTACATATGGCAGTACGGGTTCCATAAATTTCTTTTCATAATGAAGAGGGATTTTATTTTTTACCTTCTTCTTCTTATGCGTTATTTTGGTGCGTGTTTTAGGGTGTTTGTAAAGTAAAATGGCTGAAAATCGAAAGTTACATAATTATGATGATGATTATAATTGTGATACAGAAAGTTTATTAAGTTTTGAGTCTGATGAAGACTTTGATCACAGTATATCAAGCTCAAAACACGATTCAAGGTTCATAAAGTTTTACATTAGTTGTATTTATTTAGTCCTTTCAATTTAATATTTATAATTAACTATTATTATTTATATAATTGATTATAATCATTTATAATTTACTATTTAATAATTAGCATTTATTAATTATTTTAAAGTGCGTAAAAACTGTTATTTATGTATTACAAATACTTTAAGAAATTTTTAAAACGCGTGAGGCGAGCTATCTACGGCATCGCCAAAGAAGGGTGACATTTTCGGAAAAACGGCTGGGGAAAACAGCTGCCACTTTCGACTACTGTTTACTCGTAATGCTGCGCGAATTAAGTAAACGAAAACTTCTCGTTTAGCTAACCGTCAAAGGGTTAACCATCTCATTTAATCATTTCTTATTTTAAATTACCTAAATATCGTCTGCATTATTTTCGTAAATTTTAGATATTACGAATTTAGATACTACAGAAATAATTTTCTTTTATATTTAGCTTATTCTAAATATTTGGTATAAATATGCTTCATATCACAGCAAAAAATACTGTCGTCTTGAAAACGTTCAAAATACACCCCTTCCTCTTTTTCGAGATTTTAATGCCATTATTTCAAGCCCTATTTTCCTCGGGTTAGAGCAGGCTATTACATTTATCAATTTATCACATAAATAGGTAAAAATAACATTTTTTCTAGATTTATGACGTCATTACTTTAACCATCTCCTTTAATCATTTCTTATTTTAAATTACTTAAATATCGTCTGCATTATTTTTATACGTTTTAGATATGACGTAAATAATTTTCTTTTATATTTGGCTTAAATAATAGATTAGGATAATTTTAAATTTAATCATCGATTATTTTTGGTTGCAATGAAAATTTTATCCCAGATATTAACAACAAATTCTATCTACTTCCTGGGTGTAGTGAAATTCATAGTTTTATTCCTTTACTTCCGTTAATTGCTGTGGCAAAAAAAAAATTTGGAAGAACTTAACGATAATTTCGACGTAGCTAAGAAAACTTTGAATTGTCTTTCTAAATTAATTCAACAGGATTCTAAACTGCATTCACAGTATTGGGACACTTTAGAGGAGTATGAAGATGAATAAATTATTGAGCATGTAGCAGATAATTCTCAGCCAAAAAACAAACTATTATTTTACCTGCCTTATAAAGTACTTTATAATTTTGTAAAATTAAAAATTTTACTAATCCCATCATATGACAGGTTATGTACTAGTGTAATATTATCAAAAAAATATTATTGTATTTAATCTGTCACAATACAATATTTGAAAAAGCTTATAACTTATTTTCGTTTAAAAAAAACATTCTTAATGAATATACACTTAAAGTAGTTAAAAAAAGGAAGAATCTATGTGGGTGAACTCTACAATAGCCGAAATCGTATACTTCGAAAGTTTATAACTGCATGCTGATTATTTCAGCAATTTGTACTCTGATCTTGCACTATTTATCACGGCAATAAAGTTTAAATGCTCGAAATACTTTGCTACACTTTCTAATTAGCGAGAATCCATCTGATCCCCTCATATGACGAGCTATATACTAGTACAGTAATATTGGAAAATATTATTGTATTTAATCTGTCACAATATAATATTTGAAAAAGCTTATAACTTATTTTCGTTTAAAAAAACAATATTAATGGATATACACTTAAAATAGATTAAACAAGGAAGACTGTATGTCGGTGAACTCTACAACAGCCGAATTCGTATACTTCGAAAGCTTAAAACTGCATGCTGATTATTTCAGCAATTTGTACTCTGGTCTTCACTCTTTATCACGGCAATAAAGTTTAAATGCTCGAAATACTTTGCTACACTTTCTAATTAGCGAGAATCCATCTGATCCCCTCATATGACGAGCTATATACTAGTACAGTAATATTGGAAAATATTATTGTATTTAATCTGTCACAATATAATATTTGAAAAAGCTTATAACTTATTTTCGTTTAAAAAAACAATATTAATGGATATACACTTAAAATAGATTAAACAAGGAAGACTGTATGTCGGTGAACTCTACAACAGCCGAATTCGTATACTTCGAAAGCTTAAAACTGCATGCTGATTATTTCAGCAATTTGTACTCTGGTCTTCACTCTTTATCACGGCAATAAAGTTTAAATGCTCGAAATACTTTGCTACACTTTCTAATTAGCGAGAATCCATCTGATCCCCTCATATGACGAGCTATATACTAGTACAGTAATATTGGAAAATATTATTGTATTTAATCTGTCACAATATAATATTTGAAAAAGCTTATAACTTATTTTCGTTTAAAAAAACAATATTAATGGATATACACTTAAAATAGATTAAACAAGGAAGAATGTATGTCGGTGAACTCTACAACAGCCGAATTCGTATACTTCGAAAGCTTAAAACTGCATGCTGATTATTTCAGCAATTTGTACTCTGGTCTTCACTCTTTATCACGGCAATAAAGTTTAAATGCTCGAAATACTTTGCTACACTTTCTAATTAGCGAGAATCCATCTGATCCCCTCATATGACGAGCTATATACTAGTACAGTAATATTGGAAAATATTATTGTATTTAATCTGTCACAATATAATATTTGAAAAAGCTTATAACTTATTTTCGTTTAAAAAAGCAATATTAATGGATATACACTTAAAATAGATTAAACAAGGAAGACTGTATGTGGGTGAACTCTACAATTCGTATTCTTCGAAAGCTTAAAACTGCATGCTGATTATTTCAGCAATTTGTACTCTGGTCTTACACTCTTTATCACAACGATAAAGTTTAAATGTCCGAAATAGTTTCCTCCGCTTTCTAATTAGCGAGAATCCATCTGCACGATGAAGTTGCTCTGTAAATCAGTCTCTTCAGCACGTGATCGCCAATTAAACTGGCAGGTGAATAAATAACAATCATGCCATCTCAGTGTTGTCCCCCAAGTCCTGTTGACATGGGAAATCTGGCAGTGGGAGCCCCTGCTTCCGGGTGCTACCCACGTGAAAGTGTAGGAACCTTTTTCGTGTCTTTTACTGACGTTGACACATGCCTCGCAAACCCACTGGTTGTTCCACTGACCCCTCTGGAAAGGTTCCAAGGAGGGGTGGGTCGGGAGTCATCAGGGTTGTCGTTCGTGATGTTTATCAGTGGATTACTTCGAGAGAAGCTTCTCTATTTAGAATGTTTCTGTCGAGGGTCGTTTAACTTCTTCAACATGTTACGGGTGATTCGAACTATTGTTTGTAACCCGCTAGATGCGTTAGTAGATTTATTTTTTATTCTTTTTGGTTACCTAGGATTACGCAATATGTTTTTTTTTCTATTTGGTTGCTCATATTTAAATTATGATTTGAATTATTGACAGAAATATTTTTGTCGAATATATATTTATGAATATTTAAATATAACTTATTATAGACTACAAAGAGTAAAGAAATGGAAAATTTATACAATTTATAACATTATGTCCTGAGTAATAGTTAACTGTCATTATTACATCCTACATCAAATTATGATTTACATTATTAATGACAGAAATATTTTTGCCCAATTTATATTTATTAATATTTAAATATAACTTATTATAGACTACAAAGAGTTAAAAAATGGAAAATTTATACAATTTATAATATTATGTCCTAATTAGTAATCAGCTGCCATTATCACATCCTACATCAAATTACGATTTACATTATTAATGACACAAATATTTTTGCCGAATAATATTTATGAATATTTAAATATAACTTATTATAGACTACAAAGAGTTAAAAAATGGAAAATTTATACAATTTATAATATTATGTCCTAATTAGTAATCAGCTGCCATTATCACATCCTACATCAAATTACGATTTACATTATTAATGATAGAAATATTTTTGACGAATATATATTTATGAATATTTAAATATAAGTTATTATAGACTACAAAGAGTTAAAAAATGGAAAATTTATACCATTTATAAAATTATGTCCTAATTAGTAATGAACTGTCATTATTATATCATACATCAAATTACGATTTCCATTATTAATGACAGAAATATTTTTGACGATTATATATTTATGAATATTTAAATATAACTTATTATAGACTAAAAAGAGCTAAAAAATGGAAAATTTATACAATTTATAACATTATGTCCTAATTAGTAATCAACTGTCATTATTATATCATACAATTAATATTTTATATTTTTAATGACACAATTATTTTTGCCGAATAATATTTATGAATATTTAAATATAACTTATTATAGACTACAAAGAGCTAAAAAAATGGAAAATTTATACAATTTATAATATTATGTCCTGAGTAATAGTTAACTGTCATTATTACATCCTACATCAAATTATGATTTACATTATTAATGACAGAAATATTTTTGCCCAATTTATATTTATTAATATTTAAATATAACTTATTATAGACTACAAAGAGTTAAAAAAATGGAAAATTTATACCATTTATAAAATTATGTCCTAATTAGTAATGAACTGTCATTATTATATCATACATCAAATTACGGTTTCCATTATTAATGACAGAAATATTTTTGACGAATATATATTTATGAATATTTAAATATAAGTTATTATAGACTACAAAGAGTTAAAAAATGGAAAATTTATACAATTTATAATATTATGACCTAATTAGTAATGAACTGTCATTATTATATCATACATCAAATTACGGTTTCCATTATTAATGACAGAAATATTTTTGCCGAATATATATTTATGAATATTTAAATATAACTTATTATAGACTACAAATAGTTAAAAAAAGGGAAAATTTATACAATTTATAACATTATGTCCTAATTAATAGTCCACTGTCATTATTGCATCCTTCATCAAATTATGATTTACATTATTAATGACAGAAATATTTTTGCCGAATATATATTTAGGAATATTTAAATATAACTTATTATAGACTACAAAGATCTAAAAAAATGGAAAATTTATACAATTTATAATATTATGTCCTAATTAGTAATCAACTGTCATTATTATATCATACATCAAATTATGATTTATATTTTTAATGACAGAAATATTTTTACTGAATATATATTTATGAATATTTAAATATAACTTATTATAGACTACAAAAAGAAAAAAAAATGGAAAGTTTATACAGTTTATAACATTATGTCCTAATTAGTAATCAACTGTCATTATATCATACATCAAAATATGATTTACATTATTAATGACAGAAATATTTTTGCCGAATAATATTTATGAATATTTAAATATATTTTATTATAGGCTACAAATAGTTTAAAAAATGGAAAATTTATACAATTTATAACATTATGTCCTAATTAGTAATCAACTGTCATTATTATATCCTACATCAAATTATGATTTACATTATTAATGACAGAAATATTTTTGCCCAATATATATTTATTAATATTTAAATATAACTTATTATAAACTATAAATAGTTAAAAAAATTGAAAATTTATTCAATTTATAACATTTTATGCCTTAATCAAAAATGAAACGCATGAAGCCAATCTTCGGCGAATCAAACCGAAGCAACGACTTTAGTTTTTATTGCGTAATCATCACACTTACTTGAAATAAAAGCTCTGTCAAATCTTTTATTTTTACTCTATTTAATTCTTAGGAAAAGTAAAACATCTGAAATTGAAATTCGTCTTCAATTTAAAGTGGAAATTGACTTTTGTCAACTCAACAACTAACGCTGAAGTGATAAACCAGAAATTTTCCACAACACCAGAAATACATTCGAAAACTTTTTCGATGAAATTTAAAAAGTTATGCGGGAGGAAGGAAAACTTTTATTTATGTCAGTACGCTTTTCATTCATAATTCATGTTTCGCCCAAAATCGAATTTTGGATTCATAAAGGCAGTTGTCAATTACCTTGGAAACAAAGACTACTGCGTTCGAAATCGAAGCTATGACAAATGTTACGGAAATAGAATAAATTTTTTTACTACATATGAGGTACGCGAAGTAAAACTACTGTTTGAAAAGCTTTTTGTTTTAAATCAAACTTAAATTTTTAGTAAATATTGAAGTTAATATATGCAAATTCTGAAGCTTTGTTAAATTATATATGACATAAAGAAAAGATTTTTTTGTGTTCTGTGTATGGTTTGTTGTCTTTGGATTCATCGTGTTCCATGTTAGTTTATAACAGCATATAGCCCGTCATATGACGGGGTCAGTAAAATTTTTAATTTACCAGAATTCTCAAGTACTCTATGAGGCAGGTAAAGTAATGGTTTGTTTTTCGGTTGTGAATTACATGGTACAAGATCAATGATTTGTTTATCTTCATACTCCTCTAAAGTCCTACGATACAGTGAATGCAATTTAGAATCACGTTGAATTCATTTAGTAAAACCGTATGGTTATGTATAAAAAATAAACCCCTAAAGAACAAACTTCTTGATTTTCATACATATATAACTTAAACGCTAGATACTTATTGGTCTGGGGAATAGACTTTGTTCCATGACAGTTTATAACAGCATATAGCCCGTCATATGACGGGGTCAATAAAATTTTTAATTTTCCAGAATTGTACTCTATGAGGCAGGTAAAATAATGATTTGTTTTGGCTGAGAATTATCTGGTACACGCTCAATAATTTGTTTTCTTCATATTCCTCTAAAGTCTCTCAATACAGTGAATACAGCTTAGAATAACTTCGAATTCATTTAGTCAAACCGTGTGTTATATATAAGAACAAACTTCTTGATTTTTGTAGACATATAACTTAAACCCTAGATACTTATTAGTCTGGGGAATAGACTTTTAGACTTTTATGAAAAGTGTTTGTTGTTAATACCAGTGATAAAATTTTCATTGCAATAATAGATGATCGATGATTAAATTTAAAGTTATCACGTATGTCCTAATCTATTAATTAAGCCAAATATACAAGAAAATTATTTACGTAATATCTAAGTTCAGTGACAAAATGTATAAAAAAAATAAAGACAATATTTAAATAATTTAAAATAAGAAATCATAAAATGAGATGGTTAAAGGAATAATACACGGCGAAAAATACTGTCATCTTTAAAACGTTCGAAATATACCCTTTCCCTCTTTTTGAGCGTTTAATGCCATTATTTCAAGCCTTATTTTGCCCGGTTAAGATCAGACGATTAAATTTATCCATTTATCACATAATAAATATGTAAAAATAACATTTTTTTCCGAGCTCGAAAACTCATTTTTTTAGCATTATGAAGTCATTCCTTTAACCTTATCATTTAATCATTTCTTATTTTAAACTATTTAAATATCGTCTGCATTATTTCCCTATATTTTATCACTGAACTTAGATATTGTGTAAATAATTTTATTTTATTTTTGGCTTAAATAATAGATTAGTTACATGTGTGATAGTTTTAATTTTAATCATCTATTATTTTTTGTTGCAATGAAAATTTTATTACCAGTATTGGCAAAAAATTCTATCTACCTCCAGGTTGTAGTGGAAATGATAGTTTCCTTCCTTTATTCTATCAATTATTTTTTCAAAAAAAATGGTAACTAGAACTTAACGATAATTTCAACGTAGCTTAGAAAACGTTGAATTATGTATCTGAGTAAATTCAACATGATTCTAAACTTCATTTACAGTATCGGGAGATTTTAGAGGGCATGAAGATAAACAAATTATTGAACGTGCATCAGATAATTCTCAGCCAAAAACACACCATTTTTTACCTGTCTTCTAGGGTACTTTGCAATACTGGAAATTAAAAATTTTACTGATACCGTCATATGATGTGTTATATGCTAGTATAAACATAATTTGAAATCTGTAATAAAAATATTTATTAAGGAATGAAATTTGAAATTATTAAAAAAAAATAACAAAAAATATCCAAACCCCTCTGTCTAGACGGAGAAAAAACATTTTTGGTAGAGTTAGCGGAGAGTGCAATAACTAAAATGATATATTGTTTTAGCTTCCCAGCAAACAAAATTCGTATATCGTCTAGCAATGTGACTCACTAAAGTTACACAACACATAAACAGTGCAGATGACTTTTTTGTGCTTTCGATTTTTAAGCAACAGTTTCGAAAGAAACAAGCCTGCAGGTCACCTGCAGTTACAACACAAACTGTCTACAGGAAATATTTTTTAATGTACAATAAAAGAAGCTTGTTATAGTGGCACTTTTAATTTGACTCATACACTAATTTTCTTCAGTACGGGGAAAATAAACAGTTTGCTGAACCTGTAATTACTTCCTAAAATGACTGTGTAAAATAAAAAAAAAAACTTTTGATAAGCATTTCAAGGTTTATGTGTTTTTAACAAGAGATGTCTCTCAGAAAGGAATAATTGCTGTAGAAAAAAATAAAGGTTTTTGCAAATGGTTCATTTTTACGCAAACGATAATTTCACTCTGTGAAAATGTTGCCACGCAATAGTGGGTGCACAGTAATGTTGACACAACAAATATATTTACAAATGAAATTCCCTTTATTCACATGACAGTTTTGTAATATTTGTTAACCTCGAAAATATGAAAATCCTTTACTTTTTTGTGAAAATGCTTTTTATTGTTTGTTCTTCTTTCTACAATTATCTTCAAGAGAAAAAACAACCACACGTAAATCAATATGCTTGGTCACGCAATTGAAATTCTAACGCCAGAACATTTTTCTCTAGGATTTAAATGTTCTTTCAAAACATCAGAGATGTTTTTCAGAAATCTTCTGGATTATGCAAATAAAAATTATGTTACAATTTGCTTTTCAGACAGTAGTACATTTAAAACAAACAAAATTGAAGTGTGGTTTTGCATGATTATATTTTTATTTATTTACTTCATAAATGTTGGACATTAGGGCCTAAGTCATTAGTTCACGGGGTGTCCAGTTTTTCTTAACAACATCCTCACAATTACAAAGTGTAGCATACATGTTCAAATGATCCTAGACATCGACTGACTGGTCGAAAATTCAGGAATCCTCCATTCCAATTTTGTAGAGGTATACATATTCATAAAATACTCTGTATATCTCATAAAAATATGTGTATTTTTTTATAAAAGCAACTAAAGATGGGCGGGGAATCAACAGTCATTTCAAAGAATATTTTAAATACTTTTATGTAAACTATAAGCTTCAATTTATCTAGTCCTAAAAAATTAATGCTGTTAGCAATGAAATTAGTTTTAATAATTAAATACAGAAATTAAACTTTATATTTCATTTAAAGCGAGAATGTTCTTTTTCTCTTTATTTTTTTTCAATTTCTCATTTAAGTAATCAGTAAATAAAAAATTAAAAATCACAAACGAATATAAATCTCCAAACGATATTATTTTATTAGCTATTGCCATAGATATGAATAATATTTTTATTTAAAAAATCGCAGTGAGAATCTCAAAACCTAATTTCTGGTTCTTTAGCGTACATATTTGCATGCACATAAAATTGTGCTCAGTTTTTTAACAATGTCCGTTATAGCTCATAAAACAATAATTATGATTTTTTTATTTTTTCAAAATCCACTAGAGATGTACATACAATTAAAAATCCTCTGAAAGAATATTTTTCAAATGCTTTTATGTACGAAATATAAGCTATAAGCTTCAATTTATCTAGTCCCAAAATTGATGTTGCTAACAATGTAATTAATTTTAATAACAAAATAAAGAAAATAAACTTTGTACTTAAAGCTAGAATGGTATTTTTCTCTTTTACTTTCAATTTCTCATTTAAGTAATCTGTAAATAGAAATTAAAATTCCCAAAGGAATCCAAACGATTTTATTTTATTAGCTATTGCCATAGATATTAATAATATTTTTATCTAAGAATCGTAGGGAGAAACTCAATTAAAAACTTATTTCTGTTTCTTTAGTTTACAACTTTGCATGCACAGAAAATCGTGTGGAATATTTTGACAATTCTCGTTATAGCTCATAAAAAAGTTATTATTATTATTTTTTATTTTTGCAAAATCCACTAGAGATGTACATATGATTAAAAATCCCTTCAAAGAATATTTTTCAAATGCTTTTATGTATGAAATATATGTTAAGCTTGAATTTATCTAGTCCCAAAAATGTTGCTAACAATGTAATTATTTTTAATAATTAAATACAGAAAATAAATTTTATATTTCATTTAAAGCGAGAATGTTCTTTTCATCTTTATTTTTTTTCAATTTCTCATTTAAGTAATCAATAAATAAAAAATTAAAAATCCCAAAGGAATAGAAATCTCCAAACGATTTTATTTTATTAGATATTGCCATAGATATTAATAATATTTTTATTTAAAAAATAGCAATGATAAACTCAATTAAAAACTTATTTCTGTATCTTTAGTTTACATCTTTGCATTCACAGAAAATCGTACGCAATTTTTTAACAATTCTCGTTATAGCTCATAAAATAATTATTATTATTTTTTTATTTTTGCAAAATCCACTAGAGATGTACATACAATTAAAAATCCTCTCAAAGAATATTTTTTAAATTCTTTTATGTACGAAATATAAACTATAAGCTTCAATTTATCTAGTTCCAAAAATTAATGTTGCTAACTGTTGTAATGTACATACAACCTAAACACCAGTGTTCGTTACAAGGGGGAAACACAGAATGAATATAATACCTTATATAGATTCAAACATTTATTCTATACATTTATTTACAAAAATACTTGGTTAACATAATCAATCATTTATATTTTCTATTTACAGACTAATTATCCCACAACTCTTTATAAGGAATTAATATCATTAATAGAGGCCTAAGTCAAATGACTGTAAATATTCTTTATACAGTACCTCCATTCAAGTCACAGGGGAGCAGGCAGGGGCTTTCCTCACGGGCATACGGTACGAGTTGGTGATGGTGAGCGGGGCGGTGTCAGTCCGGGCGCACGGAACGAGCTGGTGCTAGTGGATCCTTGTTCCACTTCTCTCGACTGCCCACGTCTAACTCTCAGCTCTCAGCTCTCCCTCCAAAAACTTCACCTAGGTCCCAACGCCCCTCCTTTTCTTGTCCAATCCCTTCCTTCGGGAAAATTTTCCCACATCAAATGCCCTTCGAGAGTGCAGGTGGGCTCATTAAAGTAGCCCCTTTTTGTTCAGGCTGACATTACATTTTAACTCCTGCTCCCATAATTCACGCTTACAGTTCTGTGCGAGCTTGACCGTTAAGCTGTCATTCCGTGAAGTATCCTCTCTGCAGGGGTCCCTAAACTTGACGTAAATAATTGGGGTCTTAAATTCGTCAAGGAAAATCCTCCCACGGCTATGCATGCACGTGCACATCACCGTGAGAAAGTACCTCGGTACACTAACAATGTAATTATTTTTAATAATTAAACATAGAAAATAAACTTTGTACTTAAAGATAAAATTGTCTTTTTTCTATTTTATTTTCAATTTTTTAATTAAGTAATCTGTAAATAGAAATTAAATATCATATAAGAATAGAATTCTGCAAACGATTTTAGTGTATTTCCTATTGCCATAGATATAAATTATATTTTTATTTAAAAAATCACAGAGAAAAACTCGATTAAAAACTTATTTATGTTTCTTTAGTTTACATCTTTACACGCTCATACAATGGTATGCAGCTTTTTAACAAGGCCCATTATAGTTCATAAAACAATCATTATTATTACTTTTGCAAAATTCACTAAAGATGTACAGATAATTAAAAATTCTTTGAAAGAATATTTTTAATACTTTTATGTAGGAAATATAACAATTTATAACAATTAATAACAATTAATAACAATTTAATTATTTTTAATAATTAAATGCAGAAAATAAACTTTGTACTTTATTTTGAGTGAGAGTGTTCTTTTAATTTATATAAAATTAATTTCTGTTGCTTTTGTTTATACCTTAAGAAATTCGATTTTTTTCCAAAATCCACGGAAGACATACATGCAATTGAAATACTGTAAAAGAAAGTTTTAAAATGATTTTATGTAAAAAATATGAATAATAAGCTGAAATAAAACTAGTCCCAAGAGATTAACGTTGCCAATATTGTAATTATTTTTAACAATTAAACAGATAAAAAAAGTTTGTACTTCATTTAAAGCGAGAATATTCTTTTTTTTATATTTTTTCAATTTTTTATTTATGTAATCTGTAAATAGAAATTAAAAAATATAAAGAAACAGATTTCTGCAAATGAAATTTTTTACTAGCTATCATAATTTCAAATTTAATTTCTGCTGTTCTATTTTCTTTTTATGACTCGCCTGCCTGCTGTTGTCATAGTAATACATAGCATTTTTATTCTTAAAAATCAAAGCAATAAAGTAATTGTAAAACTCACTCCTGTTATTTTAGTTTACATCATTTGTATGCGCATGTAATTGTGAGGAATATTTTAACAATACTCGTTATAACGCATAAAAAATTTAGATTTAATTTCTAAATGCCAATGAAAATGAACATACAATTAAAAATTCTTTTAAAGAATAATACAAAAGTTATTTTATGTAGGAAACATAAATTTTAAACTTAAATTTATCTATTCTGAAAATTAAACTGCCGACAGTGTAATTATTTTTTATTAATTAAAGACAAAAAAATGCCTTTTATCTGAAGAGCGAATGTTCTTTTCCTCTATAATTTGTTACCTTCTCATTTAACTAATCTGTAAAAAGTAATTTAAAAAAACACAACTTTGTAAAAGATTTTTTACTGGCTAAGATATTTTCAAATTTAATTTCTATTGTTCAATTTTCATTTTACGATTTCAAAATCTCGTCTGCGTGATGTTACCATGGTGATGCACGATATTTTTATTTTTAAAAATATACTCATCTATTTTTAACAAGCACTTGATATGTGAGATCTCCAAATGCTGTTTAGATGAAGTGTGTGCTATGAAATTTTATGTAAGAGAAGCATTCGCTGAATGAAATATTGCCAAATGTTCAAAACGCAATCCTTGAAATAAATCTTTTTGTTCCCTTTAAACAGTAGTACTTTATTCAATGTTTGCATTGTTTTATTTTTCATTTTTTAGTAAAAGAAAATTGAATTGAAATATCGGCTTGATATAAATAATTAAATTTTAAGAACAATTTTTCTGAAAAAAAAAGGAATTTCAAATTATTTTTTTAAATTTTTTTATTTTCTGATATTATTCTTTACTCTCTGAAATTTGCGAATCAGTCTGAAGTCACTTTGTGACGTTACTTAGACGTCAGATTGCGGATATTATGCGAACAAAAGATCAAGCTGACGTCACAACGAACATGTGAACCGACTAGCAACGTCCAGAATAAGCCCCAATGAATCCTTTTCTGTAAATCGCTATCATAGAGACAAATAATGTTCATCGCTGTTCGATTTCGAACAGAATAATTTATAAATACACATTTAATAAAGCACACAAAGAACTATTTTTAAAAATATAAGGCAATTTGTCGCAACTTCACGAACTACTACAATGCTCTTCCCATTCATTTTCATGTTTACAACAGCCAATAGACAAACAATAAACTGCCCTTCCGTTTTAAACTAAAGCTAGAATTGTAATAATTTGAGAATTTGCCCTACTGCGTGAAATCGCTTTATTAGTCATAGTTTTTTCCATTAAAAAGTTTTAATAAATATCATGGTAAGTTATGTTTTAATAGACTACAAAAGTCATTGAACAAATAATTTCTTTAGCAGATCAATAATTCTGAACTTAAATGTATGTTTTCTTTCACTTTAAAAAAAATAAATAAAGCTTTTGCTAAATGCTATTTTGCAAGCGAATTTTGAAAGCGTTAGCATGATATTAATCAAATACTTAATATTTTATTTTACATACTCAATGATTTAACTGTGAATCGTTGCCATAGTGATAAATAAACTTCATTATCGTTTGCATTTTAATAGAATAACTTACAAATATACATTTTATGAAGCATGCAAGGCATGCAAGTTTGAAGTATTAGTCACGCTCTCTTTCTTTAAAAACTCATATTAAAATTCATGAAAGTTATTTTTTTTAATAAAGTAGGTATGTCATGGGCGATTTTTTCATGAGATCAATATTTCTGAACCTAAAGATATTTTTTAGATCATTTCAAAATCATTAATTTAAAAATTATAATAAAGTCATTGCTAAATGCTATTGTGTAAGTATATTTTGAAAGAACTCTCATGTTATTAATCAAACACTTAATATTTTATCTTACATTATCAATAATTCGTCTGTGAATTGTTACCATAGCAACAAATAAACTTCATTATCCTTTGCTTTTGGACAGAATAATTTAGAAACATACTAAAAAATGTTTTATAAAGCATGCAAAGAGAACTATTTTGAAATATTAGTCACAGTCTCTTCCTTTAAAAATTCTTAATAATTAGTATGGAATGTTATAGTTTGATTACACTAGATAAGTCATTGACGAAATAATTTCATTATGAAATCAATATTTCTGATCTTAAAGGCATTTTTTCTCTCAATTTAAAATCATTAAGGTATCCGTCTATGTTCGGAGAACTTTTTTGTTTAAACGTAGAAACTAGTTCATGGTTTTAAATTTTTAGATTAACTTTTTTATATTATCATAGAGAATTGCACTTAAAAAATTTATATTCCTCGAGAAGTTTTATAAAATTTTTAATAAATGGAGAGAATATAGTAAAAAAATCGTATTTTTTCAAAAGGTCTAATTTTTTTTATAAATTATTACAATATATTTTGAGGCAACACATTTCTTGTACACTAGACTAGTGAATCACCTAAAATCTTTGCTTAATTTACAGTTGGTAAAAAATTTTGGTTCTTCGAAATCATACACATAGAATTTTTAACGTATTTTCATTACCTTTATATCTAACTATGAGTGTAACATCATTAAAAATTATCCCAATTTAAAACTTTTAGATCATTTACTAGTAAATACTATCAAAAGCATTCATAATAGTTTTAAACAAAATATTTGAAGAACTTTTTGAGAAATCACATTTCAAGATTCAACATTTTATTAAAAATACCGTTCTGAGAAAAACGCATTTGAAGTTTATGAAAGCAACTTTAACTATTAAAAAATTAAAATACATGTTTAAAATTCTCCACATTTTCTTGCTTCAAAACTTTCTAATTGCCAAGTTCCTAATTATTAAAAATACTAGAAATATGTTTAAACTAATCTCCATGAAAATTTAAAAATTTTGTCCAAAAAATTCTCTTTAAAAAGCTTTAAATTCACAACTTCAGGTTCCGAAGTAACTACTTCTGTTTCGTTTTGACAGCTGTCGCTGATGTTTAAATAGCTGTAACTTTTCTTTAAAATGCCGTAGAGTCAAAACAAAAACAGATTTAGAAGCCTAAAAGTTTAAATTTTACAATAACGAAATAAAAAAATATGAATTTTGGCAAAAAAATGACGTTTTTAACGTAGACGGATGCCTTAATTAAAAAATATATAACGCTATTTCTAAATGCTATTTTGCAAAGAATTTTACATATTTTACTTTACATACTCAAGAATTCTTCTGCTAGTAGTTACCATAGTAAATAAATAAATTTCATTATAGTTTTCTTTTTACCAGAATAATTCATTGGCATATATTTGAAAAGCCTGCACCGAGAACTATTTTACAATATTATTTGTATTCTTTTCTTTTATAAGTTCTTAATAAATATCATGGTATTATATTTATTAATAAATGAAATAAGTCATTGGTCAAAATATATCTCCCTGAAATCAATATTTCTCAATATATAGATAGTTTTTTCTTTATTTAAAATAATAAAGCTAATGAGAAAATGCAAATTTGTCAGTGAATATTAAAAAGGCTAATGAGTTCTTAATCAAATTGTCAGTATTTTATTTTACATTCTTATCAGTCGTCGTCAACAAATCATTACCATAGTGATTAAATAAACTTTATTATCGTTTGCTTTTCAACAGAATAATTCATAGACATATAACTGAGGAGAATACATGAAGATCTATTTAAAATATTATTTGTAGTTTTTTCTTTAATAATTATATTAAAATTAAAAACCATGGTATATTATATTTTAATAAACGAGATAAAATATTAGTTAAAGAATTCATTGATTTAATTCTCAATAAATATCATGAACTCTTTTAAAATTTTAATAAATATTAGGATATTTTTTATCAACCAAAAAAAGTCATCTGTCATATAATTTATTCGGTTTATTCTTTATAAATATCACGAATTCTATAAAAATTATTAATAAATATTGTGGTATGTTTTTAATAAATAAGATAAGTCACTGGCTAAATATTTCATCTGTTTTATTATTTTCTGTTTTTATTTCTTTTGATATATTGCATACTACTCATCCATATATGGAATACATTTTTCATGAAATATTCCAAGTATTTTCCAGTAGAAACTTAAAGTTTCTCAACATAAAGACCGTAATTCTGATTTTGGAGTATATAATATGGAAAAAATAAAGTGTCAACAGACTGTCTTTTAAAACATTTTTTAAAACAGCAAATTACATTTTAATCTTTAATTTAACTGATGTTTTAGATTTTGTAGAATTTGTTGAGCGTCTGATTATTGTTACCATGGTAATAAACAAAGCACTTCCATTTCAGCCTTCTTTATAGGTAATTCATTTTATTATACTTTCATTTTATTATACCTCTCAACCTATAGATAGTTTTTCAACAATTTAAAAAAAATGAAGCCAATGGGAAAATGCCATTTTGTCAGAGAATATTGAAAAAGCTAATGAGTTCTTAATCAAATGGTCAGTATTTTATTTTACATACTTAATCAGTTTCCAACAAATCGTTACCATAAAAATTAAATAAACTTTATTATAGTTTGCTTTTCAACAGAATAATTCATATACATATAATTGAGAAGAATACATGGAGATCTACTTAAATTATTACTTGTAGTCTTTTTCTTTAATAATTATATTAAAATTAAAAACCATGGTACGTTATATTTTAATAAACGAGATAAAATCTTGGTTAAAGAATTCATGAATTGAATTCTCAATAAATATCACGAACTCTTTTAAAATTTTTAATAAATATCAGGATATTTTTTTTTATCAAACGAGGAAAGTCATCGGTCAAATAATCCATTCGGTTTACCCGTTATAAATATCACGAATTCTATAAAAGTTATTAATAAATATGGTGGTATGTTTTTTAATAAATAAGATAAATCACTGGTCAAATATTTCATCTGTTTTATTATTTTCTGTTGCTTTTATGTCTTTTGATACATTGAATACTTCTGATCCATATCAGGCGATTTCACGAAGTAGGGCAAATTCTCAAATTATGACAGTTCTGGCTTTAGTTTCAAACGGAAGGGCAGTTAGTTTATTGTTTGTCTATTGGCTGTTGTAAACATGAAAATGAATGGGAAGGGCATTATAGTAGTTCGTGACGTTGCGAAAAATTGCCTTATACGGAATACACTTTCTTGAAATATTCTGTTATAAACAATATTTTCTACTAGAAACTTAAAATTTCTCAACATAAAGACCTTAATTCTGATTTTGAAGTCTATAATCTAGAAAAAAATAAAGTGACAACAGACTATCTGGAAAACATTTTTTTAAACAGCAAATTATATTTTAATCTTTAATGTAACTGATGATTTAGAATTTGTACAATAGGTTGAGCATCTGATAGATGTTACCATGGTTTTTAACTAAACACTTCCATTTTAGCCTTCGTTATGGGTAGTTCATTTTATTATACTTACATAAAAATGATTTTGATAATAATGTAATTCATTCTTATAATTTAATTGTCATCATTAACTATATAAACTATAATATATAACTATATATTACATCATTGCATGTATATAAATATATATATATATATATATATATACATATATATATATATATATACATATATATATATATTATATATATATATTATATAAATATATATATATATATATATATATATATATATATATGTGTGTGTGTGTGTGTGTGTGTGTGTGTGTGTGTGTGTGTGTGTTTGTGTTAGGCTAAGAGCCTGATAAGAAAAATTAGAAAGATAAATTTCCAGTCTTTAATGTTTCATTTTATGTCGCCTGACACTGAAGGATTAACGTTTTGAAATGAATGTTATATTTATTTCAAAATTCAAACTAATTTTTAGGTTAAATTACACTTTTATGTATGCAATTTCAAAAATTAATTTATTCATTGCTATAAAACAACAGACAGATTTAAATTTTATGTTCATCATTGACTTTAGAAACAGAATATAAAAATAAAGGAATTGATTTTGGAGATTTCTTAGTAATATATAGCGAATACAAAGAAAATTAATTATGCATTTTTATTAATTTAAGATCAATAATAAGGAAAAAGAACTATTTCAAGACGATTTGAAGGCGGTTTTATTTAAATAGCAAATGATTCACAAATTAAATATTTTAATATTTATATTTTCGTCTGCTTATCGTTTCTATAGTGATAAATAACACTGACATGTAAGCAATTTCAAAAATAAATTTATTCATTAATATAAAAAAGTAACAGATTTTAAATTTAATATTCATAATTGACTTTAGAAACAGAATATAAATATAAAAGAATTATATTTGGTGATTTCTTAGAAATATATAACGAATACATAAAAAATTAATTATGCGTTTTTATCAATTTAAGATCAATAACAAGGAAAAAGAACTATGTCAAGACGATTTTATTTAAATAGCAAATGATTTACAAATTAAATATTTTAATATTTGTATTTTCGTCTGCTTATCGTTACCATAGCGATAAATAACACTGACATGTAAGCAATTTCAAAAATAAATTTATTCATTGATATAAAAAAGTAACAGATTTTAAATTTAATATTCATCATTGACTTTAGAAACAGAATATAAAAATAAAAGAATTACATTTGGCAATTTCTTAGTAATATATAGCGAATACAAAGAAAATTAATTATGCATTTTTATTAATTTAAGATCAAAAATAAGGAAAAAGAACTCTGTCAAGACGATTTGAGGACGATTTGATTTAAATAGCAAATTATTTACAAACTAATTATTTTAATATTTATATTTTCGTCTGCTTATTGTTTCCATAGTGATAAATAACACTGACATGTAAGTAATTTCAAATATAAATTTATTCATTGTTATAAAACAAGTAACAGATTTAAATTTAATATTCATCATTGACTTTAGAAACAGAACATAAAAATAAAAGAATTATATTTGGCGATTTTTTAGTATATATAGCGAATAGATTGAAAATTAATTATGAATTTTTATCAATTTAAGATCAATAACAAGGAAAAAGAACGCTGTCAAAACGATTTTCAGACGATTTTATTTAAATAGCAAATGATTCACAAATTAAATATTTTAATATTTATATTTTCATCTGCTTATCCTTACCATGGTGATAAATAAAATTTATCCTTGTTTAATTTTTACTAAAAGATATGTATCATTGAAAATCAAATATGAAAAGCTAACTGTAAAGTATTTATTGCTGTCTTTTCTATCTATAAATTCTAAATATATACGACATGTTATTTTTTTAATATTATGGATAAATTGTGATTCGCATTATTCCCAGAATGCCATCTTTCCTATTTTCACAACTGAAATAATTCCGCAAACCCCATTCATTCTAATTTTACTTCATAAACTGCCTGTTTGGCCCCATTCTGTTCCCATCGTTTTCACGACGTCATATTTTTTTCCCTCTCTGTCTCTCCAACATTCCAAGTTTATCTGGCAACAAGAGATGCCACCGATCTCTTTCTTTTCTCTGCTGTAAATTTTATTAATAGAATACTCGGATTCTCTCAAAAGTTTTTTGAGATTTATTTCCAGTGTTTCCAGGAGTGCAGGGAGGAACATTTCATTATTTTTGTTTTGTTTTTCCTTCATCCGAAGAAATGTTGCCCCTAAACATTCTTTTTTTAAATTTGTGATTCTTGTAGTGAAAATGAGTTGACTAATATGTAAAATTGACATATTTCAAACCCTTTGAATTTGATAGATGATTTTCTAACTGTAGAAGGATTAATTAATAAATAATAAAAATTAATAATTTTTTATTATAAATTAACACTAGATTGCCCAAGGCAGTCATTTTGACTGTTTTTTAATTTCATTTAGAAAAGCAATTATGAAATATAATGACACAATTTCTCAGAATTTGGTAACTTTTTCTATAACATATAAATGGGTTTATGAATAATTGTAGTTACTTCCGCCCTCCTTTATTATATAATTCTAAAAATTAATTTTAAACAAATTTCTTTACATATTTGTTATTTTTTCACAATGCAGTCATTTTGACTGTTTTGGGGCAATATAGGTATACAAGAAATCTCGGGCAATCTAGTGTTAATTTATAATAAAATTAATTTCTTTAAAATGTTTAATTAAAATAATTAATAAAAATATTAACTATATCAAATAAACATTTTTTAAACACAAATTGAAATAGTAATTACTTAAATACTAGGCTATGGCCCATCATAACACGGTATCAGTAAAATTTTAAATTTTCCAGAATTGTAAAGTACACTATGAGTAACGTGACCATTTATTTTTTTACTCAAAACGGGGCATTGGTTTATATAGGTCAAATCATAGGTAGTCAATGAAAAATAAACAACACTTTTTTAAAGTTATTTATTCAGAAAATATTAGTTGGCTTAATAGTTACGAATTACAAAATATAGGTACCCAAGATGTTTAGTTATATTTATATTTAACATAAGAACAAATTTGTTTTAATATAGCTGTTGACGATTTCAAGTAAGAATGAAACTCTTGGCAGGTTTATATATATGTATGTATATATATTATGTATTATGTATGTAATATGTATATAATATAAATATGTATTTTTGTGTGTGTTTTATATATATATATATTATATATTTATTAATATGTATATATGTATGTATATATATATAATATTTATGTATATATAATATATATATGTATATATATATAATGTATATATATATATATGTATATATAATATGTATGTATATATATATATGTATATATAATATATGTATTT
>CM063507.1:44214678-44217178 GCA_032207245.1 Pardosa pseudoannulata | reverse complement strand
TAAATAAGTACAAATCACTGTTTAACCCAGGTAGGCAAATTATAGCCCACGAAACAATTTTGTGTGGTCTGCCAATGTTACTTATGAATGCCATTATGGTAAATGACAACGTTTGAATCATATTTTAATCCAGAAAGCAAATTACAGGCCACAAAATAATTTTGTGGGGCCTGTCAACATACTTATAAATGTCATTGCGCTAAAAGACTAAGTCTAAATCTTTATTTAAACCGGGCAAATTGCAGCTCACTAAATAATTTTGTGTGGTCTGCTAGTGATACTTAATATGGAATGTTATTATGGTAAATGACAAAGTTTGAATCATGGTTTAATTTAAAAGGCAAATTACAACCCGCGAAATAATTTTATGAGATGTATCAACATACTTATGAAGGTCATTAAGGTAAAAGACTACGTCTAAATCATTATTTGAACCAGGGGGCAAATTACAGCCCACTAAATAATTTTGTGTGGTCTGTCAGTGATACTTATGAATGTTATTATGGTAAATGACAACGTTTGAATCATGATTTAATTCAAAAGGCAAATTACAATCCATGAAATAATTTTATGTGGTGTGTCAACATACTTATGAATGTCATTACGGTAAAAGACTACGTATAAATCCTTATTTTAAACCGAGAGTAAATTACAGCCAATGAAACAATTTTGGGTGGCCCGAAGAGGATACTTATAAATGTCATTATCTTAAATGACAACGTTTGAATCATTATTCAATCCAGAAGGCAAATTACAGCCCACGAAATAATTTTGTGGGGTCTGCCAACGATACTTATGAATGAGGTTAAGGTAAGAAACTACGTCTAAATCATTGTTCAACCCAGGTGGATAAATTACAGATCACGAAATAATTTTGTGTAGTCTGCCAATGATACTTATGAATGGCTTTATAGTAAATGACAACACTTGAATCACAATTTAATCCAGAAGACATATTACGTCCCACAAATTAATGTTATAGGGTTTGTCAACATACTTATGATTGTCATCATAGTAAAAGATTACTTTCTGAATCTTGATTTAAACGAGAGGGAAAATTACAGCCCCCCAAATAATTTTGTGTGGTCTGCCACTGATACTGATGAATGTCATTTCGCTAAATGACACCGTTTGAATCATGATTTAATCCAGAAGCAAATTACTCTTCATGAAATAATTTTGTGTGATCTGCCAATAATGCTTATGAATGTGATTAAGGTAAGAGACTGCGTACAAATCATTGTTTAACGCAGGTGGGCAAACTGCAGCTCAGGAAACAATTATATGTGGCCCGAAAATGATACTTAAAAATGTCGTTATGGTAAATGACAACGTTTGAATCAAGATTTAATCCAAAAGGCAAATTACAGCATACGAAATAATTTTGAGTGGTCTGCCAATGATACTTATGAATGTCATTATGGTAAATGACAACATTTGAATCATAATTTAATCCAGAAAGCAAATTACAGTAAACGAAATAATTTTTATAATGTGTGTCAACATACTTATGATTGTCATTATGGTAAAAGATTACTTTCTGAATCTTAATTTAAACGAGAGGGAAAATTACAGCCCACGAAATTATTTTGTGTGGTCTGCCAATGATACTTATGAATGTCATTACGCTAAATGACACCGTTTGAATCATGATTTTATCCAGAAATCAAATTACAGTCCATGAAATAATTTTGTGTGGTCTACCAACGGTACTTATGAATGTGGTTAAGATAAGAGATTACGTAAAAATCATTGTTCAACCCAGATGGACAAATTACAGCCCACGGAACACATTTGTGGGGTCCAAAAATGATATTTAAAAATATCATTATGGTAAATGACAACATTGGAATTACGACTTAATCCAGAAATCAAATTATAGCCCACGAAACAATATTGTGTTGTCTGCCAACGATACTTATGAATGTGGTTAAGGTAAGAGACTATGTCTAAATCATTGTTTAACCCAGGTGGGTAAATTACAGAACACGAAATAATTTTGTGTGGTCTGCCAATGATACTTATGATTGCCCACGAAATAATTTTATGTGGTGTGTTAACATACGTATGAATGTCATTAAGGTAAAAGTATATGTCTAAATAATTATTTAAACTAGCGGATAAATTACAGACCACGAAATAATTTTGTGTGGTCTATCAATAATACTTATGCTTTTAAGGTGAAAATGATAAGTATAAATAAATACGTATAAATCATTATGTCTAAATGTGCAGTCATATATAATATATATCTATTGAGATGTTTAACATGAGAAGATAATTAGTTGAAATGCGTTAAAGTGATTTATAGCATATATTTCAAAGAAATATGTATTATAATTTACTTTATTATGTTTTATGCTATTTCACATTCCATTTTTATTTCCAAATAGTATTATTTATTTAATACAAAATGTTAAATAATGGTTATTATAATGATTGTATTAAAAATGAAATATTTTAACATTTAATTATTGAAGGACATGATGTTCTTTTAAAT
>CM063507.1:44184678-44189678 GCA_032207245.1 Pardosa pseudoannulata | reverse complement strand
AACAATTATTCCTTTCTTCTTGATAGCGTATAAGTGTATTTCCTCTTTATACGTTAGCTGGTGTGTACCCTACTCCTCTCTTTTTGGTGAAATGAGGGTTTCACCAAAAAACAGCATGATAAAGTTTTTATGAAATGGCCATTATTCACACATACGAAGTATTCTCATATACGAACATTTATTCATTTTTGACATCGTATAAGTCTATTTCCGCTTTTTACATTAGCCGATATGTGCCCGAAACACAAGAAAGGTTTCACAAGAAAAACAGCATGATATAGTTTTCATAAAATGATTATTATTCACACATACGAAGTATTCACATATACTAACAATTATCCTTTTTTTCTTGATATTGTATAAGTGAATTTCTGCTTTTTACATTAACCGATACGTGTCCGACTTCATGAAAGTCATGCGAGTTTAACCAGAAAAACATCATAATAAAGTTTTCATGAAATGACTATTATTCACATATACGAACAACTATCCCTTTCTTCTTGATATCGTATAAGTGTTTTTTCGCTTTATACTTTAGCCTATAAGTTCCCAGTCACAAAGAGTCATGCGGTTTTAACCAGTAAAACAGAATGATAAATTTTTCATGAAATTAATATTATTCACATTTACGAAGCATTCACTTATGCGTATAATTATCCCTTTCTCTTAACATCGTATAAGTCTATTTCCTCTTTTCACATTAGCCGATGTGTGCCCAACTTCAAGAAAGTCATGCGGGTTTCACCAGGAAAACAGCATGATAAAATTTTCATGAAATGAATCTTATTTACACATACGAAGTATTCACATATACGAATAATTATTCCTTTCTCCTTGATATTGTCTAAGTGAATTCCCACTTTTTACACTAGCCGATATGTGCCTGACTCCAAGAAAGTCACGCGGGTTTCACCAGAAAAGAAGCATGATAAAGTTTTCATGAAATGACTATTCACACATACGAAGCATTCACTTACACGAACAATCATGTTTAACAACTGGGTTTCGTACAAGTGAGTGCACAATTTATACACCAGCAGCTACGTATCCAGTACCAAGGAAGTAGTACGGTTTCAACCAGAAATATATTACAAAAAAATTTTCAAGAAATAATTATTAATTATTCACATATACAAAATATTTATACGAAAAGTTATCGCTTCATCCCCCGGTGTTACTCGGGTATGGTATAAGTGATTTTTCACTTTATACACTAAAGTCTATGTGTTTATATTATCTATACATTCTGTGTCTATATTATTTGGTACAGGTGAGCGGAGTATGGCTGGTCTTTATAGCCTAATTTAGCTTGTTTTGATGAAATCTGTACAGGGTGTTTCATCTTGAATGGGACAAAAAGAAAACATGATTGTGAACGTTGTAATTAATATATATAGAAAATTCAAATTTACCTCAAAACTATATTTATTCACGTTTCTACATATGTTGAATATGTGCCCCTCCAGTGAAACGACAAATGTCTACACGGTAATCAATCTCCTGCCACACACGTGATAGCATATCCCCTGTGGTGGAGTTCAACACTGTAGTTAATCGCTGCTTCAGTTCCTCTAAGTCCTGAGGAAGGGGACGCACAAACACCTTGTCTTTAACGAAACCCCTTTAACGAAAAATCACAGGGCGTTAGACCTGGTGATCTCGACGGCCAATGAAGACATGTCAAATCCTGTTGCTCAGCAGGGCCAATAAGCGATGGGGTAGACGTCCATTCAGGAACTCACGTACTTTTTTATTCCACTGTGGAGGAGCACCATCTTGCTGCAAAATGAAATCAGGAACAGCTTCGTCAAGCTGGGGGAGCAATCACTCAGAGAGCATGTCTTGGTAAATGTCCCCATTAATTGATTTTTCAGCAAAGAAAAATGGACCAAAAACACAACTGTTTGATAAAGCTTTTTGTTCTTGCATAAGCAGTCGGTATCCTGGGACTACTTCACCCACCTGCTTATGTTATGCCAATGTGGTGGTTCTTTACGAAATTTCGTGCGAAAATGTCTTTGCACAACAGTTACCGAGGAGGTTTTGGCATATTCGTAAACGCAGTAAGCTTTCTCCTGCATGGACGACATTTTGTTTAATAGCGCCTCTAGCAGCGAGTTCGTCATTCGATATTTATCCCTGTTGCCAAATAAAACTTGTATAATTGTAGTTTCAGAATAAATTTTTTTTCTGCTGAATAAATCCATTACTGCAGTCACACTGCGCTATTATTTTTGTCCCATTCAATATGAAACACCCTGTATTATGTAAATATATTATAATGTAAACAAACGTATTTGGGTACTATGTCAGTTTAATTTCTTCTCTTTGTTTCAAACAACATAGTTGATTAAAACCTTATCTTATACATAAAATATAGTAAAAAACGATCGGTAGGTATGTAAGGAAGAACCATTGAATAATATATGATGTTTTGTAGAAACGAGACAACTTTTAGATATTTTGTTTTAAATTACTCTGCCATAACTGATACAACGTATTTCAGAATATAATTTAATTTACTTTTAACTCTAAAAAAATTAGAGTTATATATGTGTTTAAAAAACAAAGGATGAAGAAAAAACACGAAACAGTTTTATTATAAATTACAAAGGTTACGCATAAAGCCATATAAATTGACTAATGATCCCCAGGAGAGTCATTAAATGCCTTAAACGCACTGTCCAGGAAATAAAATTGCTATTTTATTACAGTTAAAATGCAAAATGGCACATTAAATTGGAATCGTAAATCCTAAGATTGTTGAAGTAAACTTTGTCTAGCATTAAATACTTCTTTTCTACTAAGATGGACTCACGAGTATAAATATGGTAATTCCATTATAACGAATGTGAATAATAGAAAGTAGGATAAATAGTTAAGGAAAGAATTTCTTTCCATATAACTCTTCATTAAGCTATAAAGAAGAATGTTTGTCTAGTTGTGGGTATTATATATTGATGTTTGTTGTTGTTGTTGACTTATGCCACTTGGTGAATCCAAGCAAGATTGAGCAGGAGGCTACTCGTTTTAAAGCAAAGGTTTACGCTTTCATTTATAATGAGCACCACAAAGGAGAAAGTACGACTTATACTCAAGTGGGTTCTCGTAATTTTCAAAGCTAAAGACCCACAGACTTGGCCTGCCACCCCCAGAGGTATTGATTGAGAACTTGGAAGACATTGTGACCACGAACCTATTTTACGAGCCCCATTCATCCTTAACAAACAAGGTGGATATTAGGCTGACTTGGGCTCCTAACACACAACCTCTCAGTTACAAGAACGTTGCGTTTACCGATTGAGCTACCACGGTTCAGGATGTTTGTTTATGTATATATTAAGTAAAATTAAACGCATACGTCAGAAACTAAAATCTCCAAGTTAACCTTTTCTTCCTAGCAGCCTTGCAACAAAATTGTTTACCGTTGTTGTCAACTAACGTAATCTGCACAACTAATAACTTCGTACTCATAATGTAATACTAGATTCATCGCTTTTTTTATAAACAGATTATTTTAATAAAACTGAATAAATATTAAATGAAAACAGCCTTCAAAGGAAGAATCTCAGAGGTAGCAGAAAATTTGCTTGGATAGGCAAGAGAAAAACAGATATTTTACCGTACCGGAAAAGAAAGGTTTAGGGATAGTTTAAAAAACTAAAATTCTTTTTTTCCAATTTTTGTCATTCTTTCAAACTGTTTCACTATTTCTGGGTGTCGGTAGTCACTTTCCACTCTTTTTTCTTATTTGTCTCTTTAAAATTAATTCACTTTCTATCACACCCCCTGGTACACCCGAGGTTGCTTTCCTTTCAACTTCTATATATTTTGTTCTTCACATCTGCAGCTCGCTTTGAAACACGGTTGCCAGTCACCCCATCTGCACGATTTCCGTACATCTCAGTAGGTTTGTATAAAGTAATACCAGACACATCACTTTATTTTACAAATAGATTACTTGAATGAAATGCAAAACTTAATACATAAAAACAACATTCAAAGAAAGCAATCGCAGAGAATGCAGTCTTCTTCAAAATTGCACAAACAGGCAACAACAAAAAGCAGATAGTTAACTGGAAAGAACGTTATGACATAATTTGTAAAAACCAAAATTATCTTTGCTTCCAATCTTTTAATTATTTCCCACATCTTTACCAATTATGGATGTCGATGTCACTACCCATTCTCTTTTATCATTCGTATTTTATCAATTACGTCATTTTCTGTCCGGTATACTTGGTACAGCCAAAGTCACTTCTCTTTTACTTACTCTATCTTTTTGTCTTCACTTATGCATACCGCTTTGTAACACGGATTCCCGTCACCAAATTTACACGGAAAAGAAACGATTGATAAAAGAGGATGAGTAGTGACCCTTGACACCAAGGTTTCTTTTAGAGGTGGAGACGAATGGAAATATTGGGTGAATCACAAATATCTTTTCTCCTAATCTTTCCTTTCCTTCCCTCCTTTAAATGTAACCTCAATGTCAGGGGTCACTACTCATCCTCTTTTATCATTCGTCTCTTTGCAGTTATGCCACATTCCGTCCGGTCTTATTGATACAGCCGAGGTCACTTCTCTTTCAACTTCTCCATCTTTTTGTCTTCATCTCTGCATACCGCATTGAATCACGGATTTCCGTCACCAAATTCGCACAGAATCGGTACAACTCAACTACATATACCAGATACATCCCTTTATTTTACAAACATAATACTTTAATAAAAGGGATAACTTTTTACATGAAAATAGTTTTCAAAGGAAAAATATCAGAGATCGCAGCTCTTTCTCAAAATTGTTTGAAGAGGCAAAAAATAAATAGGTAGTTAACCCTAAAATATAGGTATGATAGTTTGTAAAATCACAATTATCTTTTCTCCCAATTTTTCCATTTCCCCCTCCCCAACTCTAAAAGAAACCTCATTTTACAAATAGATTACTTGAATGAAATGCAAAACTTAATACATAAAAAAAACATTCAAAGAAAGCAATCG
>CM063507.1:44164678-44172178 GCA_032207245.1 Pardosa pseudoannulata | reverse complement strand
TCATGGTAAAATATTAATTGTTGCAAAAGCTATATTAATTATTGAAAATGTACCTGTATTTAAAAAGTTATATCCACATTTTTTTTACACATTATCTATCATTATTTACGGGTCACTTCTTTTAGCTTTAAAACGATTGCGCTATTAGCAATCTCTTTACATAAGACTGATTCAAATTTCATATAAAAATACCAATTCTTTAATAATCTATTATTAATTATTACAAATTAGCTGGATTTAAAATGTTGCATCCACATTTAATTTACACATTACTTATTATTTGTAAATTACTTCTTCAGCCTTAAAACAAATACACTATGAGCAATCTATTTACGGGAGAGTGATTTAAGTTTTACAAAATACTAACTGTTAAGAAAGCTATTATTAATTATTACAAATGTATTTAAAATGCTGTTCATTTTGCACATTTTTAATGTACGATATTTTAAATGAAAGATAAATTTATTAGTACAAAAGATATTGTTTAAAAAATTGCTTTTGTTTGACAAGAAAGTCGATTAAAAATGCACTAACAATTAAAAATTTATTTGAGCTTTTAGTTATACCGCTTACATATAGATGGCGATACTAGATTATCACTACTATTGTGATTCTAATTTAGCTGAATAGCTTTTTGCAGTTAAGGAACTGATTTTATATTTTTCTTCTAATCTATTTTTAATGGGGAATATTATTTTCTATTTCGGAAACCAGAATAGAAAAATAGTGTTTTAGAAGGTCAAATAAAACACAGCTCTTCTAAGACAAATTATATCGTAATTACATAAATGAAAAACTGGAATTAAAAATAAACAAAAAGCATTAATAACACAGCTAATTCAATTTTGAAGAAGATCACTTAATAACATTAGTTTATTTAAAAAAAATATTGGCAAAAAAACTGAAAAAATACGTTATCACTCTTTAAATCTCACTGAATCTTTCTGAGTGTCAAGTTGGAAACTACTTTGACTTATCACGTGATTTTCACGTAATATACGTAAATACACGTAAATACAAGGAAAGCATTGTAATAGTCCGAATATTTGAACTTGAGATCTTGTTTCACTTTTACACTTTGAACTGTCCTGAATCTTTTGAGCCAAACGATGGCCGAATGCTTATTTAAAATAATATTGGCAAGAAAAAATATGTTTTCCCATTTTAAATTTCTTGAATAATCCTGAGTCTCAAGTTGGAAAATACTTTGACTTATCACGTGATTTTTACTTTTTCGTTTACGTAAATATAGGGAAAGTATTCTAAAATACTTTTTTCGAAGGTCAAATCAAGTAAATTGCTCTTATAAGACAAATTTCATCATAATTATATAAATGAAAATGTAGAATTAAAAATAAACAAAAAAACTTCTAACCCACCAAATTCAACTTTGAACACTATCACTTAATAGTATTAGTTTATTTTAAATAATACTGGCAAAAAAAAAAAAGAAAAAAGAAAAAAATACGTTCTCATGTTTAAAATCTCCCTGAGTCTTTCTGAGTCTCAAGTTGGAAAATACTTTGATTTATCACTTGATTTTCACTTTTTCTTTTACGTAAATATAAGGAAAGCATTGTAACGGTCCAAAAATTCGAACTCGAGATTTTGTTTCTTTTTTACACTTTGAACTTTCCTGAATCTTTTGAGCCGAAATATGGCCGAATGTTTAAGATGCTGGCTTTTGGAACCGGAGTTCATGTGTTTGAATCCCTCAGTGACATGGATGTTCGTAGCCATTCGGAATCGACTTTAAACAGTAGGTCCCGGTCTCATTAGCCCTCGTGTTGCAAAAATTAGACCGTAGAGCTCCAAAACCAAAACTAAATCCTGAGTCTTTTGAGGGCATTCAGATGGAAACATATTTAACACATCATATGATTTTTTCTTTCTCGTATACGTAAAAAATATTATAATTATCCAAAAATTTGAACTCGAGATTTTGGTGAATTTTTCCGTTTTAAATTTAAGTCTCTTAAAGGCCTCAAGAGGAGAAAAACTTTGACATGTCATGTGATTTTTACATTCCCGTATTAAAAATGGTGAAAGTATAATCATCCATACATTTAACCCTGACATTTTGGTTTGTCTTCACGTTTCAAACTTTCATGAGTCTTCTAAAAGCCTACAGTTGAAGACAACTTTGATATATCATATGAATTGTACTTACTCATGTACGTAGAAATATGTAAAATATTATAATCGTTCAAAAATTTAAACTTGAGATTGTGGGTGGTGTTTATATTTTAAACCTCCCTGAATCCTAATTGCCTTTAATGTGTATGTGTATGGGAAGAAATGATAATCTGTTTATGTTTTGTCTAAGAGAAATTCAATGAGGATTATTCGCCATTTGGCATCGAGAGTATAAACAATCTGATAAACAATGATAATCTGTTTACGTTTTGTCTAAGAGAAATTCAATGAGGATTATTCGCCATTTGGCATCGAGAGTATAAACAATCTGATAAACAATGATAATCTGTTTACGTTTTGTCTAAGAGAAATTCAATGAGGATTATTCGCCATTTGGCATCGAGAGTATAAACAATCTGATAAACAATGATAATCTGTTTACGTTTTGTCTAAGAGAAATTCAATGAGGATTATTAACAATTTGGCATCGAGAGTATAAACAATCACGTTGTGAATTCGTTTACACATTTATTTACACTATTGCTTACTGTTGATCCTATATAAACTCTCAAATTTATTTTATCATTTCTAGAAATGACTCGCTGTTGTGTAGTTTTTGGACGCACTAACAACAGTATAGAATAGATATGCAAGCATAAAATATTACCTTTCATCGTTTTCCTTTAAAATAAAACCCAGGATGTAAACAATGGCTTACCAAGTTGAAAAGGAAAGATTTCGTTCCTACTGAATATAGCCATCTTTGCTCCTAGCATTTTATTTTAGCTTTTGTTTTAAATATAGTTGTGTATCACAAGTGATATACAAGCGTATAAAGCATTAGATGTGTTTAAAATACGTAGTGTACCGGAAAAGCAAAGGATTGATAAAAAAAAGGATATTTTGCATAAACATCAGAACAAATAAAAGTATAATTATTAAACTAAAGTATCATAAATTGTAGTATGTAAAGTATATGTTATAAAATATATATAACAAGCTACTTACTTAGTTTTCATTTGTAATAGTAATATTTGTATTATGAGTAATTTTCTCGTATTCTGCTTTAACTGAAGCTTCAATAACAAGGATTTGACTGTTTACCTGTAAAAATTTAAACACTTTCACAAAATTCGACTTAGATAACTTTACTCCAAGTATACTCTACTTTAATACAGTATATTGTCCATGTCATTCGCTTTCGGCATTTATCTTCAATATATACTTTTAAAAATTTTAGAAAGAAAAATCATAAATTAGTAAAAGGTGATCAAAAATAAAAGAATCCATTTTAATTTATGTGAAATGCAAAATATTAAGGTAAGGAATTAGACCAAACGTTTCTATGGGAAAGCAAGCAGTTGGAAAAAGCAAAATAATTTTTAAAAATATTTTACATCACGTGGTTGTAGCCTGGTCATGTATAACCCTCACTGTCAATTTACCCCAAATATTCTAGGAACACTAATTTTCTATCAATTTTTGTATATTATTTCAGGTTTGTCTATTATTTCCCCTTTGGAACTCGTAGGTAGTGTGTATTTTTTTATTTAAGTTGATAAAATAACGTGTTGTCGGAGCCAAACATATATTATTTATGTGATAGTATATGTTTTGTACAATTAAGAACAAAAGCCTAAGTAACAAAAATATTACTTTTCTTTTGTATGACTATAAGAGAAAGTCAAGTAGGGGCTACGACCAAATATTAAAAAATTAATTTCATTTAAACATTGTGCCTTTTCCATTTTAGTAAGTGTAGAAAGATTATTTTATTATCTTAAAAAAATGGAAAAGGACTTATGCAATATAGCGTCATAAAAGTACAGCATATGAGCATACTTGATAGCACTTTTCAAATAAGGAGTTTTCTGTAATGAATTTAAAGCAAAAAAAATTATAGCTCTAGTTTGTAAAGCTGTGGTTGACAAAATAAAGTAATTTGAATTGTTTAGAAGAAAATGAGGGATTTAAAAGCCTAAATAACAAAAATAATTACTTTTCATCTTTATCCCTATATGAGAAAATCAAGTAGAGGCTACTACCAAATTTTTAAAAATTAATTTAAACATTGTACATTTTTTATTTTAATAAGCATAGAAAGATTATTTTATTATCTTAAAAGCAATGAAAAAGGGCTTATGCAATATTGTGTCATAAAAATGCAACATATGATAATGGTTTATAGAATTTTTTCAAATAAGGAGTTTTTCGTAATGAATTTAAAGTAAAAATATTTATAGCTCTAGTTTGTAAAGCTATGCATGACAAAATAAAGTAACTTGAATTGTTTACGAGAAATCGAGAGAAAAAAGAGCCTAAATAACAACAATAATTACTTTTTTTCTGTATGACTATATAAGAAAGTAATTTAGAGGCTACTACCAATTTTTTGAAAGTTAATTTAAACATTGTGCACTTTCTATTTTAATAAGTGTAGAAAGATTATTTTATTATCTTAAAAGGACTTATGCAATTTTGCACCTTAAAACAAAAAATATGAACATCCTTGATAGCATTTTTCAAATAAGGAATTTTCTGTAATGAATTTAAAGAAAAAATGTATAGCTCTAGTTTGTAAAGCTCTGCAAGACAAAATAAAGTAATTTGAACTGTTTACTAGAAAACAAGTTAATTAAAAGCTTTAATAACAAAAATAATTAATTTTTTTCTGTATCACTATATGATAGAGTAAAGTAGAAGCTACCACCAAATTTTTAAAAATTAATTTAATTTAAACATTTAGAAAGATTATATATAGTAATGATTATTATAGAAAGATTATTTTATTATCTTAAAAGAAATGAAAAAGGACTTATGCAATATTGCGTCTTAAAAATACAATATATGAGCATGCTTGATAGCATTTTTCAAATAAGGAGTTTTCTGTAATGAATTTAAAGCAAAAAAAAATTATAATTTGTAAATAATAATTTGTAATTATAGTTTGTAAAGCTATTGATGACAAAGTAAAGTAGTTTTAATTGTTTAAGAGAAAAAGAGGGAAATAAAAACTTAAATAAGAAAACTAATTACTTTTATCTGTAAAGTAAAGTAGAGGCAACTACCAATTTTTTAAAAATTAATTTAAACATCATTGTGCATTTTCTATTTTTAATAAGTGTAGAAAGATTATTTTATTATCTTACAAAAGAAGGAGTTATGTAATTTTGCATCATAAAAATACAGCATATGATCATGCTTGATAGCATTTTTCAAATAAGGAGTTTTCTGTAATGAAAAAGCAAAACAGTTTTATAGCCCTAGTTTGTAAAGCTGTGGATGACAATATAAATTTGAACTGTTTACTAGAAAATGAGGGAATTAAAAGCCTAAATAACAAAAATAATTACTTTTTTTTCTGTAAAGTACGGTAACTACCAAATTTTTAAAAATTAATTTAATTTGAAGATTGTGCATTAACTATTTTAATAAATATAGATAGATTATTTTATTATCTTAAAAAAATTAAAATATACTTCTGCAATATTGCGTCATAAAAATACAACATATGAGCATGACTGATAGCATTTTTCTAATAAAGAGTTTTCTGTAATGAATTTAAAGGAAAAATTTATAGCTCTAGTTTGTAAAGCTCTGTATGACAAAATAAAGTAATTTGAACTGTTTACTGGAAAACAAGGGAATTAAAATCCTAAATAACAAAAATAATTACTTTTCGTTAGTATGACTATAAGATAAAGTCGAGTTGAGGCTACGACCAAATTTTTAAAAATTTATTTAATTTAAATATTGTGCATTTTCTACTTTAATAAGTGTAGAAAGATTATTTTATTATCTTACAAAAAATGAAAAAGGAGTTACACAATTTTACGTCATAAAAATACAGCATATGAGCATGCTTGATAACATTTTTCAAATAAGTAGATTTCTGTAATGAATTTAAAGGGAAAAAAATGATAGCTCTAGTTTGTAAAGCTGTTTGTGCAAAAAATAAAGTAATTTGAACTGTTTACTAGAAAATGTGGGAATTAAAAGCTTAAATAACAAAAAGAATTCCTTTTTTTCTGTATAACTACATGAGAAAGTAAAGTAGAGACTGCTACCAAATTTTTAAAAATTAATTTAATTTAAATATTGTGCATTTTCTATTTTAATATGTGTAGAAAGATTATTTTATTATCTTAGAAAAAATAAAAAAGGAGTTATACAATTTTGCGTCATAAAAATACAGTATATGAGCATGCTTGATAGCATTTTTCAAATAAGGAGATTTCTGTAAAGAAAAAGCAAAAAAGTATTATAGCCCTAGTTTGTAAAGCTGTGGATGACAAAATAAAGTAATTTGAACTGTTTACTAGAAAAGGAGGGAATTAAAAGCCTAAATAACAAAAATAATTACTTTTTTTCTGTAAAGTAATGTAGTGGCAACTACCAAATTTTTAAAAATTAATTTAATTTAAAGATTGTGTATTTTCTATTTTAATAAATATAGAAAGACTGTTTTATTATCTTAAAAAAATTAAAAAGGACTTCTGCAATATAGCGTCATAAAAATACTATGTATGAGCATGCTTGATAACATTTTTCAAAGAAGGAGTTTTCTGTAATGAATTTTAAGAAAAAACATTTTAAAGCTCTAGTTTGTCAAGCTCTGAATGACAAAATAAAGTAATTTGAATTGTTTACGAGAAAACGAGGGAATTATGGGAAAGTCGTATAAGATAGCTGATATCTCCCTTGAGAACTCTAAACATTACAGTTGCCACCATTGTAAAAATCCTCAAAATAAAGAATAATAAACAAATAAAAAATAGAGTAAAGAACATTAAAATCCGTATGACGATTTGAAGGCATATAATTTTTCAAACTAAAAGTTTTCATTAAACAACATATTTTTTTATTATATGTGAAAAGTTTGCACTGTAAAGAATTAAATTGTTCCTAAATTATTAATAATTATTTAAATTTATACATATTATTTAGTTTTGCTATATTCAACAATCCTTTAAAAATATTTACATCAAGTGATAAAAATAAAAATTCCCTTTCTCGAAAAACAATTTTCAAATTTTGTAAATTAGAAATAATTTTTTTATACCAGATACAAGCTAATTATCGTTTATATTTTGTAAGCGTCGATTATAATAGCATACACGATATGTTATATTTTGTAATATGATAAAGTCTTTATATTTTCAATTTCTCATCGGATTTATTTTTTTACGTTTGACATGTTGACTGTCAGACGCATTTTCGATGGTTTGCCCAAGGCACCAAGGTGTACTTTTCATTATGCTGTATATATTATGCTGAAATATTATGTGCAGCAGATAAAATGAGTTATAAAATCATGCTTGAGGCAGTTTTCGTGATGGAGTCACCGGTGACTTTAACGGCGCG
>CM063507.1:44144678-44152178 GCA_032207245.1 Pardosa pseudoannulata | reverse complement strand
AAAGCTTCCGGATCAAAAATCGTTGTCCACTTAATTTATTTTTGATGTGTGGGAATAAGAAGAAGTCATTGGGTGCCAAATCAGGGCTGTACGGCGGATGACCCATCAGTTTGATCTTTCGCTCCGTCAGAAATGCCTTTGTTTGAGTCGATGTGTGAGAGCTCGCATTGTCATGATGAAGAATGATTCGCCTGTTCTTCTGCTTTTTTCGAATTTCTCCGATGACTTCTGGCAAACAAATGGTCGTGTACCATTCAGAATTGACCGTCCTGCGTTGCTCTAACGCCACTGTTGCCACATGACCGTTAATGCCGAAGAAACAGGCAATCATTTGTTTCGATGTGCTTCTTCCTCGAACAACTTTTGTTGGTTTTGCCTCGTCTTGGAAGACCCATACAGTTGATTGCTGTTTTGTTTCCGGCTTATATGCCTAGATCCATGATTCGTCATCTGTGTAGATGTTATACACAGCCTTTGATGTACCTTGAACGTATTCTTCCAACATTTCCTTGCACCAATCGACACGAACCTTTTTTTTTTTTAGTGTTTCTCAGATTATGCGGCATCCAACGCGAACAATTTTTTTACGCTCAAATGTTTATGCAATATTTTATTGATGCTAGTTATACTAATGTCCAAAGACGCTTCTATCTCACGGTATGTCACATGACGATCTTGCTTTACCCGTTCACGCACAGCATCTATCTTTTCTATCACAACAACAGATGTTGGACTCCCTGCACGGGATTCGTCCTGGATCGAACGTCGACAACGATTAAATTCGTTATACCGATTTTTTACAGTGCTGTACGATGGCGCTTTATCGCTGTATAAAGAATTAAGTTCATCGAAGCACTCTTGTCTTGACAATCCACGTCGAAAATTATGAAAAATAATGGCACGAAAATGTTCACGATTCAATTCCGTTTTTTGAAAGAGAAGAACTTTTTAATTTACTATCAACAACACAAATAAAGCTATAATGGTAAATCTTCTGCTGTATGTTTAAAAATATTAAATTTTCGATTAAAATCGTCTGCGGTCGCCTAGCAACACTTACTGTGACCAAGGCCAGAAATATAAATAGCAACCCTCGTATAAGTGAAAATTATTTTAACGAGTACCTCAAGGTTGAAATTAGACTTCTTGGTCTAATGTTGTCATCATAATTTAGAAGCAGAGTCTAAGCAGAAGACCGATAGGCAGCACCTGTCACCCTCAGAGGTATCGATTGTGAACTTGGAGGACATTGGGACTACGAACCTATTTTACTCCAATTTTTTTCTCCAGAGTTCATTCACAGAACATGGTCAGTAAAATACCATCTTCTTAATTTGGTGACTTGATCAATGTTTTTTTTTAAGTTAGCCCATGAATCATATAAGTATCATATGTTATCCCATTGCTTAAAAAGGTAATTTTTACTTATTTAAAAAAATTCTTTAAATTATATAATCAGAATTACTACTCGTAGAGCTTCAACTTGTTTATATGCAATAGTTTTGAAATTATACTATTTAAAAATTATTTCATCGAATTTAATTCAACAAAATTATGTAATTCACTATTTTTATTATTTAAATTACTGCTTAATACTTTACAGAGTATTAATATATTTCTTTAACCCCCCTTTGCGTCTAGGAAAGTAAATCAGTAATTTAGCTAGAGTGTTTGTTCTCCATGCAGTTCACCAACGATAAGATTCTTACCAAAATACTTTTATCTAAAAAAATCAATGTTTTGCAAATGCAAAAAGATCAATGTTTTTTAAGTTAGCTCATGAATCATTTAAACATCTTATTATATCCCATTGCTTTATAATATAATTTTTACTTATTTAAAAAAGTTTAAATTACATAATCAGAATTGCTGCTCTCAGAGTTTCATCTTGTTTGTATACAATAATTTAGAAAAAATACTATTTAAAAATTATTTTGTCTAATTTAATTCAACTAAATTATGTAATTCATTATCATTACTTAAAATTCTACTTAAAACTTTGCAGAATAGTAATCTATTTCTTTAATCACCATTTGAATCTAGGACAGTAATTCAATAGTTTAGCTAGAGTATTTGATCCGCATCCAGTTCACGAACGATAAGATTCTTATCAACAAACTTTTATGCAAAATATTAATATTTTGCCTTCGCAAAAATATCAATGTTTTTTTAAATTAGCTCACAAATAATTTAAACAGCTTATATTATGCAATTGCTTGATAGTATAATTTTCACTTATTAAAAAAATTTCTTAAAGAACATAATCAGAATTTCTGCTTTCAGAGCTTCAACTTGTTTATACACAATAATTTTGAAAGGATACTATTTAAACAGTATTTTGTCTAATTTAATTCAACTAAATAATGTAATTCATTATCATTATTTAAAATACTGATTAAAACTTTATAAAATATTAATCTATTTCTTTAATCCCCATTTGTTTCTTGGAAAGTAATTGAATAGTTTAGCAACTAAGTTTGTTCCCCATGGAGTTCACGGATGATAAGATTCTTATAAACAAACATTTATTCAAAAATATTTTATTCACTTGCAATAACAGCCTCTACCTGGTATCAAAAGCTTTTCACCCAACATCCACTTTCTTGCTTTTACATTCTGTAATTCTCTTGAAATCTTTACTGGGTAATAGTGTAGAAGTTTTCGCGAAAAATATTTCTCAAATAATGTGATTTTGCCTTTTTGCTTTAAACGAATATTTTCCTATAAATCACCTAATATTTTCACTTCAAAGATTTTGAAAAGACTAACGGGTAGCATTTATTATAAGACTTTTTTTACTAGGTGCTTAGATTTTTTACGAAAATAAACTCCAATACCTATGTAAGATATTTTTGCCTTAAAAATATCCAAAATGTTATGATTGAATTTACTGTTCTTTATTTACTGAAAACCACTTATGAATATATTTCATCCACTCTAATAAACTTATTAAAATATACTATCTTACTTATTACAAATTACAATCTTACTTATTACTTTCTATTATTTTATAAGTATATACAATTTTATATATTAAAATATTTATTTTTACATTTAATAACGGATGATTATTTTTATAATGATTTTTGACGTCCTACTTTAACTGAACATACAATCATTGTGTTGCGTATCTTACATAATTTAAAAGTCGCTTCCATCGTTTCAAATTTCTTTTTTCCAAAACATGACAAGCTATGATTAATTATATATTTATAGTGTATTATATAAGTTATTATATAATTTATAGTATATAACTGAAATATATTAATAAGTATGTATTTGTATACAAGTGATTTATTTCATATAAATATTACAAATTGAAGTAATTTAAAAGATTCAATTTAAATTATATTTGACACAATCTAACAAAACTAATTAAACTGTGTGATCTTAATTATTGCAGACATTATTTTACATTCAATAATAAGTGGGAATATTTTAAATAATAATTTATGACGTCATAATTATACTGAACATAAAATATTTTATTGATTATATTTTGTTATATAAATATTTTATTTTTTTATAATTTAAATATTGCATCCTTTTGAATTCGGCTTCGCGTCTAGGAAAGTAATTCAGTAGTTTAGCTACAGTATTTGTTCCCCATACAGTTCACCAACGATAAGATTCTTATCAACAAACTTTTATGCGAAAAATTTTATTCACTTGCGATAACAGCCTCTACCTGCTATCTAAATCTTTTCACCCAACATCCATTTTCTTGCTTTTACATTCTGTAATTCTCTTGAAATCTTTACTGGGTAATAGTGTAGAAGTTTTCGCGAAAAATATTTCTCAAATAATGTGATTTTGCCTTTTTGCTTTAAACGAATAATTTCCTATAAATCACCTAATATTTTCACTTCAAAGATTTTGAAAAGGATATCGTGATAGCATTTGTTGTATGACATTTTATTTATTAGGTGCCAGGAAATTTTAAGGAAATAAGAAATAAAATTTAATAACCTATTTATATTATAAATATAAATCTGAAAAGTTATAAATGAATTTACAGTTGTTTCTATTCTAACAACCACTTATCTTTTACTATATATTTCATAATAAATATAATTTATTTATACGGATCTAAGTAGATATTATTATTTGTTCATTCAAATCTACAGTCAACTGAAAATATTATAGCAGATTTTCTAGAATTAAGATTAATCATATATTTTATTACGGTTTAGCCAAATATATTATGAATATATGTATTTTAATAGAGTATAAATGAATTTCGATTCAAAAATAGTCAGAAAAGCGCTTTACATGATAAACTATACGGTAGGAAATATTTTATAAAGAAAATTTCTCTCAACATTTTCTAAAACTCTTTATTAATATTAATTGTTCAGCCAACCCCTATATAATAATAACCTAAGTTAACTATCTGTCTGTACTCGAATTCAAAGCGAGTGACGTTTATCTTCTCCTATCTATTTAATTCTAAAATAAATTAGTATAAATATGTTTAATATTACAGCAAAAAATACTGCCGTCTTTAAAATATTCGATATCCACCACTTGAAAAACAACATTTCTTTTGTAGCAATATGACGTCATTCCTTTGACCATCTCATTTAATCATTTCTTATTTTATATTACTTAAATATCGTCTGCATTATTTTCATACGTTTTATCACTAAACTTAGATATTACGTAAATAATTTTCTTTTATATTTGGATTAAATAATAGATTAGATACAAATGTGATAATTTTAAATTTAATCATTGGTTAGAATATCTTTTGTTTAAATGAAACTTTTTTCACTAATATTAAAAACAAATTCTACCTACTCCAGGATGTAGTGGAAATAGCAGTTCCATTCATTTAGTTCCATTAAGTAAAGTGGTAAAAAATTAGGAAGAACTTAATGATAATTTTGACGTAGTTAAGAAAACTTTGAATTATCTTTCTAAATGAATTCAACGTGATTCTACACTGCATTCAAAATAGCGGGAGATTTTAGAGGAGTATTAGGAAAAACAAATTATTAATCGTGTACCAGGTAATGCTCACGCAAAAAACAAACTATTTTTCACTTGACACATAGGGTACCTTTACAATTCTGGAAAATTTAAAATTTTACTGATCCCGTCATATGACGGGTTATATACTAGTATATTAATAAGTATGTATTTGTATACAAGTGATTTATTTCATATAAATATTACAAATTGAAGTAATTTAAAAAATTCAATTTAAATTATATTTGACACAATCTAACAAAACTAATTAAATTGTGTGATCTTAATTATTACAAACATAAGTTTATTATAATATGGGGATTTTTTCGATAATATATTATGACTTCAAAATTTTACTGAACATACGATAATTTTATTGTTTATTCTACATAATATAAATATCGGTTGCAATCTTTCGAATTATGTGATTTTACTTTTTTACTTTAAAAAAATATTTTGATATACATCACATAACATTTTCACTTCCTAGATTTTAAAAAGGCTAACGGGATAGCAATTATTATATGAAATCTTATTTATTAGGTGCCAAGACGTTTTACCAAAATAAACGAGAAAATTTTGTAAGCTGTTTTTGCCTTGAACAAAAATCCGAAATGGTATATATGCTTTTACAGATCTTTATATACTGAAACCTTTTCCACAATCTAATAAATTTAATAAAATTGTACAATCTTATATATTAAGAACTATATTTTTACATTTAATAACACATTATTTTTATAATAAGTTTTGACGTCCTAATTTAACTGAACATAAAATCATTGTGTAGTTTATCCTACATAATTTAAATGTCACTTCCACCGTTTCAAAATTGCTTTTTTGCCAAAACATTACAAGCTATGATTAGTTATATATTTATAGTATATTTTATATAAGTTATTATATAATTTATAGTATATAACTGAAATATATTAATAAGTATGTATTTGTATACAAGTAATTTATTTCATATAAATATTACAAATTGAAATAATTTAAAAAATTCAATTTAAATTATATTTGACACAATCTAACAAAACTAATTAAATTGTGTGATCTTAATTATTACAAACATAATTTTTAAGTTTATTATCATATGGGGATTTTTACGGTAATAATTTATGACGTCATAATTTTACTGAACATAAAATATTTTATTGCTTATATTTTATTGTAAAAATATTTTATTGCTCTATAATTTAAATATCGATTACATTCTTTTGAATTTTGCTTTGTTTCTAGGAAAGTAATTCAGTGGTTTAGCTACAGTGTTTGTTCCCCTTGCAGTTCACGAAGGATAAGATTATTATCAACAAACTTTTATGCAAAAATATTTTATTCACTTGCGATAACAGCCTCTACTTCCAATCAAAAGCTTTTCATCCAACATCCACTTTGTTGCTTTTGCATTCTGTAATTCTCCTCAAATCTTTTCTTTGTAATAGAGTAGTGGTTTTAGCGAAAAATATTCCTCAAATATTGTGATTTTGCTATTTTACTTTAGAAGAATATTTTTCTATAAATCACCTAATATTTTCACTTCAAAGATTTTGAAAAGTCTAACGGGATGACAGTTTTTATATAAAATTTTATTTATTAGGTGCTAAGAAGTTTTAAGGGAATAAGCAAGAAAACTTAATAAGCTATTTATATTATAAAAATAAATCTGAAAAGTTATACATGAATTTACAGTTCTTTATTTTCTGACAACCATTTATCTTTTACTATTTATTTCATAATAAATGTAAGCTATACATTCAAGCAAATATATATTCATATATACAATTATATATATATATATATATATATATATATATATATATATATATATATATATATATATATATATATATATATATATATATATATTATATATATATATATATATATATATATATATATATATATATATATATATATATATACATATAAGGAGAGAGAGAGAGATTTAGTTTGGAGAGCTACGGTCTACTGTTTTGAACGCGAGGGCTAATGAGACCGGGACCTAGTGGTTAAAGCCGATTCCGAACGGCTACGAATATCCATGCCATAGTGGGATTCGAACCCACGAAATCCGGTACCGACGATCAGCGCCCAAACTTTTCTGCCACCATTCGGCGAGGGAGATATATAGATATAGATAGATTAAAAGATAGATAGTTAGATATTGGTAGATATAGATAGATATTGATAGATTGATAGATAGATTAGATAAATAAATAGATAGATATAGATAGATAGATATATATATAAATAGATAGACAGATAGGTAGACATATTAGACAAATTAATAGATAGATATAGATAGAAATATAGATAAATATAAATAGATAGATTTCAAAAATGAATAGATATAGATAAATAGATATATAACTGTACATAGTTATAGATAGATACATAGACTAGATATATAAATAGATATAGATAGATATATAGATATAGAGAAGTAGATAAACAGATATGGATATTTAGATAGAGGTTAGATCTATAGATAAATAGATTGTGAGATAGATGATAGATCGATAGATA
>CM063507.1:44136506-44144578 GCA_032207245.1 Pardosa pseudoannulata | reverse complement strand
ATTGTGCATTTTTTTAATAAATGCAGAAAGGTTATTTTATTATGTTACAGGAAATGAAAAAGGAGTTATGCAATTTTGAGTCATAAAAATACAGCATATGAATATGCTTCATAGCATTTTTCAAACAATGATATTTCTGTAATGAAAAACCAAAAAAATTCTATAGCCCTAGTTTGTAAAGCCATGGATGACAAAATACAGTATTTTGAACTGTTTACTAGAAAATGAGGGAAATAAAAGCCTAAATAACAAAAATAATTACTTTTTCCTTTAAAGTAAAGTAAAGGCAACTACCAAATTTTAAAAAATTAATTTAATTTAAATATTGTGCATTTGCTATTTTAATAAGTATATAAAGATTATTTCATTATATTAAAAAATTTAAAAGGACTTCTGCAATATAGCGTCATAAAAATAGAATATATGAGCATGCTTGATAGCATTTCTGAAATAAGTAGTTTTCTGTAATGAATTTTAAGAAAAAACCTTTTATAGCTCTAATTTGTCAAGCTCTGAATGACAAAATAAAGTAATTTGAATTGTTTACGAGAAAACGAGGGAATTATGGGAAAGTCGTATGAGATAGCTGATATCTCCCTGGAGAACTCTAAACATTACAGTTGCCACCATTGTAAAAAAAAACCCATAAAATAAAACAAATAAAGACGTATTAAAGTACAGAATAGAGCAAAGAACGCTAAAATCCGTAAGACGTTTTGAAGACATATAATTTTCCAAGCTGAAAGTTTTCTTTAAACAGGTTATTTTTTTATTCCATATGAAAAGTTTGCACTGTAAAGAATTAAATTGTTTCTAAATTATTAATAATTATTTAAATTTATATAAATTATTTAGTTTTGCATTCATTGCAGTTATCCAACAATGCTTTAAAAATATTTACATCAAGTGATAAAAATAAAAATCCCCTTTCTCGAAAAACAATTTTCAAATTTTGTAAATTAGAAATATTTTTTTAATACCAGATACAAGCTAATTATGGTTTATATTTTGTAAGCCTCGATTATAATAGCATGCACGATATGTTATATTTTGTAATATGATAAAGGCTTTTTATTTAAAATCTTCGGATTTATTTTTTTACGTTTGACACGTTGACTGCCAGACGCATTTTCAATGGTTTGCCCAAGGCGCCGACATGCACTTTTCATTATGCTGTGCATATTATACCAGAATATTATGTGCAGCAGATAAAATGAGTTATAAAATCATGCTTGAGGCAGTTTTCATGGTGGGGGTCATTTGTGACTCCCACGGCGCGGTAAGCAATTGTTACGATTGTCCTGTTTTTTCAAACAATCGTGCTTCGATTGCTAAGTGATTACTCTCATTCTTTAGCATTCATAGCAGCTAGGAAGTATTAGAGCAAAGAATTTGACTAAAATAGTGTTGACATATTGTTCCGATTTCGTTGATTCACCTTTCATTTGCCTTGAATGTTTCAATCTGACTCGTCGCAATAGGAACTGATAAAATGTGAATTTTTCGTGTATTTATAAAATTATTTTTGTATGTTCTATATTTCATTAAGTTCTTCAAACCATTATAATAACTATGGCATTATTGAAAAATTTATTAGCATCCATATACTTTAATTATTTGCTGCGTCACCGGCCCATCCATGTTAGTCAACGTGTTAAAATGATGTACACCTCTAAAGTTTTGGTGTACAGAATAAAGGTGATTTATATTATATTTCTCTTGCATGACACAATACACTTAAAAATATTTACATGAGGAGAAAAACAGAAATTTTCTGCCTCGTAAAATAACTTAAAGATTGTAGATTGAAAACTAACTATAGCTAGTAGAAGTTAATTATAATTTTTCATATGTAACACTTATAGCCTTTCTTCGTGAAAAGGACGGGATCTGGAGTGTTTGTTGAAAAGTAACATGACAAAAATATTAAAACATTAATAAAGTAGTAAAAAATAATAATAGGGTTTAAATAAAAACACGAAATATAAAAAACAAGTAACTAATGACTAACGGCTAAATTTAGACGTTCACTCCAAAAAAATATAAAGGTAAATGAAATAAAAAATATCGATTGGAGAATGTTCGATCATCGATTGAAAATATTAACAAATTTTTAGCATAATATTATAACTAAAATAACTTCTATGAGTTATAGGAAAAATTGTTTCTGAGACACTTTTTGATTTAAATTTTATTATTTTATGCCCTCTCTTATTGATTACTAGCATATAGCTCGTCATATTGCGGAAAAGTAAAAATTTCAATTTTTCAGAATTGTAAAGTACCCTATGTGGCAGGAAAAAGAAATGGTTCGTTATTTATCTGAGAATTATCTGGTACCGCTCAATAATTTGTTTATCTTCAATCTCCTCTAAAGTCTTCCGATACTGTGAATGCAGTTTAGAATCACGTTGAATTCATTTAGTCAAACCATGAAGTTATGTAAAAAAAAGAAGCATACAAACTAATTAATTTTCAAAAATATATATCTTAAAATATAGATATTTATTAGTCCCTGAAATAGACCCATAGACTTTTATGAAAAGAATTTGTTGTTAATACACATGATCAAAGTTTCATAGCAACCAAAAAAAAATCTATGATTTAATTTACAACTATCCCATATGCATCTAATCTATTATTTAAGCCAAATATAAAAGAAAGTTATTTACGTAATATCTATGTTCAGTGATAAAATATATGAAAATAATGCAGACGATATTTAAATAATTTAAAATAAGATATGATTAAATGAGATGATTAAAGGAATGAAGTCATAATGCTAGAAAAAATGTTATGTTTACCTACTTATTATGTGATAAATTTATAAATTCAATCACCTGCTCCTAACCGGGGAAAATAAGGCTTGAAATAATGGCACTAAACGCTAGAAAAGCCGGGAAGGCTGGATTTCCAACCTTTAAAACGACGAAATATTTATTTGTGATATAAAGTGTATTTATAATAAATTTATAAATTCAATCACTTGCTCTTAACCGTGGAAATGAGGGCTTGAAATAAGGGCATTAAACGCTAGAAAAGTCGGGAAGGATGGATTTCCAACCTTTAAAAAGACGACACTATTTATTTTGTGATATAAAGTGTATTTATATAAATTTATAAATTCAATCACTTGCTCTTAACCGTGGAAATGAGGGCTTGAAATAAGGGCATTAAACGCTAGAAAAGTCGGGAAGGATGGATTTCCAACCTTTAAACGACGACACTATTTATTTTGTGATATAAAGTGTATTTATATAAATTTATAAATTCAATCACTTGCTCTTAACCGTGGAAATGAGGCTTGAAATAAGGGCATTAAACGCTAGAAAAGTCGGGAAGGATGGATTTCCAACCTTTAAAAAGACGACACTATTTATTTTGTGATATAAAGTGTATTTATAAAATTTATAAATTCAATCACTTGCTCTAACCGTGGAAATGAGGGCTTGAAATAAGGGCATTAAACGCTAGAAAAGTCGGGAAGGATGGATTTCCAACCTTTAAAAGACGACACTATTTATTTTGTGATATAAAGTGTATTTATATAAATTTATAAATTCAATCACTTGCTCTTAACCGTGGAAATGAGGGCTTGAAATAAGGGCATTAAACGCTAGAAAAGCGGGAAGGATGGATTTCCAACCTTTAAAAGACGACACTATTTATTTTGTGATATAAAGTGTATTTATAAATTTATTTTAGAAGAGGATAGATAATTTTGGAAAAAATAATCTTCACTTCGCTTTCATTTTGCTAACCCTAACTAATCAAGAATCCAATATGGCTGCCTCTATCCATTCCAGATGCAACAACCTCATAAAATAGTATATAAGGGCTACTAGTAAATAGGGGATGTAAAACTAGCTGAACTTTTGAGCATTTCTGTATGCTCCTATTTATATTAATATTATTGAAATATTAGTACAGATAACTTGTGCTATTATTATAAGGGGATTTTTCTAGTACCATCAACTAGCAACTGATGTATCACCAATAGTACAAGACCACGGTTTAAGAAACTCATAACTATACTACGGATACGAAAACTAAAAATTATTTTCATATTGGTTTTTATAAATTAAATGCTTATAAAAATTATTTTGACAAAACTTTAGTCTACAAAATAAACTAAATTAAATTTCTCTGAACATGAGTCTTATTTCTTACAAATTTCGATAATAGAAATTGCAGATGAGTAAAACTGTTGCTGATATTGACAACTAAAAGTAAGTAAAATTTCTTTCAGTGGTTAAAAAAAGTTTCGTAACTCAATAGAAAGAATGTATCAAGCAACTTCGTTATCATCCCGATAACCAAACAAAAGCTACCTCTGTTAACAAATTTATCAAAAACTTTAAGAAATAGTTTGGTTAAGCGACCTTTTTTTTCTTATTTTTCTCTGGAGAACTGTTTTCCTTATCAGTATTTTAATAAATAGATTTATCGAAAATTGAAACGTTTTCTTTTAAAAGACTTCAGAATTTTTTTACGCTTGATCGATTTTTAACGCATTTAAGATTCACGCAATAAATTAGCATCTCTCTCATATATATATATTTATTATTTTTATATATATATATATATATTTATATATATATATATATATATATATTATATAATATTTATATATATTATATATATATTATTATATATATAATATATATATATATATAATATATTATATTTATTATATATATATATATATATATATATACATTATATGGATATTTTATATTATATATATATATATTATATATATATATATTTATATATATATATTATATATATATTATATTGTTGTGTGTGTTGTGTGTGTGTGTGTGTGTCTACCCTCTGTTAACAAATTTATCAAAAAACTTTAAGAAATAGTTTGGTTAAGCGACCATTTTTTTTTCTTACTTTTCTTTGGAGAATTTCTTTCTTTCTCAGAATTTTAGTAAATAGATTTATTGAAAAATTGAAAACGTTTTCTTTTAAAATACTTCATAAATTTTTTTACGCTTGATCGATTTTTAAACGCATTAAGATTCACGTAATAAATTAGCATCTCTCTCTCTCTCTCATATATATATATATTATATATATATATATATAATATATATATATATATATATATATATATATATATATATATATATTTATATATATATTTATATATATAATATATATATATATATATATATATATATATATATATATATATATATATATACATATATATATATATATATATATATATACATATATATATATATATATATATATATATATATATATACATATATATATATATATAATATATATATATATATATATATATATATATATATATATATATATATATATATATATATATATATATATATATATATTTATTTATTTATATATTTATATATATTTTATGCATGTACATATGTATGTATGTATATGTATATTATATATATATATATATATATATATGTGTGTGTGTGTGTGTGTGTGTGTGTCTGTGCATGTATGTATTCATCTATATATATGTTTGTGTGTATACATTTATATATATACTAGTATATAGCCAGACCTATGACGGAATAAGTTAAAATTTTTAATTTTTTTAGAATTGTGAAGTACCCAATAGGGCATATAGAAAAATGATTTGTTTTTTGGCTGAGAATTAGATTAAAACAAAAAAATCGATGATTACATTTAAAAATATCACATATGTACCTAAACTATTGTTTCAGCCAAATATAAAAGAAAATTATTTACGTAATATCTAAGATCAACGATAACACGTATGAAAATAGTGCAGATGATATTTAAATAATTTAAATTAAGAAGTTATTAAAGGAATTACGTCAAAATGCTAGAAAAAAAATATTTTTACTTATGTATTATGAGTTAAATTTAATCGTCTGCATTTAATAGAAGAAACTAGTGTTAGGAATAGTCCCGCTCGAAAATAAGGACATTGATGGACTACACGTTTTACAGATGACACTATTTTTTGCTGTGATATGAAGCGTATTTCTTCTAATTTTATTTTAGAATCAGATGTACAGTTTACTAAAAGATAAAATTTGCCCGTATTCAATTTTGCGAACCCTAATTCATCAGGAATACAAAATTGATGACTCTATCCATTGCTGGTTCAATCACTTCTTAAAATCGAAGACAGATAACTTAAGCTAATATTATACAGCTGATTTTTCGAGTACAAGGAACTAAAGGCTAACGTATCACCAATATTACAAGACCACAGGTTGGAAAACAAATATCTATACTACGGATTAGAGAAAGTAAAAAGTATTTTCATATTGATTTTTATGAACTAAATGCTTATAAAAATAAATTTTTTTTTGACAAAACTTTTGCCTACAAAATAAACTATGTAGATAAAATTTCACCAAACATGAGTCTTATTTCTTACAAATTTCGATAATAGAAATTATAGATGAAAAACTGTTTCTGATATTGACAACTAAAAGTAAGTAAAATTTCTTTCAGTGGTTAAAAAAAGTTTCGTAACTCAATAGAAAGAAAGTATCCCGCAGCTTCTTTTTCATCCTGATAACCAAACAAAAGCTACCCGCTCTTAACAAATTTATCAAATACTTTAAGAAATATTTTGGTTAAGTGACCGTTTTTTCTTACTTTTCTTTAGAGAATTGTTTTCTATCTTAGTATTATAGTAAATATATATATCGAAAATTTAAAACATTTTCTTTTAAAAGACATTTTTCGCATGATCGATTTTCAAACGCATTAAATTTAACATAATAAATTAATACCTATATATACATACATTATATATATATATATATATATATTATACACATAGAAATATAATATATATATATATATATATATATATATATATATATATATATATAATATGTATATGTATATATTACATGCATGTACATTTTATATATATATGTACATACATATAGAAATACACCATAATATATATATATATATATATATATATATATATATATATACTAGCATATAGTCCAATCATATGACGGGAGAAGTAAACTTTTTAATTTTCTAGAATTGTAAAGTACCCTATGAGGCAGGTAAAAAGAAAGGATTTATCTTTTGGCAGAGTATTTATCTTCCAACTAAGTTCAGTGATAAAAAATTGAAAATAATGCAGACGATATTTGAATAATTTAAATTAAACAAATGATTAAAGGAATGACGCCATAATGCTAGAAAAAATATTATTTTTACTTATATATTATGCAATAAATTTAATCGCCTGCTCTTAAAGGGGGAATATAGGGCTTGAAATAATGTCATTAAACACTCTGAAAAAAAGGGAAGGGTTGGATTTCGAACGTTTTAGATACGACAGTATTTTTCTCTGTGATAAGAATTATATGTATACCAATTTATTTTTGATTCGGATAGGTAGTTTAGTAGAAGATAAAATTTACTCTCTTTGAATTTGGCTAACTTTAACTCATCAAGAATCCAGTATGGATGTGTCTATCTCTTCCAGGTCCAACCGAGGACTGACGGATAGATAACTTAAACTTTTATTATAAAGGGGATTTTTTAAATACCACCAACTAGAAATTGGCATATCATCTATAGTACAAGACCACAGGTTGTGAAATGCATAAATGTAGTACAGATACGAGAAAGTAAAAAATATTTTCATATATGTTTTTAAAAATTAAATGGTTATAAAATTACTTTGACAAAACTTTTGCCTATACAATAAACTATGTAGATAAAATTTCACCAAATATGAATCTTATTTCTTATTAATTTCGATAATAGAAATTTTAGATGAGTAAAACTGTTGCTGTTATTGACAACTAAAAGTAAGTAAAATCTCTTTCAGTGGTTTAAAAAAAAAAGTTTCGTAACTCAACTGAAAGAAAGTATCCCGCAGCTTCTTTTTCATCCCGATAACCAAACAAAAGCTACCGGATCTTAACAAATTGATCAAAATCTTTACAAAATATTTTGGATAAGCAACAGTTTTTTCATACTTTCCATTGGAGAATTGTTTTCTTTCTCAGTATTTCAGTAAATAGATTTATCGAAAATTTAAAACATTTTCTTTTAAAATA
>CM063507.1:44114006-44131506 GCA_032207245.1 Pardosa pseudoannulata | reverse complement strand
GCTCTTAACAAATTTATCAAAAACTTTACGAAATATTTTGGTTAAGCGACCATTTCTTTTAACTTTTCTTCGGAGAATTCTTTTCTTTCTCAGTATTTTAGTAAATACATTTATCGAAAATTTAAAACATTTTCTTTTAAAAGACTTGTAAAATATTTTTACGCATGATCGATTTTCAAACGGATTAAGTTTACATAATAATGTAATATCTATATCTATATATTTATATATATTATCTATCTATCTATCTATCTATCTATCTATCTCTATATATATATTATATATGCAAGCGCGCGCACACACACACACATATATATATATATATATATATATATATATATATATATATATATATATATATATATATATATATATATATATATATATATATATATATATATATATATATATATATATATATATATATATATATATATATATATATACTAGCAAATAGCCAGTCATACGGAAGGATCAGTAATTTTTTTATTCTCTAGAATTGTAAAGTAGCCAATAATGCAGGTAGAAAAAAATTGGTTTGTTTTTTGGCTGAGATTTATCATGCAACAAAAAATCGATGATTATATTTAAAATTATCACATAAATACCTAATCAGTTATTTAAGCCAAATATAAAAGACAATTATTTACGTAATATCTAAGCTAAGTCATAAAAGAAACGAAAATAATGCAGGCGATATTTAAACAATTTAAAATAAGAAAGGTTGAAATGAGAAGGTTAAATTAATGACGTCGTAATGATAGATTTTTTTTTTACTTATTTATTATTTGCTAAATTGATAATTTTATTCTCTGCTCTAAACCGCAGAAAATAGGGATTGAAATAATACCATGAAAAACTCAAAAAGTTTGGGAAGGTGTGGAATTCAAGCGTTTTAAAGACGACAGTATTTTTAGCTGTGATTTGAAGCACATTTTGACCAGTTTATTTTAGAATCAGATTGATAGTTTAGACGAAGATATACTTGACTCGCTTTTAATTTTGTTAACAGTGTCTCATCACGAATCCAATATGGATGCCTCTATCCATTCCATGGCGAACAGCTTCATAAAATCCAGGACAGATGGACAAAACAACCCTGCCTCATAAAATACTTTACAATTCTGGGAAATTAAAAAATTTTCTAATCTCGTCATATGGCGAGCTATAAGCTAGATTTGGATACCACTTGAAAAAAAGCAAAGGAATACAAGCAACCTACGGCTACGTAATATATCTATGACCATGTAAGCTTTTTCGTAGTAGCAAATTAATCAATAGTTTGCAATTCATTTTCCTCAGAGCAACCTTATTTTTTCCCTTACTTTTTCAGGATATTTTTTGTTTATCGTTTTACGTAGATATATATGGACAATTTAATCTCATTCTTTTAAAAGCCTTGGGTAATTTTTCTTACGTCTCATTTATGTTGAAACTTTTAAAGTTTCTTTAATGTTAATGGCTTTGTAGTATATCCAGATTATTTTTGTAAGTGGACATTGCAAATACTTTTTAATTATTATCATACAATTACGAAAATTTGTACATTAATAAATTGCAATACGAGGGTTGCTATTTATATTTCTGGCCTAATAATGAAAAAACAAATATGTAGGATCGAAATTGGTTTTATTGCTTTTCAAAATATTCTCTATGATGATCAATACACTTTTGCATGAGTTTGTACCAATTTTCAAAGCACTTTTTCCAGTCTGATTGAGGTAACTCCAAAACATGCTTTTTGAATGCATCAACCGCTTCTTCGGGGGTCGAAAATCGTTGTCCACGTAATTTATTTTTTATGTGTGGGAATAAGAAGAAATCATTGAGTGCTAAATCAGGGCTGTACGGCGGATGACCGATCAGTTGATCTTTCACTCCGTCAGAAATGCCTTTGTCTGAGTCGTTGTGTGAGAGCTCGCGTTGTCAGGATGAAGAATGATTTGCCTGTTCTTCTGCTTTTTTCGAATTTCTCCGATGACCTATGGCAAACAAATGGTCGTGTACTATTCAGAATTAACCGTTCTGCGTTGCTCTAACGCCACTGTTGCCACATGGAATTTAATGCCGAAGAAATAGGCAATCATTTGTTTCAATGTGCTTCTTCCTCGAATAACTTTTGTTGGTTTTGTCTCGTCTTGGAAGACCCATACAGTTGATTGCTCTTTTGTTTCTGGCTCATATGCATTGATCTATGATTGGTCAACTGTGTAGATGTTATACACAGCCTTTGATGTACCTTGAGCGTATTCTTCCAACATTTCCTTGCACCAATCGACACGAACCTTTTTTTTTTTAGCGTTTGTCAGATTATGCGGGATCCAACGCGAACAATGTTTTTTACGCTCAAATGTTTATGCAATATTTTATTGATGCTAGTTTATACTAATGTCCAAAGACGCTTCTATCTCACGGTATGTCACATGACGATCTTGCTTTATCAGTTCACGCACAGCATCTATCTTTTCTGGCACAACAACGGATTTTTGGACGACCTGCACGGGATTCGTCCTGGATCGAACGTCGACAACGATTAAATTCGTTATACCGATTTTTTACAGTGCTGTACGATGGCGCTTTATCGCTGTATAAAGAATTAAGTTCATCGAATCACTCTTGTCTTGACAATCCACGTCGAAAATTATGAAAATAATGGCACGAAAATGTTCACGATTCAATTCCGTTTTTTGAAAGAGAAGAACTTTTTAATTTACTATCAACAACACAAATAAAGCTATAATGGTAAATTGTCTGCTGAATTTATGTTTAAAAATATTAAATTTTCGATTAAAATCGTCTGCGGTCGCCTAGCAACACTTACTGTGACCAAGGCCAGAAATATAAATAGCAACCCTCGTATAAGTGAAAATTATTTTAACGAGTACCTCAAGGTTGAAATTAGACTTCTTGGTCTAATGTTGTCATCATAATTTAGAAGCAGAGTCTAAGCAGAAGACCGATAGGCAGCACCTGTCACCCTCAGAGGTATCGATTGTGAACTTGGAGGACATTGGGACTACGAACCTATTTTACTCCAATTTTTTTCTCCAGAGTTCATTCACAGAACATGGTCAGTAAAATACCATCTTCTTAATTTGGTGACTTGATCAATGTTTTTTTTTAAGTTAGCCCATGAATCATATAAGTATCATATGTTATCCCATTGCTTAAAAAGGTAATTTTTACTTATTTAAAAAAATTCTTTAAAATTATATAATCAGAATTACTACTCGTAGAGCTTCAACTTGTTTATATGCAATAGTTTTTGAAATTATACTATTTAAAAATTATTTCATCGAATTTAATTCAACAAAATTATGTAATTCACTATTTTTATTATTTAAATTACTGCTTAATACTTTACAGAGTATTAATATATTTCTTTAACCCCCCTTTGCGTCTAGGAAAGTAAATCAGTAATTTAGCTAGAGTGTTTGTTCTCCATGCAGTTCACCAACGATAAGATTCTTACCAAAATACTTTTATCTAAAAAAATCAATGTTTTGCAAATGCAAAAAGATCAATGTTTTTAAGTTAGCTCATGAATCATTTAAACATCTTATTATATCCCATTGCTTTATAATATAATTTTTACTTATTTAAAAAAGTTTAAATTACATAATCAGAATTGCTGCTCTCAGAGTTTCATCTTGTTTGTATACAATAATTTAGAAAAAATACTATTTAAAAATTATTTTGTATAATTTAATTCAACTAAGTTATGTAATTCATTAATTGAATATTATTACTTAAAATACTACTTAAAACTTTACAGAATATTAATATAATTCTTTAAACCTCATTTTCGTCTAGGAAAGTAATTCAGTAGTTTAGCTACACTGTTTGTTCCGCATCCAGTTCACGAACGATAAGATTCTTATCAACAAACTTTTATGCAAAATATTAATATTTTGCCTTCGCAAAAATATCAATGTTTTTTTAAATTAGCTCACAAATAATTTAAACAGCTTATATTATGCAATTGCTTGATAGTATAATTTTCACTTATTAAAAAAATTTCTTAAAGAACATAATCAGAATTTCTGCTTTCAGAGCTTCAACTTGTTTATACACAATAATTTTGAAAGGATACTATTTAAACAGTATTTTGTCTAATTTAATTCAACTAAATAATGTAATTCATTATCATTATTTAAAATACTGATTAAAACTTTATAAAATATTAATCTATTTCTTTAATCCCCATTTGTTTCTTGGAAAGTAATTGAATAGTTTAGCAACTAAGTTTGTTCCCCATGGAGTTCACGGATGATAAGATTCTTATAAACAAACATTTATTCAAAAATATTTTATTCACTTGCAATAACAGCCTCTACCTGGTATCAAAAGCTTTTCACCCAACATCCACTTTCTTGCTTTTAAATTCTGTAATTCTTTTCAAATCTTTACTAGGTAATAGAGTAGGAGTTTTCGCAAAAATTATTTTTCAAATAATGTGATTTTGATCTTTTACTTAAAAAGTATATTTTCCTATAAATCACCTAATAATTTTCTCTTCAAATATTTTGAAAAGACTAACGGGTAGCATTTATTATAAGACTTTTTTTACTAGGTGCTTAGATTTTTTTACGAAAATAAACTCCAATACCTATGTAAGATATTTTTGCCTTAAAAATATCCAAAATGTTATGATTGAATTTACTGTTCTTTATTTACTGAAAACCACTTATGAATATATTTCATCCACTCTAATAAACTTATTAAAATATACTATCTTACTTATTACAAATTACAATCTTACTTATTACTTTCTATTATTTTATAAGTATATACAATTTTATATATTAAAATATTTATTTTTACATTTAATAACGGATGATTATTTTTATAATGATTTTTGACGTCCTACTTTAACTGAACATACAATCATTGTGTTGCGTATCTTACATAATTTAAAAGTCGCTTCCATCGTTTCAAATTTCTTTTTTCCAAAACATGACAAGCTATGATTAATTATATATTTATAGTGTATTATATATAAGTTATTATATAATTTATAGTATATAACTGAAATATATTAATAAGTATGTATTTGTATACAAGTGATTTATTTCATATAAATATTACAAATTGAAGTAATTTAAAAGATTCAATTTAAATTATATTTGACACAATCTAACAAAACTAATTAAACTGTGTGATCTTAATTATTGCAGACATTATTTTTAAGTTTATTATCATATGGGAATTTTTTCCGTAATAATTTATGACGTCATAATTTTACTGAACATAAATATTTTATTGCTTATATTTTATTATATAAATATTTCATTTTTTTATAATTTAAATATTGCATCTCTTTGAATTTGGCTTTGCTTCTAGGAAAGTAATTCAGTAGTTTAGCTACACTGTTTGTTCCGCATCCAGTTCACGAACGATAAGATTCTTATCAACAAACTTTTATGCAAAAAATCTTTATTCACTTCCGATAACAGCCTCTACCTGCTATCTAAATCTTTTCACCCAACATCCATTTTCTTGCTTTTACATTCTGTAATTCTCTTGAAATCTTTACTGGGTAATAGTGTAGAAGTTTTCGCGAAAAATATTTCTCAAATAATGTGATTTTGCCTTTTTGCTTTAAACGAATAATTTCCTATAAATCACCTAATATTTTCACTTCAAAGATTTTGAAAAGGATATCGTGATAGCATTTGTTGTATGGCATTTTATTTATAAGGTGCCAAGAAATTTTAAGGAAATAGGCAAAAAAATTTCATGAGATATTTCTATAACAAACATAAATCTGAAAAGTTATAAATGAATTTACAGTTTCTATTCTAACAACCACTTATCTTTTACTATCTATTTCATAATAAATATAATTTATTTATACGGATCTAAGTAGATATTATTATTAGCTCATTCAAATCTACAGTCAACTGAAAATATTATAGCAGATTTTCTAGAATTAAGATTAATCATATATTTTATTAAGGTAGAGCCAAATATATTATGAATATATGTATTTTAATAGAGTACAAATTGAATTTTGAAGCGAAAATAATCAGAAAAGCGCTTTATATGATAATCTAAACGGTAAAAAATATTTTATAATGAAAATTTCTCTTAACATATTCTACCACTCTTTATTAATATTAATTGTTCAGGCCCTCTCTCCTATATAATATTAATCTATGTTAACTATCTGTCTGTACTCGAATTCAAAGCGAGTGACGTTTATCTTCTCCTATCTATTTAATTCTAAAATAAATTGGTATAAATATACTTCATATCACACCGAAAATTTACTGTCGTCTTTAAAAAATATTCGATATCCACACTTCTAAAATAACATTTTTTTCTAGCATTATGACGTCATTCCTTTAACCATCTCATTTAATCACTTCTTATTTTAAATTATTTAAATATCGTCTGCATTATTTTCATACGTTTTATCACTAAACTTAGATATTACGTAAATAATTTTCTTTTATATTTGGATTAAATAATAGATTAGGAACATATGTGATAATTTTTAAATTTAATCATTGTTGTTAGAATATCTTTTGTTTAAATGAAACTTTTTTCACTAATATTAAAAACAAATTCTACCTACTCCAGGATGTAGTGGAAATAGCAGTTCCATTCCTTTACTTCCATTAAGTAATGTGGTAAAAAATTAGGAATAACTCAACAATAGTTTCGACGTAGTTAATAAAACTTTGAATTATCTTTCTAAATGAATTCAACGTGATTCTACACTGCATTCAAAATATCGGGAGATTTTAGAGGAGTATGATAAGCAAATTATTGAGCGTGTACCAGATAATGCTCAACCAAAAAACAAACTCTTTACTTTACAATTCTGGAAAATTTAAAATTTTACTGATCCCGTCATATGACGGGTTATATACTAGTATATTAATAAGTATGTATTTGTATACAAGTGATTTATTTCATATAAATATTACAAATTGAAGTAATTTAAAATATTCTGTTTAAATCATATTTGACACAATCTAACAAAACTAATTAAATTGTGTAATCTTAATTATTGCAAACAAGTTTATTATAATATGGGGATTTTTTCGATAATATATTATGACTTCAAAATTTTACTGAACATACGATAATTTTTATTGTTTATTCTACATAATATAAATATCGGTTGCAATCTTTCGAATTATGTGATTTTACTTTTTTACTTTAAAAAATATTTTGATATACATCACATAACATTTTCACTTCCTAGATTTTAAAAAGGCTAACGGGATAGCAATTATTATATGAAATCTTATTTATTAGGTGCCAAGACGTTTTACCAAAATAAACGAGAAAATTTTGTAAGCTGTTTTTGCCTTGAACAAAAATCCGAAATGGTATATATATGCTTTTACAGATCTTTATATACTGAAACCTTTTCCACAATCTAATAAATTTAATAAAATTGTACAATCTTATATATTAAGAACTATATTTTTACATTTAATAACACATTATTTTTATAATAAGTTTTGACGTCCTAATTTAACTGAACATAAAATCATTGTGTAGTTTATCCTACATAATTTAAATGTCACTTCCACCGTTTCAAAATTGCTTTTTTGCCAAAACATTACAAGCTATGATTAGTTATATATTTATAGTATATTTTATATAAGTTATTATATAATTTATAGTATATAACTGAAATATATTAATAAGTATGTATTTGTATACAAGTGATTTATTTCATATAAATATTACAAATTGAAATAATTTAAAAAATTCAATTTAAATTATATTTGACACAATCTAACAAAACTAATTAAATTGTGTGATCTTAATTATTGCAGATATTATTTTACATTCAATAATAGGTGGGGATATTTTAAATAATAATTTATGACGTCATAACTATACTGAACATAAAATATTTTATTGCTTATATTTTATTGTAAAAATATTTTATTGCTCTATAATTTAAATATCGATTACATTCTTTTGAATTTTGCTTTGTTTCTAGGAAAGTAATTCAGTGGTTTAGCTACAGTGTTTGTTCCCCTTGCAGTTCACGAAGGATAAGATTATTATCAACAAACTTTTATGCAAAAAAATTTTATTCACTTGCGATAACAGCCTCTACCTGCTATCAAAAGCTTTTCACCCAACATCCACTTTCTCTTTTTTACATTCTGTAATTCTCTTTATATCTTTTCTTTGTAATAGAGTAGTGGTTTTAGCGAAAAGTATTTCTCAAATAATGTGATTTTGCTTTTTTACTTTAAAAGAATATTTTTCTATAAATCACCTAATATTTTCTCTTCAAAGATTTTGAAAAGTCTAACGGGATGACAGTTTTTATATAAAATTTTATTTATTAGGTGCTAAGAAGTTTTATGGGAATAAGCAAGAAAACTTCTTAAGCTATTCATATTATAAAAATAAATCTGAAAAGTTATACATGAATTTACAGTTCTTTATTTTCTGACAACCATTTATCTTTTACTATTTATTTCATAATAAATGTAAACTATACAAACAAGCAAATATATATTCATATATATATATATATATATATATATATGCATACATACATATAAGGAGAGAGATTTGGTTTGGAGAGCTAGGTCTACTTTTTCACACGACGGCTAATGATGCCGGGACCTACTGCTTAAAGCCGATTCCGAACGGCTAAGAACATCCATGCCATAGTGGGATTCGAACCCACGAACTCCGGTACCGACAATCAGCTCCCTAACCAATCTGCCAGCTTTCGGCGAGAGAGATAGATAGATATAGATAGATTAAAAGATAGATAGTTAGATATTGGTAGATATAGATAGATATAGATAGATTGATAGATAGATTATATAAATAAATAGGTAGATATAAATAGATAGATAATTATAAATAGATAGACAGATAGGTAGATAATTATAAATAGATATAGATAGATAGATAGATAAATATAAATAGATAGATTTCAAAAATGAATAGATATAGATAGATAGATATATAAATGTACATAGATATAGAGAGATACATAGACTAGATATATAAATAGATAGATATAGATAGACAGATAGTTACATATAAATATATATAGATAGATATATAGATATAGATATAGAGAAGTAGATAAATAGATATGGATATTTATATAGAGGTTAGATCTATAGATAAATAGATAATGAGATAGATGATAGATCGATAGATAAATAGATAGCCGTGTAGATAGCTAGGTAGATAGATGGTTAGAAGGATAGCTAGATATGTAGATAGAAAAATAAATAGATTAGAATTTCCATTGTCAGAAAATTCAATCAATGAAATATATGTTCTTGTGTAATGTGAAAATCTATCTTGCTTCCACAGTTCCACACACCAACACAATAAGAATAGAAAGCCGAATATAGAGGAAAGTTTTCCCCCGTCTCAAATGTATGCCTATAAAAGTCACAGTTGCGTAAAAAAGCAGAATAGCTCATTTATTCAACAAATGTGACAAAAATGACTGAATACTATGGAAATCAGCGTTTTAAGTTCAAAGAACGTGCAGTTCACAAATCTCAAATTCTTGTGAAATTGCAACACATAAAAACGTTTAACGACTGCACGGCAAAGCCAATCTTAAGAATTTTTATTTCTCGCGCCACTGTCGTAATATTCACAACCTCAGGCAAACGTGTCCGTTTTATTTTTTATGATAAAAATGAATCTATTAAGAATTTCTCGGGGTATTTTTTTCCTTTTTACGACTGTCTGCAATACAAAAAATGGGAGGAAAAAACTAAAAAGGCTAAAAAGAAATGTCCCGGGACCGTTTCGAATTGTCGAAGAAACTGCAAGGTGTCGTAAAAAAATTACAGTTCCTTCAGTTTCTGCGGACGGTGGAATAAGAATAAAAATGAAGGTTGTAAATTAAGTGAACATAACACGTTTCTTTGTTGTTACACTTGTGCCAGAACAATGAAAAGTTTACGATTTTGGTTGGCGTAACGGCGCGTTATCCCAAACTGTTTTTTCTCAGGCGAAGTCACACAAAGGGTCTTTTAAAACGGTGTTTAAAGAATGCAGAAAATATCAGTTGTTAAAACGCAACTGTCGAAGAAGAAAACAAGAAGTTAATGGAAAAGAACAAAGTAGCTGCACTAAAATTGAGAAGATAAAAATTTATATTACGTAAGATGTTGTTCAGTAAAGAAATAAACTTTGTTTATACAGAAAGCATATTACAATTAGAGCCAGTCTCACCACAGTCGTTTAATGGGTAATCGCGATTAACCCATGAATCCAACCAATGGTGGGAAGCATTTCTCCGTTTAAACAGAGATTAATCGCGGTTAGTAGTTAAATGATTTTGGTGAGACAGGTTCTTAATCTTCATTATTGACGTGGAATATTTTGAACTACTATGAAAAGCAATGCGTTTGCCTCAATGTACTGCCCACTGCTGTTATTATTACTTATCCTCCTTATGTAAGAGAGCGTATTACCAGGTCCATTAAACCCCATCATAATAGGCGACTAGTCCATGGCTTAGATTAATATAATCAGCTTTACTTGAGCGAGAAAACACAAGGTCTGAAGACAGACTTAACGTCAAGAATTGGTCCTGTAAATTTTGAAGCACGAACTAAACGGAAGACTCCCACGATTTTTTTTGCCACCTCCAGAGGTATCGTTTCAGAACTTTCACCCTTTGGCAGTTTCATATTTTTCCAAAATTCGGTGGAAAAAATGCCACATTTTTTGTTCATTTTATATTTTTAAGTAAAGATATGTTATTAAAATTAATATTTAGCAGAGACTAAGCAGAAGACTCATACACTTTTTTTGCCATCTCCAAATGTATCATTTCAGAACTTAAGTGGCGTTATGATTACGGACATAATTTATGTACCCCAGTCTATATTAACGAACATAGAACTGTCGAATGCTTTACCTTTTATGATGAAAGTGACCGGAAGTGCCTCGGTATAATCCGTTTTCGAGAGCTAAAGATTAACTTAACGTCAAGAAAGGGTCCTCTAAATTTAAAGCAGGGACTAAGCAGAAGACTCCCACACTTCTTCGCCGTCTCCACAAATATTATTTTCAGAACTTAAGTGGCGTTATGATTACGGACATAATTTATGTACCCCAGTCACTATTAACGAACATAGAACTGTCGAATGCTTTACCTTTTATGATGAAAATGACCGGAAGTGCCTTAGCATAATTCGTTGTCGAGGGTTGAAGACTGACTTAACGTCAAGAATTTGTCCTCTAAATTTTGAAACAGACACTAAGCAGATGACTCATGCACTTTTTTTGCCGTCTCCAAAGGTATCGTTTCAGAACTTAAATAGCATTGGGATTACGGACATATTTTACGTGTCCCAGTCACCATTAAACGAACATAGAACTATCGAATGGTTTAGCTTTTAAAAATGAAAGTGACCGGAAGTGCCTCAGCATAATCCGTTGAAGAGAGCTGAAGACTAACAACGCATCAAGAAATAGTAATTTTGAAGCATAGACCAAAGAGATGAACCCCATATTTTGGCCTTCTACCTCCAGATGTATCGTTTGGGAACTATGAGGACATAGGGAGCTTTAACCTATTTAAGTACTCCAGATGTCCTTAATGAACACGTCAGATCTTTGGATAGTTCGATGCCTCCAGTGTCGAGATCACTACCTTTGCCGACTGAGTTACTGTGGCTGTCTGTCGACATCTTATATGAATGTAAATGTCCTTTTTCTGTCGTTCTTTCAAAACCGATTTCTCAGTTTTTATGCGCGCTTGGTTTTTGAAAAGCCTGGCTCATAGGGGTCCTTGAAGTCCATGAAAACATTCAGAAGATCCTGATTTTCTACCTCTCTCCTACTTTCGGGCATACACACACTCACTAATATATTCTTCTATTATAATATTTTGCTGATTCTATCCTCTGCTATGTATTAACAATGCTGCAATAAGTTTTTGCAAGTTGTCAATAAAACAATGTTTAAATTAAAAGTTCGAAAGTTTTTTTATAAGATAGAATACTGCATTTTATTTTTTTAATATATCCACTTCTTTGTTTTTACATGTCCACTTCATTCTAATTTTTGCTTTTTAATTACTACAGATGTCTTCAACACTGGTAAAGCTATGTCAATTTAATGTACCATAACTGTAATATTCTCTGGGTGAGCAAAGAGATATTTAGGCACCTGCCAGACTCGAATCCTATTATTCTGGGCCTGTACGCTGACCACTAATTTATCTCGGATACTGAAGCCACTGACGAACGTCAAAGTAATTTTCCTGCATAACCAGAGATTAGAGAATAAGTCTGTAGAGGTTAAATCTTTATCTGGCAGTTTAGAAGATGGGACAGACTACAGATTTGGGACAACTATCTCCTTCCTCGGGATGTTTGAGAGAAATATCAACCATAACATTACAAATTAATCAACCTTAGTCAACGTAAGCTGCCTATTCTGAATCATCAAACAAAAAGCTAAATTTATCCTGAAATAGAAGTACCATTTATTTTATAATCATTCGCAAGCATGTGCTGTTGATTTGGTTTTGATAAACTGGGTTAATATATTGGAAAGTGTGATCACAAGGAATAATTGAAGTAAAAGAACGGGGGTGTCGAAGTGTTTTGAAATTGATTTGAACCCTTATTGGGTAACTTCTATTCCAATTGGAAATTGTGAGGAAAGAAAGATCTTTCAGGCACAGGAGTCAGATTTTTTTCTATTACGTGATATATGCAGTTGGTGATTTTTATTTCTAACGAATTACAATTTTGCTGGATAATGTGCAATAATAACGAAAATCCTCATTCATCACAAGCACAATTTGTATTACCTGATACTTAAGATGTCCTCATTTTCAACATAAGTTTTTAGGTTTTTAGAAATTTAAGTTTTTAGAAATTAGGTTTTTAGAAAGTTTAGAGACATACATAGGTTTTTTAAAAAAATTGTATACTTCAGAAACTTCTAAAACTTTTTTTTGTTTCTAGTAACAAAGAATTTCTACAAAGTATATATTACTGTTGCATAAACCTTTTCACTGAAAGAGATGAAAATTTTTTTTTCTTAAACAGTCTGTTCTCCATGAAATATGATTATTTTTTTCCTTGCTTTCTTTTTGCCATCAAAGCCACAAATTCATTTTATTTTCACAGCGAATCTGTGCATATCTTCAATAGAAGAGTTCCGAAAACTATAGACAAAAGAATGGCTCGAAAAGGAGATTTTATCCTCAATAAATGCGGGGTAAAGTAAAGAGAAGGTATCTTTTCGATGAGAAGTGTCTTATTTCAAAAGCTTTCTACCTTTTTTTTCTCCCAAAATGAAAAAACTTTCTCTCTTAATGAGAATGGGATACTATCAAAAGAAATTACTAGACGTTTCATAAACATTGTTTATATTACATTAGCTCCTAGTCTTTGATTTGTTTAACCCATATTGGACCGCTGTCCTATAAATAGGACAGCAAATAAAACTCCATTTAATAGTAAAGTTATAAATATTTTTTGAGTTTATTTTCTTTTAACACCTATAAAATAAACTCACTTTAGTATAGAAACTTAAAAAAAAGAAGAAACCAAATTTTATTGTATTGTAAAATTTATTTTCAGCAACCCCTTAAAAATTGTTATTTTATAATCTTTAATTTTATATTTATTATTATTATATTTTTTAAACATTGTGGAGGTTACTTGTAATTTAAATATAGCGCTAATAATATAGATCAAAATTTTTGTCCAAAAAAATATTTTGCACGTGTATTTTATAAGTATAAACAAGGTGTCCTAAAATTAGGACAACGGTCCAATCCCGATTATTTTTCCTCGAATTCGCTATTGCACTCCTTGCGCACATTCTTTTCTTATCTTTCAATAAAAACCAGTTCAAACACCTGTTCCCACACCTGGACTCAACAAAGGGTATATAGATGGCTATTGTATTCAGGAAAACTAGGGATTGCAAGATAAACTTGTTATTACTTTCACGCTAAGCTGATATTTTTATAGTGTTTAGTGCTACGTGCAGCTCTATATTTTTCTGCTAAGAATTTGGATACTTTACTCCGCATTTTGCTTCTGTAAAAATGCCACGGAAATTTTTAACAGCCCAAGAGGCTCTCGAATATATGAATTCTTTAAGTGATGAGGAAATTGAGGATCCGGAAATTATTATTATTCCTCCTAATCCAGATTCTGTTAGTGATGAAGAAGAGATAGATGATTCAACGACAAAATGTGAAATGCCAGTAATGTGTGATGGAATTAAAATTCAAGATACCGCTGGAACTATTGAAATTTTATCAGATGAATCTAAAGAATGTCATCTTGCACCGAAAAAACCCCAGTGGGTAAAACGGGAACCGAAATTTGAATTATCGAGTGATTCAATTTCTACACGAGATTATGAAAACATTATAAGCATGGTTACAGGAAAATCTCCAGTTGAACTCTTCCACATGATGGTTGATGATATGATATCTCATACTGTAATAGAAACGAATCGGTATGCAGCACAAAAAAACTGCCATTCTTTTAGCATTACAGGAACAGAACTCAAGCAATTTCTAGGAGTTATGTTCTTTAGTGGGTATCATATTTTACCACGCGAAAAAATGTACTGGGAAAATGCACCAGACACTGGTACTACATTAGTGAGCAACGCTATGTCGAGAAAAAGGTATTCTGAAATCAAGCACTTTATTCATTTTAATGATAATTCTTCAATTAATCCACAAGATCGTTATTATAAAACGACCACTTTATGACAAACTCAACATAGCCTTGAAGCAGTTTGGTATATTTTCAGAAAATCTCACCGTCGATGAAAGAATGGTCAGATATTTTGGAAGGCACAGTTGCAAGATGTTTATGAAAAACAAACCTGTAAAATTTGGATATAAATTATGGATGTTAACATCGTACAACGGATATCCTTTTTCTATTATCCCTTACCAAGGAGCTACAGAAAAGAGTATGGAGCCTCTTTCTCAACGTGTGGTGGAAAATTTGCTTTCTGCTGTGAAAAATCCGAAACTTCACCGAGTGTATATGGATAACTTTTTTACTTCCCATGGACTATTTGTTCGCTTGAAGGAAAAAGGTTTCTGTGCTACCGGAACTGTCCGTGATAATCGGATGGCGAAATGTCCATTGCCACCTTTGAAACAGTTTGCTAAAACAGAAAGAGGTTGTTCAAACGCATGTTTTGATGCAGTCAATGCAATAGCCGCAGTTCGTTGGAACGATAACCGTGTGGTATCTTTGCTGACAAATTTTGAGGAAACGAAAGTAAAAAAGCAAAGTAGAGCGCAGAGTAAAAGGTGGTAGGAAAGAAATTAATATTCCTTTTTGTGTCACGTCCTACAATAAATATAAAAATGGTGTAGATTTATTCGACGCGCATGTGGAAACATATTTTGCCTCCATACAGGGAAAAAAATGGTACTGGCAACTTTTCATAAACTCTTTTGAAACGGCTCTTATTGCGGCCTGGAAAATTTCAAAACTGTTCTGCCCTGATGAAGCACAAGGCCTCTTGGAGTTCAGAAGATCTGTCACAATTAGTTATTTAGGTGTAACAATTTCAAGGAATAATATCAGGCAACGTGGTCTTATTCAAAGTAACAGAGAGCTCCTAAGTCTGAACAATGAACATGTATTGATGAAAAACCCAGAGGGACGACAAAGAAGATGCCAGTTCAAGAACTGCAAGAAAAAACCAACCACTGTGTGCTCTAAATGTAATGTTGGACTTTGCCTGGAATGTTTTCCTAAATTTCACCTATGAATAAGCTTAATGAAATGTAAGTCATATTTCTTAAATTTTAGTAGTGTATTGGACCGTTGTCCTATTTATAGGACAGCTAATATCTTTAACAATTAAAAATATTTTTTCAAAATTTTGGTTTAATATGCTTAGTTACTCCATATTAATGATATGGATAAAGTTTTAAAAGATTTCAGAAATATTTAGTTGGTGTGGTCCAATATGGAGTTAATGATGGGTTCCAAAAAAATTTAAGAACTAATACAATAGATAAACGTAATATCCAATATATAATAACAGCCTAAGTGATCTGTCCATCTCTCCTCGAATTTATGAATCGGTTGGACCTGGAATGAAAAGAGGCATCCATATTGGATTCTTGATGTGTTATTGTTAGCAAAATTCAAAGCTAGTCTTAAAAACGTCTAAATCCCCCTCCCACATTTTCGAGCGGTTAATGCTTATGTTTTCAGCCCTATTTTCCCCGGTTAAGAGGAGGCTATTAAATTTATCCTATAATAAATATAACATTTATTTCTAACACTATGACGTCATTCCTTTAACCATCTCATTTAATCATTTTTTATTTTAAATGTTTTCAATAATGTCTGCATTATTTTCATACATTTTATCACAGAACTTAGATATTACGTAAATAATTTTCTTTCATATTTGGCTTGAATAATACATTAGGTACACATGTGATAGTCTTAAATTTAGTCATCGATTAGTTTTTGTTGCAATGAAAATGTTATCACCGGTATTAAAAACAAATTCTTTTTATAAAAGTCTAGGAGTCTATTTCACGGACTAATAAATATCTACCGTTTAATTTATATATCTTTCAAAACTAAGAAGTTTGTTATTTGGTGTGTTTATTTCTTATACATAACCACACAGTTTGACTAGATGAATTCAACATGACTCTAAATTGCATTCACAGTATTGGGAGACTTTTAAGGAGTATGAAGATCAACAAATTATTGAGCATATACCAGATAATTCTCAGCGAAAAAGACAATTTTTTTTAAAATTGCCATACAGAATACTTCTGGAAAATTAAAGATTTTACTAAAACCGTCATATGACGGGCTATATGCTAGTATACAAATATTTGTGCATATATATATATATATATATATATATAAAAATATAATATATATATATAATATATATATATATATATATACTATATATATATATATATATAATATATATATATATATACAGAGAGAGAGAGAGAGGTAGTAGGTAGATAGATAGATAGACAGATAGATAGATAGATAGATGTGTGTACGTGTGTGATATTTTTAACCTTGTTGTATAAAATTTTACATTTCAGAAACTTCAAAAACTTCTTTTCTTTTTGGTAACAAAGGAATTCTACAAAGTATATATTACTGTTGCATAAACCTGAAAGATCACTGAAAGAGAAGAGAAATTCTCCTTCTTAACCAGTCTGTTCTCCAAAAAAAAGGTTATTTTTTCCAGCTTTCTTTTTGTTCTGTTGTACCACACGCCATCAAAGCCGCAAATTCCTTTTATTTTCACAGCGAATCTGTGCATGTCTTCAATAGAAGAGTTCCGAAAACTATAGACAAAAGAATGACGTGAAAAAGTGATTTGATCCTAAATAAATGCGGGGTGAAGTAAAGAGAAGGTATCTTTTCGATGAGAAGTGTCTTATTTCAAAAGCTTTCTACAATTTTTTTCTCCTAAAATGAAAAAACTTTCTCTCTTAATGAGAATGGTCTAGTATCAAAAGAAATAA
>CM063507.1:44103179-44106406 GCA_032207245.1 Pardosa pseudoannulata | reverse complement strand
ATAAATAGATAGCCGTGTAGATAGCTAGGTAGATAGATGGTTAGCCGGATAGCTAAATATGTAGATAAGAAAATAAATATATTAGAATTTCCACTATCAGAAAATTCAATCAATGAAATACATGTTCTTATGTAATGTGAAAATCTATCTTGCTTCCACAGTTCCACACACCAACACAATAAGAATAGAAAGCCGAATATAGAGGAAAGTTTTCCCCCGTCTCAAATGTATGCCTATAAAAGTCACAGTTGCGTAAAAAAGCAGAATAGCTCATTTATTCAACAAATGTGACAAAAATGACTGAATACTATGGAAATCAGCGTTTTAAGTTCAAAGAACGTGCAGTTCACAAATCTCAAATTCTTGTGAAATTGCAACACATAAAAACGTTTAACGACTGCATGGCAAAGTCAATCTTAAGAATTTTTATTTCTTAAGCCACTGTCGTAATATTCACAACCTCAGGCAAACGTGTCGGTTTTATTTTTTACGATAAAAATGAATCTATTAAGAATTTCTCGGAGTATTTTTTTCCTTTTTACGACTGTCTGCAACACGTCCAAAAAATGGGAGGAAAAAACTAAAAAGGCTAAAAAGAAATGTCCCGGGACCGTTTCGAATTGTCGAAGAAACTGCAAGGTGTCGTAAAAAAATTACAGTTCCTTCAGTTTCTGCGGACGGTGGAATAAGAATAAAAATGAAGGTTGTAAATTAAGTGAACATAACACGTTTCTTTGTTGTTACACTTGTGCCAGAACAATGAAAAGTTTACGATTTTGGTTGGCGTAACGGCGCGTTATCCCAAACTGTTTTTTCTCAGGCGAAGTCACGCGAAGGGTCTTTTAAAACGGTGTTTAAAGAATGCAGAAAATATCAGTTGTTAAAACGCAACTGTCGAAGAAGAAAACAAGAAGTTAATGGAAAAGAACAAACTAGCTGCACTAAAACTGAGAAGATAAAAATTTATATTACGTAAGATGTTGTTCAGTAAAGAAATAAACTTTGTTTATACAGAAAGCATATTACAATTAGAGCCAGTCTCACCACAGTCGTTTAATGGGTAATCGCGATTAACCCATGAATCCAACCAATGGTGGGAAGCATTTCTCCGTTTAAACAGAGATTAATCGCGGTTAGTCGTTAAATGGTTTTGGTGAGACAGGCCCTTAATCTTTATTATTGACGTGGAATATTTTGAACTACTATGAAAAGCAATGCATTTGCCTCAATGTACTGCCCACTGCTGTTATTATTACTTATCCTCCTGATGTAAGAGAGCTTATTACCAGGTCCAGTATTCCACCCCGTCATAATAGGCGACTAGTCCATGGCTTAGATTAATATAATCAGCTTTACTTGAGCGAGAAACCACAAGGTCTGAAGACTGACTTAACGTCAAGAATTGGTCCTGTAAATTTTGAAGCACGAACTAAACAGAAGACTCCCACGCTTTTTTTTGCCACCTCCAGAGGTATCGTTTCAGAACTTTAACCCTTTGGCAGTTTCATATTTTTCCAAAATTCGGTGGAAAAAATGCCACATTTTTTGTTCATTTTATATTTTTAAGTAAAGATATGTTGTTAAAATTAACATTTAGCAGAGACTAAGCAAAAGACTCATACACTTCTTTGCCGTGTCCAAGGGTATCGTTTCAGAACTTAAATAGTGTTATGATTACGAAATATTTTATGTGTCATAGCCACCATTAACGAACATAGAACTATCAAATGGTTTAGCTTTTAGGATGAAAGAGACCGGAAGTGCCTGAGCATAATCCGTTTTTGAGGTCTGAAGACTGACTTAACGTCAAGAAAGGGACCTCTAAATTTAAAGCAGGGACTAAGCAGAAGACTCCCAAACTTCTTTGCTGCCTCCACAGGTATCATTTCAGAACTTAAATAGCGTTGTGATTAAGAACATATTTTACGTGTCCCAGTCACCAATAACGAACATAGAACTGTCCAATTGTTTAGCTTTTATGATGAAAGTGACAGGAAGAACCTCAGCATAATCCGTTTTCCAGAGCTGAAGACTGGCTTAACCTCAAGAAAGGGTCCTCTAAATTTTGAAGCAGAGACTAAGCAGAAGACTCATGCACTTTTTTTTGCCGTCTCCAAAGGTATCGTTTCAGAACTTAAATAGCGTTGAGATTACGGACATATTTTATGTCGCTCAGTCATCATTAACGAACATAGAACTATAGAATGGTTTGACTTTTATTATTAAAGTGACCAGAAGTGCCTCAGCATATACCATTGAGGACACATCAAGAAATAGTAATTTTGAAGCATAGACCAAAGAGATGAACCCCATATTTGGATTTCTACCTCCAGATGTATCGTTTGAGAACTATGAAGACATTGGGACCTTTAACCTAATTTAAGTACTCCAGCTGTCCATAATGAACACGCCAGGTCTTTGGATAGTTCGATGCCTCCAGTGTCGAGATCACTACCTTTGCCGACTCTGGCTGTCTGTCGACATCTTATACTAATGTAAATGTCTATTTTCTATCGTTCTTTCAAAACCGATTTCTCAGTTTTTATGCGCGCTTGGTTTTTGAAAAGCCTGGCTCATAGGGGTCCTTGAAGTCCATGAAAACATTCAGAAGATCCTGATTTTCTACCTCTCTCCTACTTTCGGGCATACACACACTCACTAATATATTCTTCTATTATAATATTTTGCTGATTCTATCCTCTGCTATGTATTAACAATGCTGCAATAAGTTTTTGCAAGTTGTCAATAAAACAATGTTTAAATTAAAAGTTCGAAAGTTTTTTTATAAGATAGAATACTGCATTTTATTTTTTTAATATATCCACTTCTTTGTTTTTACATGTCCACTTCATTCTAATTTTTGCTTTTTAATTACTACAGATGTCTTCAACACTGGTAAAGCTATGTCAATTTAATGTACCATAACTGTAATATTCTCTGGGTGAGCAAAGAGATATTTAGGCACCTGCCAGACTCGAATCCTATTATTCTGGGCCTGTACGCTGACCACTAATTTATCTCGGATACTGAAGCCACTGACGAACGTCAAAGTAATTTTCCTGCATAACCAGAGATTAGAGAATAAGTCTGTAGAGGTTAAATCTTTATCTGGCAGTTTAGAAGATGGGACAGACTACAGATTTGGGACAACTATCTCCTTCCTCGGGATGTTTGAGAGAAATATCAACCATAACATTACAAATTATTTACCTTAGTCAACGTAAGCT
>CM063507.1:44085679-44088179 GCA_032207245.1 Pardosa pseudoannulata | reverse complement strand
AAAACATCTACAGAAATCAATTCATTTTGTTGAGTGGAATATTTGTATATCCTTAAAAATATGCAGAATACTTACACGTACTTATAGAGAAATATGTAAATTAGTTATTCGAACATAAATGATATACGAAGAGAATGGGCTTTCAAGATGAATAAATTACACAATTTTTAAGGTTCAAGCAACTACAGGGTGTGTCAAAAGTGACCGGTATATTTGAAAAAAAAACAATAAAAACTAAACTACATGCCTTGGACAATAGTTTAATTTTAGGCAAACAAACTTTAAAAATTAGTTACAATGTTCCACAACAGATGACGCTGCAGTGCGAAAAAATCTAAACTACGATATTTTCCAGATATCCACCATGCGCAGCAATAATATGGTGTATTCTCAGAACAAAATTATCAGAAACCCGTGTAAACGTCTCAGGCGGGATGGCTTCACAAGCAGAACTGATGTACTGTTCCAAATATTCAATGGTTTCTGAATAGTGGTGGTGCACCTAGTCTTTTAAGAGTCCCCACAGACAAATATTGTAGTTTAGATTTTCCAGACTGAAGCGCCATCTGTTGTGGGATATTGTAACTATTTTTGAAAGTTTGTCTGCATAAAAATTTACTATTGTCCCAAGCATATTGAAATAAACTGTGAACTTCTATCACTGTCAGTTTAGTTTTTATTGATTTTTCAAATATACTGATCATTTTTTAAACAACCTGTATTTAATATTTTAAAATTCAAAGTATGGCTTAGTTCTTTCATTTCGAACACCAGCATGCACAAGACTGCTTCAAGAATGAAAAACACATAAAATTTTTAATTACAAGGTGAAGCTGCTAGTCAATCTAGTTAAAGGTACAGTTAATTCAATTCCCAAACAGAACCCTTTTGCACTGCAAGTTGTCATGAATTAAAACTTAACTCAATTAGTTAGCAGAGTTCAACGGCAAACTGAAGTAATTATATTCCTAGGATATAGATTTCATTCTTCTAGGAACATCGTTATCCAATAAGCATCCTGTAATTTAATTTCACTAGGGTAGTAGTATATGAGGTATGTGTTACATTCATAGCTTTATGGGTACCATAACTTACCTTGTTTTCATTTTTCTACAGCTGCATAGATAGGTTACCGTCTACTTTTGGCAATAAGTCCCCAAATGTTTTCTTTCAGTAGCTGACTGTGTTTTTATGTGTCTTGTAAAAACTAACACAATTCCCACTAAACATTTGTTTATTCCTTTGTGATTCTTCAAGGGAATAAAGTAATTAGAATAGACAAATAGTTTAGACACACGTCACATATAGTCTCAGCACCAGTTTGTATTGTATCTTTTGAAATATCATACTCATATTTGTTTTTCAGTAACCAATGCTCAACATTTGTTTATTCTTTTCTGATTCCCTAAGAGAATAAAGTCACAGAGAATATATAAATAGTTTCAACGAACGTCACGTATAGTCTCAGCACCAGGGTGTATTGAAAAGTATCTTTTAAAATATCATACTCATACTGGTTTTTCAGTATCCAATGCTCAACATTTGTTTATTCCCTTCTGATTCCCCAAGAAAATGAAGTCACTGAGAATACACAAATTGTTTGGATACACGTCATGTACAGTCTCAACACCAGTGTGTATTGAAAAGTATCTTTTGAAATAGCATACTCATACAGTTTTTTCGGTAACCAATGCTCACCATTTGTTTGTTCCTTTTTGATTCCCCAAAAGAATGAAATCACTGAGAATATACAAATAATTTGAACACACATCACGTATGATCTGAGCACCAGTGTGTATCGAAAAGTATCTTTTGAAATATCATACTCATACTGGTTTTTCAGTAACCAATGATCAACATTTGTTTATTCCTTTCTGTTTTCCCAAGAGAATAATGTCACTGAGAATACACAAATAGTTTCGACACACGTCACGTATAGTCTAAGCACCAGTGTGTATTGAAAAGTATCTTTTGAAATATCATACTCATACTGTTTTTTAATAACCAATGCCCAACATTTGTTTATTCCTTTCTTATTCCCCAAGAGAATAAACTCACTGAGAATACACAAATATTTTCCACACACGTTACGTATAGTCTCCGCAACAGTTTATAATGAAAAAGTATCTTTTGAAATATACTCATACTGGTTTTTCGGTAACCAATGCTCAACATTTGTTTATTCCTTTCTGATTCCCCAAGAGAATAAAGTCACTGAGAATATATAAATAGTTTTGACACACGTCATGTACAGTCTCAGCACCAGTTTGTATTGAAAATTATCTTTTAAAATATCATACTCATACTGATTTTTCAGTAACCAATGCTCAACATTTATTATTCCTTTCTGATTACCTAAGAAAAATGTTAAAAAAGTCACTGAGAATGCACAAAGATTTTGGATACACGTCACTTATAATCTCAGCAACATTTTGTATTGAAAAGTATCTTTTGAAATATCAAACTCATACTTGTTTTTCAATAACCAATCCTCAACATT
>CM063507.1:44073179-44078179 GCA_032207245.1 Pardosa pseudoannulata | reverse complement strand
AACTGCAGAATTTTTTATTAGCACTCCGAAATTTAAAAAATAAGTCACACACAATTTATAAACTTAAATGACATCTTTATATTTTATCATTTTAATAAAATAATGATGTTTATTTCAAATCTGTCTTCCGACCTCAAACACTTAATAAAAAATTCAGAAGTACATAAGAATGTAATTGGTTTCTACAGACCAATAAATTAAAAGTATCTCTTTCCGACAAAAATAATCAGAGAATATTGTGGAAATGCATGTTATTGTGGTCTAGAAGACCTATCAGGTAGCTACTGAAAATCTGGGAAGTTTATGTCTATCAGGTGGTTTTGTGTAGAATGTTTTTATAACGCTCGGGCCTCAGAAGCTCGCCGCGTCCTCGTGTGTTAAATCTGATTCTTAATGGCTACGGACATCTGTGTCAGAACTGGAACTGGAACCTTAATCTCTGGTACTTAATAGAATGAATTGAGGAAACGCATGTTATTGTGGTCTAGAAGTAAGGGTTAAACCTGATTCTGAACGGCTACGGATATCCGTGTAATCGCTGTTGTTCGAAACTCAATCTCCGGTACTTAAAAGAATGAATGGTGGAAATATATGTTAATGTGGTCTAGAAGAAAGGATAAACTTAATTCTGAACTACTATGGACATCCTTGTCAGCACTGGAATTCAAACCCCAATCTCCGGTACTTAAAAAATAAATTGTGAAAATGCATGTTATTGTTGTATAGAAGTTAGAGTTAAGCCTGATTATGAACGGCCGCTGACATCCGTGCCATCACTGGAATTCGAACCTCAATCCCCGGTACTTAAAAGAGAGAATTGTATAAATGCACGTTATTGTGGTCAAGAAAGAAGGGTTAAAACTGATTCTGAATTGAACTGCTTCGGACATCCGTGTCAGCACAGGAATTCGAACCTCAATATCCGGTACTTAAAAGAATATATCCCGTTCAACACTGGAATTTTAACCTCAATCTCTGGTACTTGTGTACCAGATCTCTGGTAAATTGTGGAAATGCATGTTATTGTGGCTTAGAAGACCTATCAGGTAGCTACTGAAAATTTGGGAAGTTTATGTCTATTGGATGGTTTTGTGTGGACTGTTTTTTAACGCTCGGGCCTCAGAAGGTCGGCGCGCGTTCTGGAGAGTTAAATCTGATTCTGAACGGATAAGGACATCTATGTCAGCATTGGAATTTGAAGCTCAGTATCAGGTACTTAAAAGAATATATCCATGTAAGCACTGGAATTTGCACCGCAATCTCCGGTACTAAACAGAATAAATTGTGGAACTGCAAATTATTGTGGTCTAGAAGTAAGGGTTACACCTGATTCTGAATGGCTACTGACATCCGCGTCAACACTGAAATTCAAACCTTAATTTCCGGTACTCAAAAGGATATATCTATGTTAGCACTGGAATTTGAACCGCAATCTCCGGTACTTAAAAGAATAAATTGTGGAAATGTATGGTACTGTGAAAATGTATGGTACTCTAGAAGACCTATAAGGTAGCTACTGAAAATCTGGGAAGTTTATTTCTATTAGGTGGTATTGTGTGGAATGTTTTTATAAAGCTCGGGCCTCAAAAGCCAGGCGCGCGTCCTGGCGAGTTAAACCTGATTCTTCACTGTCTTTCTGGAATTTAACCCTCAATTCCGGTACTTAAAAGCAACACCCTACTCATTCAGTCATCGTTCAGCTATGTTGTAGATAGGACAAACGCAGTTAAAGATTTTTTTATAATTCAAAATGTTTTTCATGTGAACCCCTATTACGCTTTTCACAAAACGTCATGAGCTACTGACTGATAAGAGATCCGGAAAGCGGTATTCTCGATATCCTTCCTAAAAAATTGAGGTCTTTATTTGCCTTCCGGCAAAATGAAACTTTATATCTCTCGGTTTCTATACACAAAATTAATTTTAATTCTATGAGCATTAACTTTCAAAATTTTGTCAGTAATATACACGTTTGCAGGAATCATTACAGAAGGTGCTTAATAAAGTTCTCGAGCAACCTTTTTCTCTCAAATGGAGTTTGGTTTTTTTTTCATTTATTTTGAACACGTTTTCGACGAGTTTGATATTTTTTAAAAAGAAGGGACAGCCATAACTCGCTTTTATCAGAAATTGGTAAAACAACTCTAATTAGTATTCATGTGTCGGATTTTCAAAATACAGGAAGGACGGACATCGACAAACGTGATACATTCTTGAATTTCAACAATTTTGACTCCTGAAGAAGAATATTAAAACATAATATATTAGCATATAACTCGTCATATGACGGGATCAGTAAAATTTTTAATTTTCCAGAATTGTAAAGAACCCTATGAGGCAGATAAAACATAGTTTTTTTTTTTTTGGCTGAGAATTACCTTTCAAAAAAAAATAATCGAATAATATTATCCCATATGTACTTAATCTATTATTTAAGTCAAATAAAAAAGAAAATTATTTACGTAATATACTAATACTACATAACAATTATTACGTAATAAGTTTAGTGATAAAACGTGTGAAAATAATGCAGAACACATTTAAATAATTTAAAATAAGAAATGATTAAATGAGATGGTTAAAGGAATGATGCCATAATGCTAGAAAAAAATTGATATTTTTACCTATTTATTATGTGATAAATTGATAAATTTAATCGGTTGTTTTTAAAATGGGGCTTGATATAATGGCATTAAACGCTCGAAAAGGGGACGGGGTGGATTTCGAATGTTTTAAAGAGGACAGTATTTTTCGCTGTGATACGAAGCTTATTCATGCCAATTTACTTCGGAATCGGATCTATAGTTTAGGAAAAGATAAACTTTACTCGCTTTGAATTTTGCAAACCTTAACTCATCAAAAATGCAGTATGGATGCTCTCCAGGTCCAACAGCTTCATAACTTCGAGGACAGACGGGCAGATAACTTAGGCTATTACATTACGAAAAGAAAGTTTAAGAATATACCACATGAAATGTTTATGTGGCCAGGAACATCCGTAAAATGAATTTAATAAAATAAAAATTATAAAAATTATAAAAAGTTGAAAAAATAGTAAAATTTGTTTTAAAAATAATAAAACAACTGACGAAATAAGAATTTAAAAGAAAAAGAAGAAAATATTAAATTTATTAGACATTAAAAAAAATTGGCTTAATCGGGAATAGAACCATCAACCCGAGAAATATGACGATCAAGCGGGTGGACATTCTACCAAACGTACAACTCCTCCACTTTGAGAGCCAACTAATTAAAGTATATGAAGGTTCAAGTAAAACAGTCCAGAAATTTAAATATTACTCTCCGCCTTTGCCATCCTATCAAGAATGAATTTCGTATAGAATAAGAGGAAGGATAAGGCTTGAAATAATAGCATTAAAAGCTCGAAAAGGAGCGATGGGGTGGATTTCGAACTCGCTTTCAATTTTGCTAACCCTAACTCATGAAAAAAACAATATGGATGTCTGTATCCATTCCAGGTACAACCGCTTCAGAAAATCGCGGACAGACAACTTAGGCTATTATTATTTAGGGGATAAACAATTATATATGCTTATAAATGTATAAACATGTATCATCATGTTTATACATTATAATACATGTTTATAGATTATAACACATGTTTATACATTTATAATACGTATATTATCATATATATGCAGATACTTATGCTAGTCTTCATTTTTCTTTCAATTGATAAATTTTATTAATTATTAAACGTTCTTTGGACTTAAATATTTTTAATCCCAGACAAAGAATATTGTAGCACAAAATATAAACAATTATATGAAAATATAAATATATGAACATTCATCTTCATATATATGTCGATGTTTATGTTAGTCTTCATTTTTCTTGAATACACATAACTTAGTTTTAATAACTATTAAATATGTGTTTGCATGTTACATAATTACAAACCAGTTATCAAAAATAATTAGTTTTATCATCGGATTATTGAACTACATTGAATTTTAAGAACATATTAAATGGGACATCGTCAAATGTAAAACTTTCTTGGACTTATATATTTTTTAAGTCAGAAGAATATTACAGTATAATATATAAACAACTATATGAAATTCTATATGAAAATATATGAAATCTATAAACATTTATCATCACATGTATGCAGATATTTATGCTAGTCTGCATTTTTTTAGATACGCATAAACCGTAATTATTACGTGTTTGTATATTATGTAATTACAAACGAGTTACCGAAAAATAACTAGACTTAGTCACTACATTGGATTTTAAAAACTAATTAAAAACTTACATCGACAAATGTGACACATTTTTTGGATTTAATGATTTTTAAACTTAGAAGGAAAATATTATAGCATAACATAACATAACATATAAACAATTGTATATGCATTTTCTTTGGATATGCATAACTTAATTTTATCAATTATGAAATGCTTGTTTGTAAATAACATAAATGTAAGTCTCTAGATTAATATTCCTTTTATGTTATAAACGAATTAAAGACTTACATCGACAAATAGGGCACATTCTTGGACTTAATGATTTTTAAACTTAGAAGGAAAATATTATAACATAACATAACATAACATATAAACAATTGTATATGCATTTTCTTTGGATATGCATAATTTAATTTTATCAATTATGAAATGCTTGTTTGTAAATAACATAAATGTAAGTCTCTAGATTAATATTCCTTTTATGTTATAAACGAATTAAAGACTTACATCGACAAATAGGGCACATTCTTGGACTTAATGATTTTTAAACTTAGAAGGAAAATATTATAACATAACATAACATAACATATAAACAATTGTATATGCATTTTCTTTGGATATGCATAATTTAATTTTATCAATTATGAAATGCTTGTTTGTAAATAACATAAATGTAAGTCTCTAGATTAATATTCCTTTTATATTATAAACGAATTAAAGACTTACATCGACAAATGTGACACATTCTTGGACTTAAATGATTTTTAAATTTAGAAGAAAAATATTATA
>CM063507.1:44060679-44063179 GCA_032207245.1 Pardosa pseudoannulata | reverse complement strand
ATCTCAACAACTCTAAAATGGCATAAATAACACTATTACCTAAGACACGAACGGTAAGTGAAATCAACTAAAATCCTCGAAGAGGATGTATAAATGATAATCCTCATGATGCGTCATGCAAAATAATAATACATGTATATTTGTGTTATAAGAAAGTAATATGGTGCATTCATAAGGTTTTTAAAAAATGGTATAATTTATAAAATAACAATTAATTCAGTAAATGTCTTTAATTAATTTCTAGTTTCATATACCGTTACTCTATGTATATTTTCAATATAAGGTATAATTCCTCAGATCGATCAGCTTTTTTCTAATTCTTCTTCCGTGTTTACCTCATTCGTCTTCATAACTCTTTATGTTGTCTTAAAAGTATATCTTTATGACACCGTGTCCATATTTGACGTTGTGACATCTGTTGACAGATGAAAGGTTACTAGACGAAGCTTTTGAAGCTCAAAACACTCATCCTTTACGCAACATAAGTCAGACTGTTATAATCTTCAAACTGCCAGGGTTCTCTGGATATTGATTCCCCCTTAATAATACACAATCGATAGAGAAATGATTTTCATCGAAAATAATATATTGTTATATCGATTAGTATCTTCCTATCCATCAAAGTCAAGGTTGTTTTCTATCACAAATTATGGGTATAACATCCGAGATTGGTATGTGTATGTATACACGTATGTATGTATGTATATATATCGATATATATATATATATATATATATATATATATATATATATATATATATATATTATATATATATATATCGAATATATATATATATATATATATATATATATATTATATATATATATACATATATATATATATATATATATATATATATATATGGGTATATATATATATATGTATATAATATGATATATATATATGTGTATATATACACGTTATATATATATATATATATATATATATATATATATATATATATATATATATATATATATATATATATATATATATATATATATATAATGATAATATTGATAATATTGATAAAATTCATATATCATTGAAACATATAATTACCCATAAGTACTTAACAGATAATGGCTATTTCGCAAAATGTCACTTGTGGACAAAAGCGAATTAATTTTAAAATTTATTTATTTCTGCTCTGCTTTACTCCTCTTTAAATTCATACACTTCTTTAACTCACTTAAAAGGCAACATATAGTGGATTTGGATAATTGAATAAATTTTATTATTTCATTTATAGAATATATTCTTTTAAATTAAAACATTACAATATGTGAGAAAAAAGTCTTTAATTTATATGAATGCATATAACGATGTTTAAAATTTTTTTATTTACTTTATTTTTGAAGATTTATTAGAGACAGGAACATTGGGTTCAATGTAAATATTTCAAACAGTCATAGCGCCGAACGATGGCCGAATGGTTAGGGTTCTGGCTTTCGGAACCGGAGTTCGTGGGTTCGAATCCCACTATGGCATGGTTGTTCGTAGCCGTTCGGAATCGGCTTTAAGCAGTAGGTCCCGGTCTCATTAGCCCTCGTGTTGCAAAAAGTAGACCGTAGCGCTCCAAACCAAAAGAAACAGTCATAGCAAAATTACTTTTCTTACTCGCAAAAGAAAAGAGGGCCATTTGAATTTTAGCAGACGCTCTAAGTGCGTCATGCTCAAAGCACATCCATACACGAGTAAAAATGGAAAGATTCTCAGAGCCTTGAGAACTTCATCCCAAGCAGCAAATATAGTTTGCAGCAAACCGGCAAGAGTCTTGCTTTAGAAGCCTGCAAACTTGCAGAACGTCCAGCATAACAAGTCTACAAGTTTCAAAGATTGCAGCAAGTCTACTGAGTTCTACTTCCTTCAAGGTTGTCATGACAAAGTAGCCACAGTTTTGCAGCAAAATAGCATTGTAAACGAGTGGTCGCTTTATGTTCCTTCTAAATTGCAGGAGTTTTGCTGCAAATTTGTTATGACAAGATATTATCCAGAAAAAATCAAACTTGCTGCAAGTAAGTATGCTATCTGGGAATATATAGGTTTGATTCGGTTTGCAGAACTACGGTCTACCGTTTTCTTTAAGATTGTTAATGTGAACTGGCGCTTCTGCTTAAAACAGATCTCTAACGGCTACTAACACCCATGACAATAACCTTATTAGAACCCTCGAACTCTGGTACTGAAAAGCAGCGAACTATTATTGACGATCATTTGGCATATATACCAATATATAGACTACTAAAAAATGTGATTATATAACATTAAAACACCTACGTTACACACATGGGATATCTCAGGCCAAGTCTAGGTTTTTCTGTGCTAAGTAAAACTTACCGAATAGTGATGTAAAATGATGTTGAAGTAGGAAATTAGAGTTTGATAACTTATCACGGTCTTTCTTATCATTGCATGCATATATATACACACACACACATATATATATATATATATATATATATATATATATATATGTATATACATGTATATATATAT
>CM063507.1:44050679-44053179 GCA_032207245.1 Pardosa pseudoannulata | reverse complement strand
GACGGACGAAATATCCGTAGATACCCACCAACCAGCAGTTTTCCGGGCACACCATCTTTACTCCCCAAAAGTACCCCCTTTTACATACATTTTGAAATTGGGATTAGGTCCTCTCTCTATTTACAAAATTACTTAAGTATTAAAAAATTGTCAGAACTAATTTAGAAGATGTTGACAAAGCTTAATTTATGAAAATTAGCATCAGTTTTGTATGTACATAGATGTATATATATTATAATAAATTTACTTTTTTAATATTAAGCTAGTTTCGGATGCTGTTAATTTAGCTTTTAGCTTATCTTTATATTTATGTCTGTAGTTTCTCAGAACCTGTCGTTAAATTTAGTACAAAAATATTTTACACAACGCAATCAAAATAAAATCACCACTATACATTTGATCACAGGTTGATACTCAAATATAAACGAGGACTACATGACACTCCACATAAAGCTTATGGCAATGAATGCAAATTAAGAAGTTAAGACCTCATAAAGATGAAGTAGTGGACAGGGATCACGTAAGGCAAATGGGTCAGGGGTCATCTGCAATATGAAGAGGTTCCCATGGTAAATTGTTGTAGTACCCTGGGATACATCTGGAGGAGGATCCAGAATGCTCACAACAAATAGAAAAAGGGTTACACCCATTATTTATTGCTATGGGCAAATCTTATTGGATTGTTATAAAAATTGGATGATTTCTCATGATTCCCTGAGCTGGGATGCATCTGGAGGAGGATCCAGAATGCTCACAGCAAATAAAAAAAGGGTTACACCCATTATTTATTGCTATTGGCAAATCTTATTGGATTGTTATAAAAATTGGATGATTTCTCATGGTTACCTGAGCTGTGCCTCGACAATTTCTGGTCTCTGTTCTCCGAGTGAAGCCCCAGATCCGTTCCTGTAAGAACGCCGCCCAGCATCAAGCCCCAGCCGCCTGTTCAACGATACCGGAACTCACCTTGAACCTCCCTACTGCAGATGCCTGTTGCCGGTATTAGAGGTTCGAACAGTCTCCTGCATCCGAGTAAGTCACTGTCTTTAAGACTGTAGTCACCACCTCATAGTTAAATAATATTTAGTAGAAGTTGTTAGATAAAATAAATCGTTTAATTCTGCTGCCATTACAATGCCTTAATTATATGCATATAACCGTAAATAATGTTTACGAATAATCAAATGTTAAGTTTGGGAAATTAGGTATTCATCACTATTTTGGCCAATCAAACAACCTGGGTTAGAGCTATAGGGAGCTTAATGGTATAAGTACGTATTAAATGATACGTACATTGTAATAAATATCTTTGCAGATTGCATTTACTCTTATCACTAACATTTTGTCAAAAATGGACATACATCACTTTCAAAGTAATTGCATTTGTAATTTTAGTAGCTACAAAAATTTACGAATTTATGTTATGAATTTATGTATACGACAAAAGGATGAGAATTTTCAATGATTTTTATTTATTTATTTATTTATTTATTCGTGGGTGGGAGAAAAAATGCAACTACCACCACTTTCAAAATAATTGCATTTGTAATTTCATTAACTACATAAATTTATAATGTTTATATTATTAATTTATGTATATAAATGACTGTATTGAATGATTTTTTTTTTGGGGGGGGGCAGATTGTGTATTGATAATAATATCATATCAGAAGACATTTTTGTTATCATTATCTAACATTTTATAAAAAATTGACTTCCATCACTTTCAAATTAATTGAATTTGTAATTTCAGTAACTACGAAAATTTAAAAATTTATGATATGAATTTATGTATGCAACAAAAAAAACGAGAGATTTAAATGTTTTTTTCTTTTTTTTTAGTGGGGAAAGGAGAAAAATGCAACTACCACCAGTTTTTTGCATTTGTAATTTCATTGACTCCGTAAATATTATGAGTTTATATAACGAATTTGTGTATATAACAAAATTATCAATATTTTGAATGACTCTTATTGGGGGAAGGGATTGTATATTGATAATAATATCATAGCATACGGCATTTATTGGTATCATTAACTAATATATTATAAAAGATGGACTTGCAGCACTTTCAAAGTAATTGCATTTGTAATTTCAGTAACTACGAAAATTTACGAATTTCTGTTATGAATTTATGTATGCAACAAAAAATGGGAATTTTGAATGATTTTTATTTTTTAGTGGGGGAGTGCAAATACCACTAGTTTAAATATAATTGCATTTGTAATTCCATTAACTACGTAAATTTATAAGTTTATGACATGAAATTATATATATAAGAAAATGCTGAGAATTTTGAATGATTGTTTTAGAAGAGGGATTGTATATTAATAATAATATCGCAATAGAGGGCATTTATTGTTACCATTCACTAACATTTTATAAAAAATGGACTTACACTACTTTCAAAGTATTTGGATTTTGAATTTCAGTAACAACGAAAATTTACGAATTTATGTTATGAATTTATGTATATAACAAAATGATGAGAATTTTGAAT